>CM075977.1:375761590-375823746 GCA_038087875.1 Malacoraja senta
GGTGATGCCCCGGGATGGCGGGAGAGGGCCTACAATGTCTATGTGGAGATGTTCGAACCACCGGTGAGGTAGACCAAACTCCTGGAGAGGCGCACGGACATGGCGCTGGATTTTTGCCGTCTGGCACGGAATGCAGGTGCGAGCCCAATGGCCAACCTGCTTGCGCAGACCGTGCCACATGAAACGAGCGGCCACTAGTGCCGTTGTCGCCCGGATTGATGGGTGAGACAGTCCGTGGATCACCTCGAACACCCTCCGGCGCCAGGTGGCAGGGACGATGGGGCGCGGCTGACCGGACGACACATCGCACAGGATTGTCACTCCCCCAGGACCGAGAGGGACATCCTCAAGGCGGAGGCCGGAGATGGCAGTCCGGTAGGCGGGCACCTCATCGTCCGTGAGCTGTGCCGCCGCCAGAGCAGAATAGTCCATTCCGGGGCGCCACCTCGAACACGGCGTTGATAGCGGGCCGGGACAATGCGTCGGCCACCCGGTTCTCTTTCCCCTTGATGTAGCAGATAGATGTCGTGTACTCCGATATGTAGGCCAATTGCCGCTGCTGTCGTGCGGACCAGGGATCGGAAACCTTCTGCAAGGCGAAAGTGAGCGGCTTATGGTCGGTGTAGGCGGTGAACGGGCGGCCCTCCAGGAAGTAGCGAAAATGGCGCACAGCCAGGTACAGAGCCAGGAGCTCACGATCGAACACGCTGTACTTGGTCTGCGCACGGTTGAGGTGCCGACTGAAGAAGGCCAGGGGCCGCCAACCTCCGCCCGTCAGCTGCTCCAGCACAGCACCAACCGCCGACTCCGAGGCGTCCACCGTGAGAGCAGTCGGGGCATCTCCCCGCGGGTGTACCAGCAGTACGGCCCAAGCAAGGGCCTCCTTCGCGCCATCAAAAGCTGCCTCCGCCTCGTGGGTCCACTCCACGCTCTTGTGCTGCCCACCCGCCAGAAGTTGATACAGGGGCCGCATGATGTGGGCCGCGGATGGCACGAAACGATGGTAGAATGCCACCATGTCGACAACTTCCTGCAGGCCACGCACCGTGCGTGGGCGGGGAAACCGACAGATGGCGTCGACCCTGTCAGGCAGAGGAACCGCGCCTTGCGCAGTCACGCGGTGGCCGAGGAAGTCAATTTCGTTCACCCCAAAACGGCACTTGTCCAGGTTGATGGCCAAACCATGCTCGCTGAGCCGCTGACAGAGCTGCCGAAGGTGAGCGCAGTGTTCCTGTTGCGAGCGGCTGGCCACCAGGATATCGTCCAGGTACACGAACACGAAATCGAGGCCGCGACAAACCCCGTCCATGAGGCGCTGAAATGCCTGTGCAGCGTTTTTGAGGCCGAACGGCATCCGAGTAAACTCGTAAAGCCCGAATGGCGTGATGATCGCCGTCTTCAGCACGTCATCCGGGTGAACCGGGATCTGATTATAACCCCGTACCAGATCCACTTTGGAAAAAATTGTGGCCCCAGCCAAATGGGCCGTGAAGTCCTGGATGTGGGGTACGGGGTATCGATCCGCTGTTGTTGCAGCGTTCAGCCGTCGGTAATCCCCACAAGGTCACCAGCCCCCGCTTGACTTGGGGACCATGTGGAGTGGGGACGCCCAAGGGCTGCTCGAAGGGCGGACGATCCCCAAGGCCTCCATCGTGCGGAATTCCCGCCGTGCTAGACACAGTTTATCTGGTGGCAGTCGCCGTGCTCGTGCATGGAGTGGTGGGCCGGTAGTCAGGATATAATGCAACACCCCGTGGCTGGGGGTTGCTGATTGAAACTGCGGATGGAGAATGTCCGGGAACGCAGCCAAGATCCGTGCGAATCGGGAGTCCACGGACGTCAGTGGCCGTCCCACCGGTTGATCCACACGCAACGTGATCGGCTCCATCGTAGTGGCGTTGACCAAACGCTGACGCCCGACGTCTACCATGAGGGAATGCGCCCGGAGGAAATCGGCCCCGTGCAATGGTTGGGAGACATCAGCGATAGTGAACCGCCACGAGAAATGGCAGGAGCCGAGCACGATGGGAACCATGCGCAGTCCATATGTGCGGATGGGGCTGCCGTTCGCCGCGGTGAGGATGGGCCCCTGCTTGCCGGAACGAATGTCGGCCAGCGAAGGGGGCAGGACGCTGAGCTCCGCTCCAGTATCCACGAGGAAGCGGGTCCCGGAGCGCCGATCCCAGGCGAAAAGGCGGTGAATTTTGCCGGCCGCCGCGGGGACTATTGGCAGCCGGCCCAGGGGTTTCCCGGGAACGTGCACGGCTGGCGGCATTGTCGTGCTGCAGCACCCCAGCGCTGATGGTAGTAGCACCAGCTCCTCGTGTTGGTGCTACTTGGAGCTTGCCTGCTCCTGCTGGTGGTGCCTGCAGCTTGCTGACGCTGGACTGCAGGTGCAGTACCCCTCACTGCTGCTGGGGGGTGATCGTGCGGGCCGTCGGGCTGGAGCTGTCACTCCTTCCACAGCTCCCCCGCACCACCGGAGGAAATCGGGAGCTGCTGGGGTGACGTCATCGGCGTGCCTGCTGACGGCCAGCGTGTTGACGTCATCAGGGCGCGTCGACCTCAGCGCGACCCCGTCTCTGCTGACGCCCAGCGCGCTGACGTCATCAGGGCGCGCCATCCACAGGGCGTCGGCGCGCCTACCGAGGGCCCGAAGGTCGGCAAACGAGACGTCGGTGAGCTGCAACCGAATGTAGGCCGGCAGCAGATGCAGGTAGGTGTACTCGAACAACAGGCACGGCGTGTGCCCGTCTAGTAGCGCCACCATCTCCTTTAGGAGGGTAGATGGCCGTCGGTCGCCCAGGCCCCCCATATGCAGGATCCTACATGCCCGCTCCATCCTACTCAGTCCGTAAATCTGGAGCAGGAGCTCTTTCAGGCCGAGGTATTTATCATCGTTCGGGGGGTCTGCGAGGAAGTCCGTGACCTCTTCAACCGCATCCTGGTCGAGGGCTCCCACCAGGTAATAGAAGCGGGTGGCATCGACCGTGATGCCCCGCAGGTTGAACTGGGCCTCCGCCTGCTGGAACCAGATGAGCGTCCGGGCGGTCCAGAAGTTGGGCAGTTTTACGGAGACCGCGTCCAGAGACAGGGCCGGGCCAGCCTGTGAGGAGGTAGGGCTTTGTCTTCTCTCCATCATGACGCCAATGGAGCGTCGGGGGTCACCAATGTAGTGCGTGGGTCTCAGAATGAAGCACGAAGTCGTGTTTTGAGAGGCACTTTTTATTATGTTCCTCCCAGTTGTAGGGAAGACCAAACGAGAGGAAGATGGCACCCAAACCCCTGCCTTTAAAGCCTCCGGCTAAGGGCCGTCTCCGGACTGAACCGCTCCTGTGCCGAGGGGTTCGACACTATGATGGCACGACCCTTGGGAGCAGCCACAATGGTATGCTTGCTTTCATAGTTGGGGTATTTAGTATAAGAGTCAGGAAGTCATGATACAGATTTAAAGGACATTGGCTAAGCCGCATTTGGTTTCAGAGACCTGATAGAAGTATATAAAATTATGAGAGGCATATAGGGCATAGCTTTAGATGAGGGGGGCAAAGTTTAAAGATGTGCGGAGCAGCGGTTTGTTTTACAAAGTGTGGTTGGTGCCTGACACCCGCTGCCAAGGTTGGCTGTTGAGACAGATACAATAGTGGCATTTTAAAGACTATTGGATAAGCGTATGGATATGCATGGAATGTGCGGGATATGGATTAAACACAGCTAGGTAAAAGATGGTCTTGACATCATGTTTGGCATAGACATTGTTCCATGTTCAATTCTAATTATTCATCCCTGAAGGACATAACTATCAGATTGCCAATTAACTATTTCTCTTGCACAATAATAGATCTAAAATAGCCTGCTGTTTCTTTGATTCTTCAATATATTGATTTGGAAGACCATCTCCTGCTGACTCCGTGAATTCATCCCCGACATTAATGCTGATAATTTTGGTTTGTCCAGTCTCTATATGTAGGCTAATTTTCCATAATTACTTGATTCTCCTTGTTATATGCAATTCTAATTTTCCAATTTATATTTGAACAATCTCCACTGATATTTTCTGCCCCTTTGGTTTCCCAAAACTCCACCGTATCACAAACAAAGTATAACCAAATAACTTTAAAATATAGAAAGGGGAGATAAAAAGAATGTGGTGAGGTTGAGAAATCAGAGGAATTGTAAAAAGAGAAACATTATTGGCGCAGGAAAAACTAAGGTAGTTAATGCACAAAAAGTTTTAATAAACTCTGCAAAACCTGCATTAATGCCACCAGGTTTATATTTATTTTCCAAGAACATAATAGGAAGTGCACAATTATGGAGAGTTCTCTTTTAGTGCTATTGAAATATTACTAAATACATTAAGCCATTGAAATTTTCCACTGAGTACTGCTTGTTTTATTTTTTGTTTATTCTTTTCAGATAATGTGCAAACTGGATCAAATGTTACCATTTGCCCTCCACTTGTTTTTACCTGGCTCTTTCAATGGCTTCAGTTCTGTGAACATTGGAGAGCTGGCCCAGGCAGAAGCGATCACCCCCAGAAGGATCCACATATCCATCCACAGTGACCACAGGACAGCTACTTGGGACCTTGAATGTTTCTCCTACCTGCACGTCCATTTCAAAGTAGGCAATAGAGCACCAGTATTCAGGAACTAGAAAATGGATTGCATAGATTAGCAATGTTACAACATTTTGAGATTTAAAAAATAAAGTCTGCAATTTATCCCATCAGATAAAGCATAAAAAGAAGTTTAATTTGACACTTAATTCACTTTCATATCTTCAGTATTAAAAAAGTTATGGCCATTATCATACTCAGAAATTAGCATCTTGTTCCCTATTGCTTTTCCATTGACTTAACACAAAAGCTGTGATCGAGGACAGTTAAAAGCCCATAACTTTCTTAAAAATTATGGTAACTGAAAGAAATTTTCAGGTATTATAGATTGAAGCATTCTGAAACAAATATGAAACAATCTTACTTCGAAGACATGAAAGTAAAGCATATAATTAGTTAGTTACCTAATTGTAGCTAATTACAAAATTCAATTACTAGATCTAAACATCTATCAATTTCTTAAGAATAGATTAACATTTTTAAATAGCCTAAGTGTCCAAATAACATTCACACAATAATTCACA
Source organism: Malacoraja senta (assembly GCA_038087875.1). Taxonomy (NCBI): domain Eukaryota; kingdom Metazoa; phylum Chordata; class Chondrichthyes; order Rajiformes; family Rajidae; genus Malacoraja; species Malacoraja senta. The sequence continues at coordinate 375,766,736 of CM075977.1, forward strand.
ATATAACATAATTTTTAAATCTAATTTTCATGAATTTACAGGCCAAATGGAAGGAATTGAATGTTTAATACCTGTAAATTAATGGGCATTTAAATCATCTTGCGAGTGAGAATTTCTGGAACGCGATCTTTTGGAACGTTCATTTGCGGTGAATTTAACCCCGTATTGGCATGAAAAATACTGCCGTTAATTCGGGGAATAAAATCACCGTGTCGCATGACAAAATGTGAATTAAAGGCTTCTTAAGAAGCACTTTTATACATTTAAAGAAAGCACTTTCGTTTACCTATCCATTGTGTGAAATCCGTCCCCGTTATTGGCGTTGACGCTTCAGGAGCTGCTTTTAAAATGACTGTAGCGCTGACATTGACGATTTAATTTTTTTTTAAAATTCCCAAAAAGCCGGTAGGAACGATTTTGTCAGCGAAGTTTTGTACTCCAACAAAATATTTCCAGGACAGGGAAGGAGAAACCGCGTTTTAACCCCGCCCCCCCCTTAAAGGTGCCAAAATCGCGCACACAGCCAGTGGCAGAATTACAGCGCGACTGAAGGTAAGTTTTGTAACATACCTACATAGATATTTGAAATACTGAAGCACTTTTAAGTTTTTGAAGTAACAGTAGAAACAGTAATCATTCAGCAAACTAAAAAATAAATGGTAACCCAACAAGTATTTCATATCTAGAATTGTCATATCTGCAAATATATGAAAAATCTGAGGATCACAAAATCATCATCTGATCTGTTGCTTGCATACCACCATTAAATCAATTATGTTTTAAATGTAGATTAGCAAATTATACATTTCATTTTCAGTTTGAGATGAGTAAAAGACCCTCCTAAAATCACGACTGTTATCAGAATTTAAAATGATACAATGAAAGTTTCATTCTGAAAATTTGCCTGAAATATTTAATTCTGTAATTATTGTTATTCTTGCTGTTGAAACTTAAAACATAAGATGTACATTTCAGAAGACCCATTCAAATTACTCAAGTTACAAATACAGTTTTCAGATAAGACAGATGGATGTTACTACATCCCCATCAACAATCCTAAATTGCTTGTGATGATACCACCCTTAATAGAAAACTTTAAAAATAGGTGCAGGAGGAGGCCATTTGGTCCTTCGAGCCTGCACCACTAATGGTTCCATACATCAAATCCTAATAAAAATTCAACTAATCCAAGTGAATTTGCCTCCACAAATGAATCTAATGCAGGCTGAATTGCAGTGTTCCCACACCCACATAGCAACACACAATTCAGGTCAGCTTCAACAAATCACAGAAATGTTGTGGAAATAATTTGATGTTTGATGTCCATGACAGCTGTAAATCGAGATTAAAGGAGGCATAAAGGTTTGTAGATGCTGAAATCTGCAGCAAAGAAGAAAGTTGCTGGAGTCAGGCAGCATCTAGAGGAAAGGAACAGTTGACGATTTGGGTCGAGACTCTTCATGTAGACTGGAAGAGTAGAGGGGGAGTAGCCAGTCTAAAGAGATGGGAGGAAGGGGTTGATAGGTGCATAACAGTCAGGTGGAGTGAAGATAACGAAAGTGACAGAGGTTATGTAAAGAATAAAAAGATCCAGGTTCTGGAATATGATGGAAAGGAAGAAATTGAGTGGAACTGAACAAGGAGAGGTGTGTGGAACGTGGGAACATCAGAGGGAAGGGAGGGTTGAGCAGTAGGAGTGGGAAGAGGATCCATCGGAAAGAAAGTATGGGTGATGGATTAGGATTAGGCTCAGGCACATCCCTAGACTTGGACTACTTTTAAATCAGCTGCTCTTTTCAGTTAAGATTCAAATTTTAAGTAACCATTAATAAGTAAAAATAAGGAAAGGCACCATGATTGTCAGATTTAGTTTTTACTAACCTGGATGATTGGATATGGGCGGCTGGTAGGCAAGTTCATTATGTACTGCCCCTAGGAAAAGAAAGTGATGTGTAATTTCATAACTTAAATATACATAAACAACACAATTAATATAAAAGCTTTCTTTCTAAGAGTCTCATCAAAAATGATAACTTTATTCATTTAGCATAACCCATAGTTTCTGTCATTCTGACAAACTCTCGCAAACAACATATTGTTAAGAGTCTCACTGTGTTAATACATTGCTTTAATCAGCAGTATCTCAAGGTAGAATAGCCACATGTGTGAGAATAATTCTAGTCCATTTATTGCAGTCCTGAGGGGATAGAAGTCCCTTTGTACATAATAGCTTCTTTTACTATATTTCAATAGTTTCCTCTCTACAATATGTTACTTAATAGAATCATACAGCACAGAAACGGGTCCTTCGGCCCATCAAGTCTGTAATGGCTATTAACCATCTAATTTACACAAAAGCCAATCCCATTTTATTCTCTTTACATTTGACAGTTAAATGAATTAATTGATGGCATCACACCAGCCATGTACTAAAGTAAAAAAATTAGATTGAAAAAATTCTAATTACAGGTCATCAAGATAGGTCAACAACATGAAATATTAAGCATGTTTCTTTTTCCACAGATACTGCCTGACCTGCTAAATATTTCCAATATTTTCTGGGGGGGGGGGGTTCTCAGATTTCCAGGTTCTACAGTATTTTTGGCTTTTTGATTGTTTCATTTTAGCTGTAATGTCCAAACTATGTGAAATATGTCAATTTTCAGATGGCTTTCCGTAGGGTGTCACACAATTGTTACACACGATTAGGAATTATGGGATTAACAATGTAATAGCATCAAGGCTTGAATAACTGGCACAATAAATGTGTCATTTGTGATAGTAGGTCACAACTGGCATTATTGTATCAATAAGTGTAAATCATCCAATTATACTGACAACACAGTGAACTGTGAAGAAAATGAAACGATTTAGCATTTCCAGCAGTCTCTGAAAGTGACAGCGCAGATAGATAAAGTGGTGATAAAGTGGTGAAAAAGGCTTCTGACATGCTGCAAATTGAATGCAGAAGTGGGGACATTATGCAACTCAGAGGGACAGGCAGCATCTCTGGAGAGAAGGAATGGGCGACGTTTTGGGTCGAGACTCTGTCCTTCTCTCCAGAGATGCTGCCTGACCCGCTGAGTTACTCCAGCACTTTGTGTCTACCTTTGATTTAAACCAGCATCTGCAGTTCTTTCCTACACAGTGGGGACATTATGTTACAGTTGTACAACATTTCGGTGAGGTCCACAGTTTGGAATATTGTGTTCAATTTTGATGACCCTGCTATAGGAAAGGTGCCATTAAGCTGGAAAGAATACAGAGAAGATATTTGAGGATGTTGCCAAGACTCAAGGCCCGGCACTATAAGGACCCATATCACATGACCATACTCTCATTTTACTCCTACTATTAGGATGAAGATATAGGAATCTATAAAACGTGAATTTTAGGTTCTTCCCAACAACTATCAAGCTCTTGAACATTACAAACACTAACTCAACTATGAACTGTCTTGGTTGCAGTAAAGACTTTAGGCTTTTGTACTAATATTAGAATTATTAATTATTTTTTTATTATTACCTATGAATAACCAGGTGGCGCCACCAGCAGTGGCTGCCTCGCCAACAGTCTATCTGTCCTTTCTTCTTTTTTGTTATTTTTAGTATGTGTTAAAAAGTATGTTTTAGTGTTCTTTGGTTTGTTTTATGTGCGGGGGTGGTTGGGGGATTTTTTTTTTTTTCAATCTCTTACCTTGACGGAGATGTGATTTTTTTTCCGTATCGTATTTCCGTCCGCACTGTGGCCTAACATCGTCGAGTTTGCGGCCTTTCCCGGAGACCGACGGACGCTCCAAGCTGCGGGAGTCTGCGGGACTTTAAAATCGTGGAGCTTGCGATCCCTTTGCCGGGGATTGATGCTCCAACCGCGGGGCCTGTGGACTTTAACATCGTGAAGCCCGCGGTCTCTGGTAAGAAGAGGCCGACTCTGGAGCTCCATGCCGCGGAGAGTGTTTCAACCGCCCCGATGCGGGAGTTTCGATCACCCCTGCGGGGGCTTTGATCGCCCTGACTGTGGATGGTTTGACTGCCCCAACCGCCGGAAAACAATGAGGAAGAAGATTTAACTTTATTGCCTTCCATCACAGTGAGGAATGTGGAATCCACTGTGGTAGATGTTTATGTTAACATTTATGTGGTTGTGTGTCTAGTTGCTTTTCACTTAGTATGGCTGTATGGTAACTCAAATTTCACTGTCCCTTAATTGGTACATGTGACAATAAACTGACCTTGAAACCTTGAATACTGTGTTTACAAGCCTATTATGCTGCTGCAAGTAGGAATTTGATTGTTGTGTTGTCGATGCATGTGACAATTAAACTCTTGAGGTGTATAAAATTATAAGAAGAATAGTTAGGGAGAATGCACATAATCCTTTTCCATGGGTTGTGGAACCAAGAACGAGAGGGCAAAGGTTCAAGGTGAGAGGGGGAAGATTTAACAGGAAGTTAACTTTTCTTATTTCCTTTTGTAATCATTAAAGGAATATATATATTTTTTTAATGTACAAATTTAGATCCAAAAAGATGTTGTTAACGGTAAAAATTCAAAGATGGTAAAATAGTACTAAATACAGGGACTCCAATTCACACAAAAAGCTAAAATATAATGCATCTGAGGCAGTAAGAAAGTTTCCAACTCATCATTTCAACTAACATTGGGTTATCCTACAAACAAAATCATGCTGCAATTAAAAATTTAAGGGATAAACTAAACCTTTTGGTCTTGGCTATAAAATATAAAAGCATTTCATTCATTCCTACTGGAAGATGCAAAGCTAACCACATTTTTTCTTGATCAGCATGCTTCTCGTGTGATAACTCACAGTAATGGCCAGTATGGTGTATAGGGGTATGGTGCTGAAGATGTCCATTCTGGTGATGAGGCATGTTAGGGGTAAAGGTTGCTGTTCTGTTTCCTGTCCATGTTGCAGTGCTATCTGTTAAGTTACAAATTGGGAAGTTATAGTTGGGTATGAACATTTACACAAATTAAATTGAACATTTAGTTCACAAATGTAATAAACAGTTTTGAATCTTTAAATCTGTAAATATTGGTGAGAAAAGATAGTAAATTTAAAATATTTAGAAACAAGGATAGTAAGTATTCACATGCAATTTAACCATGTATCAATACAATCCATACATTAAATTAAACGTTGAAAATATGATTGATAGCTTTACCTGTCTTTAACATGTACACCTCCAGGTCAAGGTGTTAAGCATGGATTTGTAAAAAAAACATCACCCAAACAAACCTATGTCAAAAGGACTGATATATTGAATAAAATACAAAGTGACAATCACACCCAGCTTATTATTACATGGTATTTCCAAAATATGATCAGGAAATTCAGCCCATTCTAATTCTTTCTCAGTGAACAAAGTACACCCAATATCATCCGCAATCACAGACAATCAGGACTCAATGTGCGATCCTGTATCTGGCCGTAAATTCAAAGAACCGCTTTTAAAGTGGTGGAAAGGAACTAGTTATAATGAGTATATTTAAAAACAAATACTAGTGTTTCTATATTTACTGACAGAGCAACCCACAACCCTCTTTACCTACTGAATCAGGTAAACTAGTTTCATGATATGCAAAGAAATTAAGGTTGTCAAAAGTCTCTTACATAAAAGGATTGCAATACAAAGTTGCACATTATAAGCTGGATTTATTTGAGATAGAAATCAATCCAACAATATAGGGTATAAGTACATCAAATGGTCAGGAATTGTCAGGACAATAAACCTTTGTTGCCAGAGATAAAATGTGTTATTGGATATGAAACTTGCTCTGTATATAAATTATTTATGAAATAATCGGATTATGTTCAAGATTAAAGGCCTATGTTTCAAATTCCCCCTGCCACACTCATTTAAACTTTTAAATTTGTAACTTTCCTCATAGTCGTGCAGTTTTCACAAAACAACATTTTATATTTGAAGAATCTGAAAACTGAACTGAAAAGGAAAAAAGTCTGATGCCACTGATACAATAACATCTGCTAATAAAAGTGGTGAATGAAATGCATCACAACAGATTTTTAAAAAATGTTTACTGTTGAATGTGGATCAAATAACAGATGTGAAGATTTACTTCTACAAAGCAGCTTTTTGTTGTAGAAAAAACATCCATAAGTTTTAGTTCTAAGTGCCTCAGCTAAGAAATTGTAACTGTTTATTATTTTTAGATATAGAATTTGCTTTGGATAATAAATAGAAACAGATTTGTTAAAATTGAACAACAAATTACATCTCCCCTCATTCTCAACATATGCTGTACAATCTTTCTCCAAAAGCATATTACCACTCATTCTCCTTAAAAACATTCTGACCAAGTTGCAGAACCCACATTTCACAATCAATAGATGATGGGTGAACATCCAAACTGTTCTGAAACACTGGTCTAACATAATTGTTTATGTGGAGCTGAAGCAAGATCTATGAAGTTCTGAAACCTGGACCCAAATTGCACCTGCATTCAAATTGACTACTGTGATAAGATCCCAAAGGTTTGCATAATAAAATCTCACGCTACTTCCATTGTCAATACTAATACACAACAACCAGATCAAAGCTGTATGGTGCTGTTCAACCAAATCAACCATTTCTTAAATGAGACAGAGTAAAATAATGCAAAGCAGCTCTACAATTCTTTCATTGCAAAACCTCATGCAAAGCCTACCATGAGTGTCCATGTACAATCTAGGCAAATCTGCAGAAACCGAAAAACATGTTCAAGCTTTAATATATTAAGTGCAAAATTAGTAATATCACTGTTAAATTATCACGGTGGATTGGGAGTGGGGTGGGGCCAGTGTGGCTTGAAGCATTTCTCAGAATTAGTACATATCACAGGGGCTGTAGATTTCCAGACCGCATTGTGGCAAGTGTAATCAGAGGTCAAGTGAAGCTGCCGCTTGGACATTTTGATCTCAAAAGTCAGGAATGACTTTCCATATGCATCCTAAACACATCGTAAAGCCCAGCCTTTCACTGATTATGTTCTCTCTTTTTTCAGATGCAATGTCTTGAAATCATGGGTGATATGGGAAAGGGAGGGGGGGGGGGGGGGGGAGGGAAATGCGGCCCTCAATCTTGTAAAGATCAGGTTTAACCAAACAGATCGCACCACAAGATATGCCACTGCAGAGTAAACTTGGCTGTCTGAAAAGGGAATTTCACCCACAAACACATGTCTATGACATTTTCTTGAGATTGTATTGTCCGTTAAAATACTTTAGTTATGAAAATAACATAGCTAAGCTTTCAGTTATGTTAACTTACAGTGCAATAACATGACAGAATGGGATAATTTAGGTCCGTTAATTTACGTTTTCATACTATGGGCTGCAAAGGGAATGCATCAGTGCAGCAAAATAATAAAAAGCAAAAATAAATCGTGTTTTAAAAAGGGAAAATGGCGCCTCCTTTAAAGGAAGCTAAATCTACAGATGTGATGTTACACATTTTTAAGGCAAGACCACACCTTCCAAGGAAAGTCAATATTGTACAAGTTAAAAATTGTCCCCTGGTGACCCACATCACGTCATTTCATCAATTAATTCTTTGTTTTTTGAAAGGCCTCCTTTCATTTTGGCCAAGTACTGTTTCTAAAGACACATTAGAAGGACCAGGTTCCACAGTTGCTTCAGTGTTTGAAGTTCCTGAATCCGTTTGCGCTGGCCGTTGGTTAGCCTGAACATGTGCAAGAAGTTCCCGAAGGGTTTGCCCTATTAGTTGCAGGGGTGTACGGAGTGACTCAATGGAGCCACACAAATTCTCCATGTGCTCATTCATGTCTTGCCGAAGTCCATGAATTCCTTCTTCAATCCTTTGGAAACCATCGATCAACATGGCATTGTGACATTCCTCGATTTTAAACAAAGTCTCTTCAGGAATCCAACTTGAAGACCTCCACCTATTTGGCCCGTTTTCTGGATCATCCCCTGGAGAATCTGGATGAATGATCTCTTGGGGTTCCTCATAATCATCCTCATCATCACCTTCATCTTCAATGGTTACAAGGTTCGAAGCCGCCATGGTATCTGTGAGAAAAACAGGTGAAGCGGGAATCTCAGCAAATATCGATTATCCAGGAGGACAAGTACATTCATATGAAAGGATTCAAAGGGGGTAACACGATGGCCCCTAGCCTATCACAAGAGGCTGAAGTGGTTCATGTTCTTACTGAGGGAGGAGGGGATATGTTGAGGGGATTGTGATAATGAGGCATGATTTTAAATCATGGAGAACTGAGTGAATGTTTTCAGTGAGATCTAGAAGAAAATTAAGGGGCGCTATAAGCTAAAGTAATCACAAGCTCAACGTCCCTTAAAACTGTTGGTTAGCCTACGTACGTGCACTTCACACCGAGTTGACTGCAGTATATTTGATGCATTCAAAAATAAATTGGACCCAACTACCAATTTGCAAATTAACACAAGCATAATTAGCACAAGCAATAAAGTTAGTGATTCTCAGATTTAAAATAACTTATTATTAGTGTGCAAAGGATGATTATCTCTGGTACGATGAAGAGGCACACCTGCGTTGCCTCCTGCCAAAGGCTTTGCGAGGTACAGGATCTCACGATGAACCTGCTTCCTCCGCATTCCCTCCAGCAATTATATCCAATGAGGCAACAGCACAGATTTAATGCAGGCTGTATCACTGTTATTTCCTCTCAAAAATATCTTGGATAAAGAGAATAGTGTAAAGATTTTCTCCAAAAATTGAACACCGTTTTGATTTTTGCCATCTACAGGACAGTGTTTGTTTTCTCGTTTCTGAACAGTTCCTCCTTATGTTGCTGCACTTCTACAATCAGGTCACACAACTTCTCTTGTCTGAAGTTGTATTTTGGTGCATTACTGGAAGCTTCTGTGCCGTTAAATTTCTCTGTGATTTCCCAGCCGCAAGCTGCAAACAAACTGAAGCAGCTCATCGTAATCGTACATTTCCAAACTGGCCCATCGCATTTTCTGAGAAAGTCATAATTTTGGAGCATTGTGCAAAGAATTTCCAGAGCAGCATCAAATCACAATTGCATCAATGCAATAGGAGTGCAACAAAACGAATGGCCCATTCTTTGATGTAAAGTAAAATGAAGAATGTAGAGGAGAATGTATTTAACAATTTCATTCCATGGTTCTCTTAAGGTTTTAAATATTTAAATACTGATAAAATCACGGTGCTCCAACATCTATATTTGTATCCTGTTCCGACTCACAATGGGACGAAAACGTGCATTGAGAAATAAGTTTTATTGGTAATATTCAAAACAAGGCAGTTTGGTGTGTTTAGAAAATAAATGTAATCATATGTTTTAATCATATGTGGTTACAGTGGAAAAGTAAATTCAAGCAATGAGAAAATATATAGAATTAATGACATAACAACTGGTTATTCATCCCTAATGATCCAAGCTTCCATCCTATTTGCCATTTCCCACCTGTTCACATCCTTTTACTCCATTACCCATCACAAATGTATCAAGCCTCTATTTAAAAAAAAAGCCAAAGCTCTTGTTCCAACTTCTTTCATTCACACCACTCTAAATTAATTGCCTCAAAATTCTTTATTTGACATTTATGTCCCCAGTACAAGCAATTTGTCATCTGCAGACTGCAATTAAAGTCATTATTTCATAACAAAAACCTTTGTAGACTTAAAATTAAATCAGTTAAAATTATATGCCAGAAACAACAGTTAATAAGAAAATTGTGCTAAGAACTAACCTGCCAACATAAACTAACACTATACTTTCTGGAACCATCAAGGTAGACAAACGCACAATTCATGTGGTATGCAACTTGGACACTTCATGTGTTTAGGAGCCGAGTAGTAAGCATGCCTGGGATTGAACCACTCACACTGCCATTTAGTCTTAGCCAGAGAACTTAATACATCTGTAACCAAAATGACCAATAGTATTGTTTGGTCTTGAGGCAGATCACTTATCATAACAACACTAAAAAATAATTCTGGAATATTTTTTCCTTACTGTGATGGTAAGTTGCTGGTTGTGCTGGAAAGCCATTCTGCTGTGTTGTTTGCTGAGGCCCTGCGGCAATTTGTATTAGTCCGTCATTGTGGTTCACTGGCAACATGTTACTTGGCTGACCTAAAGAAATAAAGTGGAATGTAAGACTAAATCCCAGGAGGCAGAGTGATGGTGGAGACAATCAGATCAGGGAATATTCCGGTGATGCACATTCAGCTACATTTTTAATTTTATTCTGTTTTTCAAAAAATGTTGCCCAATCCATTAATACATTTTCAAAATTATTTCTTTCCTTCCCCAAATTTCAAAACACTGCAACTGCCAAGGTTGTGAGAAATCATAACAACATATAGTTCCAATTATACTCCAAAAATGTACTTCTTGATACAATTTGGCTTTTGGGCTCATGTGCAGTTCTTGTGGAAGAATTGACATGAGATCATGTGATTTTATTGGCAAAAGGAGCAACCTAAACATTGAAAACCGTAAATAAAAACCATTGAAAATTCACAGGTCACTCTGATCTGGAGGAAAAAATTACAATTGTAAAAATCCAGCAAACACTCTTTCATCCTGCTTATATTCTTATCATTTCAGATCTTTAAAAATAATTTTATCCAATCAATTAAAATTTTATCTAAAAAATCTGTACTGGGCCAAAGGGCCTATTCCTATGCTTTATGTCTTTAAAATTTTAACAAAGATATTCCTGTTCTGTTGACTTTAAAACAGCATTTCTTGTTTTCATTTCAGATTTGCAGCAATTGCAGCTTTTTAATTTTAGGTCGTTTACACCACTGGATTCCATTTCAGATGAGAACATTTCATGACTTACTTCCAAAATTTAGATGGTTTCTTTAAATTAATTCATCACTTTTAAAAAAAACTGGGTGTATGGAATTGGAAATTAGAAGTATTTTTGAAAATTCTTCCATATTTGGTTAAGAAATAAGTGAAGAATTACTTTAGATGATGATTTTTAAATGTTCAATATACCATGTAACTATTACATAATTTTCCACTTTTCATCTGCTTGTTGAAAGTTGAATAAACTATTCTACTGGACTAAGAACCATAGTTTTTCCAATCACACCAAATTTATTTTATGGCTGCACCAGAGGGAATTTGTATTCATTTTTATTGAACTGATCAACTGAGATGTTATGGGTCTCATTGTTCATTGAATCAATTAAATGGTATTGAAGAATAGTTTAAGAATGCCACCATTTATATATTTTTGGTGAAATAATGACCAGAGATCATGGAAGAAGGACAGAGAAATTTGAAACAAAGCTTAAATTGATTCTTGCAAAAATATTCACACTATACTTGGATTAAAACCAGGCAATGATCTTGTGTAAAAACGGGTCAGTCAACCTCTATTGAGAGAACTATAGTTCTGTGTTCAAAAACAGAACAAAAGTTAAAATCCAATTGGTATCATGTCATATATCTGCCACAGAAACCTTCCTCCTTTGATGGAAAGGGAAAAATATGGTTCCCATCAGTATTATGTTCCCTTGGTAAGGGTGTTCGTTGTTTGGCAATTAAAAGATAAATGGTATTTGACAGCAAAAGATAGTCAACACAAATTCAAACCATTTTGCAAACCATGGGTTCAGGAAATAAATTTTACTTTTGCCATTGTATCTTGAAATTGTATTTAGCTGCAAGCTATGAGCTAAGAAATGTTGCTGATACTATTAGTAGATATTTCTATAAGGCAGGCCTTGCAAGAGAGAAGAGAGTTGACATTCCTATCCTATATGGAGCATGTGATAGCAATTTGGAAATCCTTTCCACAAACAACTGACTGCAGGTCAACTGCTAAAGGGCCTGTCCCACTTACGCGATTTATTCGGCGACTTGCCAGCACCCGTCATAGTCGCAGGTCGCCGAAAATGTTCAAATCACGGGGTGACACCTGTTTGGTTGTGAGTAGTCGCTCAAAGAGTTGTACCTTTTTCTGGTCACCGCTGGATTTTCAACATTTTGAACATTTTCGGCGACCTGCTACGACTATGACGGGTGCTAGCAAGTCACCGAAACAAATCGCATAAGTGGGACTGGCCCTTTATACTAAGTCTGAGCATGATAGATTTATTCTGCTCTCATTTCCTGCAGAGCAAAAATAGAATTACACTTGGCCTCAGTTTCAACATCAGCCTCCATATAACACACAATTTCTGCCAGCTCCAACACGGAGCCCACTGTTTTATAAATCAGCACCTGCAGTTCCTTGTTCCTACTCTATAAATTGAGTGACTGCTTTGCTGAGCACCAGCATTGTGTTCTATTACATTTCCACAGTTGACTTTTTTCTCTCCACTCCATATTTCCACCTGATATAGCAGGTATTTAAAACATGTGTATGCTAATGAAATCTTAGTTATAATTAAAATATAATTCAATAATATCTTTGAGAATAATGAGGAAAATCAAAAATAAAAATTATTCAATTTGCAGACCCCTAAGCCATTATCAGCTCACAAGACAGTTAGATTAATCGCATCTAAAAGATAAAGCCTACTTTAGCTGTTTCAATAAATGTAACAGAATGCTAACTATATGAAGTCCAATTACAAACACTTCTGCAGAAAGTGAATCAACGATAAATAAATGTCTAGCCCAGGGGTCGGCAACCTTGTTCTGCATATGGGCCGGACGCATGTCTGTGAGCGGATGGCGGGTCACATCTATCACGTGCACACATGGACCCCGCCCCCAATGGCAGGCAACAAATCACGTGTCGCATAGATCACGCCCCTTTGAGGACGCCACCCGGAGCACCGGCCAAAGATCATAGAGCGGAGCAAGACACTCCACTATGCAGTATATGCACTATGCAAAATATGCAGTATCAACAATGCCAACCATTTGCACGTGTTTGTAACTGAAGGTGCAGGGTCAAAGGCAAGGAGGTTGTGTTGAACTTCATTAAAACATTGGTTTCATTAAAGCTGGGATATTGGGCACTGCACTGTACAGCGCGAAAGCACGGCAGAGAAAGCAGACAAGATTTACTTGAACAATGTAGGAAGGAACTGCAGATGCTGGTTTACATAAAGGTAGACGCAAATTGCTGGAGTAATTCAGCGTGACAGGCAGCATCTCTGGAGAGAAGAAACGGGTGACGTTTCGGATTGAGCCCCATCTTCGGTTTTACATACCGTATTTCCTGGCAATGAAGATGCACCTGCATCGAAGACGCACCCCCATTTTGAGCTGCTAAACTTTGAAAAAAGGCTGGCGGAACACGATCAAGGGTTTGGTTTAGTTCCCAGGTCGGCTGGCAGGTCTGGCTGTAGCGCCCAGGTCGGCTCGCTTGCCCCAGGTCTAGCTGTGACACCCAGGTCGGCTGCGTGCCCCGCAAATGGCTGCAGTTCCCAGGTCGGCACGCTTGCCCCAGGTCTGGCTGTTGCGCCCAGGTCAGCTCGCTTGCCCCAGGTCTGGCTGCAGTTCCCAGGTCGCCCGCGTGCCCCGGGACTGGCTGCAGTTCCCAGGTCGCGAAAACTACCGGTAAAAAACACAGTGCTGGAGCAACTCAGCGCTCACCAATCCAAGACAGGTGCGGGAAAAAAAATATGCCTGCAGGCCGGAATGGTTCCGTGGCGCGCTGAGCAGCAGGCACCGCAGCCGCTGCAACTACACTTTTAGATGCGGGAGAAAAAAAAATTAGGACTGCGAATGCGAAAATATATATATACGACCTCGAGCCGGATGAATGCAGGAAAAAAAATCCACCTGCGGGCCGGATGATTTCGGATTATGGCCGCATTCGGCCCAAGGTAGGTTGCCGATCCCTGGTCTAGCCAATATTGCCTTAAATAACCTTTAAATAGTTTCTTCCAAAACTTGATTATTGAACTGAGAACATAAAATAAAATGCAACCCCTTATGCCAACTCTGACAATCAGAAAAGACCACGATAGACCTAATATTAGAATTCAATTTTCCATCTGATCTGCATACCCTGATATAGTACAAAATATTCTCAGCTTTGAATATTCTTAATGTACTGGAACAACTTTATACAGAGCAGTTAAGCTCTGCTCTCGCTCCTCACTTGTTGTCTGATCAGATGGGCACTACTAGGGTTCTCGGGTTAAAATATTTTTTCCTTGCAAATACCACCACCACCACCATCTCAGAAGAGTTAAAGGAAACACAGTAACACAATTAATTTTACTTCTAACAAAGGAAGTGATTAAATAAGCAGCCAGTAGTCTGAAAATTGTCTCAAATTTCCTAAATTAATTGCTGTTTGGACGAAATCTAAATCATTTCAGATTGCAGATTGAAGCACAATATAGAGCATAATTGAACATTTAAAACAGATGATGGTAGGTATAGAAAATTCCTTATTTCATGAAATACATTAAAGTTTTTACTAAACATTACATACAAATCTTACATTAATAATCAACACTTTACTTACTTGTGGTAGCAACAGGAATGCTGGGGAAATTGGTGGTGCTCGGAGTACTCGGCTCTGCTGGTGTTAACATAGCTGGTCCACTATATGTTTCAGTTGGTTGCCTGGTGCTGGGTGGATGCTGAATAGTTTGCAAAGAATGTCCTTCACTGCTCAACAGAGATGGTGGCCCTTCAACTTGCACATAATCATTTACATATTCATCTTTAACTAATAGGCTTGTTTGACCTGGAATCAATGGAAAAATAATTAAGAACCTGCACGACACACTCAGTACTTTCTGTCTGAGAACAGAATCTTTCACATTAGTCACCCCTTAAGTAGGAAGGTAAATATGCTTCCTAACCGTCCCAAAATCAGTCAAGATTACAAATGCACATCTCCTGAACATCTGTCACCCTGGCCACAAACTCTTTGAATCACTTCTCTCTGGAAGGCGACTCCGGACTGTCAAAGCTGCCACAGCCAGACATAAAAACAGCTTTTTTCCACGAGTAGTAGCTCAATAACCAAAAATCTGTAGCCTCCTTTTGCTCTGGTATTTTATTTAATTCACATGTTTAATCAATAATGTTTTATTATTAATGTTTAATGTTTTATGTATCATTCTTAACTGTCACTGTATGTCATGTTGTCACTTGCGGGTGGAGCACCAAGGCAAATTCCTTGTATGTGAATACTTGGCCAATAAACTTAAACTTATTCTTATTCAACTTATTCTTATACCAAAGAGTCGCAACAATTGGGGACTGGGTTGAGCCGAGCAGAGCTGGGAACACTGAACAGATTCTTTCTCTTCCTGCACTTGCTCTCTCTACACCCATTGCCACTTGTGTGATCCTGTTCCACATAAATGTTGTTAATTTCTAGCATAAAAAATTCATGTTACGAACATTTCTCAGAAATTGAAACTTTTCGTAACCAAGGGCATGCCTGCATCCATGAGCTGTTCAAATGCTACAGCTCATCTGCATAATTATCTGTGCACCCACATCTCATTTATTCTAGCATACAATTCTAAAAGGAATGATGATCAGTAGATACCTCTTCAATGTCCAAAGAGCCCATATATCAACAATATGTATGAGAACATACAAGAAACAGTTAGTAAGTTTGCAGATGAACAAAGTTGGTGGTATCGTAGATAGTGATAATACATCGCCCTCCATAATGTTTGGGACATAATATTTATTTGCCTCTGTACTCCACAATTTGAGATTTGTAATAGCACAAAATCACATG
Organism: Malacoraja senta; assembly: GCA_038087875.1. Taxonomy (NCBI): domain Eukaryota; kingdom Metazoa; phylum Chordata; class Chondrichthyes; order Rajiformes; family Rajidae; genus Malacoraja; species Malacoraja senta. The sequence goes on from CM075977.1 coordinate 375,782,423, forward strand.
TGGTTAAAGTGCACATTGTCAAATCTTATTAAAGGGTATTTCTATACATTTTGGTTTCACCATGTAGAAATTACAGCTGTGTTTATACATAGTCTCCCCATTTCAGGGCACCATAATGTTTGGGACACATGGCTTCACAGGTGTTTGTAATTGCTCGTGTTTATTTGATTCTTTAATGCTCCCAGCACATAGTCTTTCCATCACCTTTGCTGTTTATCAACACGAGGACCAAAGTTGTGCCAATGAAAGTCAAAGAAGCCACTATGAGACTGAGAAAATAGAATAAAACTGTTAGAGACATCAGCCAAACCTTAGGCTTACCAAAATCAACTGTTTGGAACATCAAGAAGAAAGAGAGCACTGGTGAGCTTACTAATCGCAAAGGGACTGGCAGTCCAAGGAAGACCTCCACAGCTGATGACAGAAGAATTCTCTCTATGATAAAGAAAAATCCCCAAACACCTGTCTGACAGATCAGCAACACTCTTCATGAGTCAGGTGTGGATTTGTCAATGACCACTGTCTACAGAAGACTTCATGAACAGAAATACAGAGGCTATACCGCAAGATGCAAACCACTGGTTAGCCATAAAAATAGGATGGCCAGGTTACATTTCGCCAAAAAGTACTTAAAAGAGCAACCACAGTTGTGGAAAACAGTCTGGTGGACAGATGAGACGAAGATTAACGTATCAGAGTGATGGCAAGAGCAAAGTATGGAGGAGACAAGGAACTGCCCAAGATCCAAAGCATACCACCTCATCTGTGAAACACAGTGGTGGGGGTGTTATGGCCTGGGCATGTATGGCTGCTGAAGATACTGGCTCACTTAGCTTCATTGATGATCCAACTGCTGATGGTAGTAGCATAATGAAATCTGAAGTGTATAGACACATGCTCAAGTTCAAACAAATGCCTCAAAACTTATTGGACAGCGGTTCATTCTACAGCAAGGCAATGATTCCAAATATACTGCTAAAGCAACAAAGGAGATTTCAAAGCTAAAAAATGGTCAATTCTTGAGTGGCCAAGTCAATCACCCGATCTGAACCCAATTGAGCATGCCTTTAATATGCAGAAGAGAAAACTGAAGGGGACTAGCCCCCAAAACAGCTAAAGATGACTGCAATACAGGCCTGGCAGAGCATCACCAGAGAAGACACCCCACAATTAGTGATGTCCATGAATCGCAGACTTCAAGCAGTCATTGCATGCAAAGGATATGCAACAAAATACTAAACATGGCTACTTTCATTTACATGGCATTGCTGTATGACATGCCCAGATACGGACTATGTATAAACACTGGTGTAATTTCTACACGGTGAAACCAAAATCTATAAAAATACCCTTTAATAAAATCTGACAATGTGCACTTTAACCACATGTGATTTTTTTCTATTACAAATCTCAAATTATTGAGTACAGAGGCAAATAAATAAATAATGGGTCTTTGTCCCAAACATTATGGAGGGCACTGTATCTATCTTTGGAGATTGTGAAGATGGTTATCAAAAAGTATTGCAGGATCTTGATCAGCTGGGTAAGTGAGCCAAAGAGTGGTTAATGGAATTTAATGCAGATAAGTGCAAGGTGTTGCATTTTGGGAAGTCAAACCAGGACAGGATCATTACAGTGAATGGCAGAGCCCTGGGGAGCGATATAAAACATAGGGACCTAGGATTGCTGATACACAATTCCTTGAAAGTGGCGTCACGTGTAGATAGAGTGGTCAAGGCGGCTTTCTGTACATTGGCCTTCATCATTTAGGGTATAGAGGTTGGGATGTTATGTTACAGTTGTACAAGATGTTGGTGCCACATTCCTGGCAGAACATGTCCTCACCCTCAACTATCCTTTTTTGTCTCTTCTCACTTTCTTCAAGTTAAAGGTATAGCCACGGGGCCCCAGCTATGCCTGCCTTATTGTTGGTTGTAGAAACATAGAAAATAGGTGCAGGAGTAGGCCATTCAGCCCTTCGAGCCAGCACCGTCATTCAACATGATCATGGCTGATCATCCAAAATCAGTACCCCGTTCCTGTTTTCTCCCCATTTCCCTTGATTCCGTTAGCAATAAGAGCTATATCTAACTCTCTATTGAAAACATCCAGTAAATTGGCCTCCAATGCCTTCTGTGGCAGTGAATTCCACAAATTCACAACTCCCTGGGTGAAAATGTTTTTCCTCATCTCAGTCATAAATGGCCCACCCCTTATTCTTACACTGTGACCCCTGTTTCTGGACCCCCCCCCCCCCCCCAACATTGGGAACATTTTTCCGGCATCTAGCCTGTCCAATCCTTTAAGAATTTTATATGTTTCTATAAGATTCCCTCTCCTCCTTCTAAATTCCAGTGATTATAAGCCCAGTTGATCCATTATTTCATCATGTATCAGTCCCGCCATCCCGGGAATTAACCTGGTGGATCTACGCTGCACTCCCTCATTAGCAAGAATGTCCTTCCTCAAATTCGGTGACCAAAACTGCACACAATACTCCAGGTGTGGTCTCAGCAGGGCCCTGTACAACTGCAGTAAGACCTCCTTGCTCCTATAATCAAATCCTCTTGCGATAAATAGACCTTCGCTCAGCTCGCCTGAACCTACCTAATCTCCCAGTAGCCGGACACTTTAATTCTCCATCCCATTCCTACACTGACCTTTCTGTCCTAGGTCTCCTCCATTGTCAGAGTGAAGCTAAACGCAAATTGGAGGAACAGCATCTCATATTTCGCTTGGGCAGCTTACAGCCCAGTGGTATGACTATTGATTTCTCTCACCTCAGATAGCCCCGGCATTCCCTCTCTCTCTATCCCTCCCCCACCCAAATCACACTATCTTCTCATTATCACTCTACAAACAGCTAATAATGGCCTGTTTCCTTTATCATCGTTAGTTTTACGCATATCTTTTATTCATTGTTCTTTATCTCTCCACATCATCATCTATATCTCTCATTTCCCTTTCCCCTCAGTCTGAAGAAGGGTCTCGACCCGAAACGTCACTTCTTCCTTTTCTCCAGAGATGCTGTCTGACCTGCTGAGTTACTCCAGCTATCTGTACATTTGAGAATTTCAAAATCAGTCTTGTTTTGCATAAAACAAATGTAGGTGTTGAATAATCCTCAGTAGAAGATTAAAAGTGCAAGGGAAGTCAGCTAAAGGGAGGGGTCAGTGGTATTAATACTCTAAAACTACTTTGCCATGCCACTTCCCAACATTCAAGTGTCCAATTTAAATATATCCTAATTTTCCAAACTAAATTCCTTTATTTCCTGATGTGTTCAAATTGTTCTGCTGTAAATTATTTAAAGATGTTGATAACATTGTTCAAATGTGTAATGTTAAATTTTCAAGTTTTAATGTTAAATTTTCAACGGGGTGCTGCAATGGCTTCAATTTTCTGGTTTGGGGAGAGAAAAAGGTGGTCAGAAGCCATGTTCCAATTCACTATCAATTAAGGCCTGCTATGTATACAGACCAGACTCAGATGTAAATGTTTAACCTGCTTTAATTCACTATCCAGCTGCATAAAAATGCAAGTATAAAATCAGTATAATTAACTCTGACTGGCTCCTGTTGTACATGTTGACTTTTCAGTTAAATTTCCATAGGCAAGTTAAGCACGCGGAGAAAACAAATTCAACGTAACTGAGCCAATTTCATTAAATTAACTGTAGGCTTGTGATTCGTTTTCATTCATATTCAGGAGACTGAATACATCACTAAAAGTTACATTAGTAGTTGCTCACATTTCTGAGCAGTACAACATAATGACTCCAGGTCTTTGCACTTTAAGTGCAAAGTTCTTTGAACAACTTGAAATCTTGTAATCAGAAGAGAGGACAAGCTAGGATTTCAGATAATAGCAATTAAATTCACACGACTAATTAACCCACAAACATGTTTCTTACCTGAACTTTGGAGCGTCAATCCTGAGAGATCTTCATTTAAAGAAAAGTAAAAAATCAGTATTCATTTTAGTTTATCTACATTTTATAATATCTAAATAAATATGCTTATGTACTTCAATAATTAATTTTTAAAATAAATAAGTGTTAACTAATACTTTGAGAAAGCAATAAATGTTATAAAACTGATTGACACCAATAATGCACTGAAATACACTCAACATGCGGAGTCCATGGCAGTCTGCAGAGATAGGTGCCCAGGATGAAGTCAACACCAATGATACCATAATAAACAGCACATACGATATATAATTGTGCTTTGGTTATTATTTTTTGATAAACCCATTCAATTTATTTAACTTAAAACCCATATTTCACCATCAAATACCAATATAACATATTGGAAGTACATAATGCAAAGATCTGGAAATTTAATTGGTCTCTACTCCCACTTGCAAATTACAAAGCCACAACCGTTATCTAATTTATGCAGCGATGTCTAAACTACAATTCCTGAACTATATATAATAAGCGAGTTCGGTATTCCGATAAACGCAAGGAATCATGGGATTTGTCAAGGGTCATACGCGATTTAAAAAAAAGTGAACAAAGCGCTGGCTGTATGAACTGTGTATAAATTCTTACCTTTATTCATAATTTATGTGTAAAAATAAATTTAATCTGAGGGACGGGGGTGCCAGGTAGCGGGAGAGCAGGGTGTAACAGCAAGAGAGAGGGGGCAGATGCGAGTGGGAGACAGGGGGAAGAGACTGAACCGGCGGGGAGACATTCTCGGCAGCTCAGCTGCTGCATGTGTACGGACCTGCGTTTCATCCGTGGTCAGGGTCGGGTCTCCGGCGCTGTTGGGTTGCTGCTAGGCTGTCCCAGTCCCCTCCCAGGTGTGTCACATCCCTGTCCGGGGGTGGCCGGGGTGTCCGTGGACTGGCGGGGCGGCCCCGGGTTTGCAGCCGGCGCGGGGGGGAGGGGGGCGTTGGCTCCGGCTTCGCTCTGCCTGTCCCACCGGGTTGACCGACAGCCCTGGTCTGTGGCCGCCAATGCTCCGGGGCTGTCGGTCCGGGGCTGTCGGTTGGCCTGGCGGGATGGGCGGAGTTGGGGCTTCTTTTCCGCGCTGGCTGTGGGCCTGGGGCCGGCGCTGCTCCGGGCTGATATCCCGTCGGTCCGGGGTCGCCCCGGGCATCTCCGGCTGCCCCGAAAGGGGACGGGAAACGGCTCGGGGGACGGGAACGGTTCAGTGGTGGTTCGGCGACACAGGGGACCCGGGTTTGATCCTGGTTGCGGATGGGGCACGGGTCTGTATACGTGCAGCAGCTGAGCTGCCGAGAATGTTTATCGTGAGTGACCTATGACCTGAGCATGCGCAGTCGGAATACCGAACTCCATTGAAGTAACTTGTTCATAATAGTGTATATTGCTTTAATTTATTGCCTGAATTTTGTAGGTCTGTGTATGTGTGTCTTTTTTCTATACATAAAACCCAAATCAGATTACAAAACTCCATCAGTAATTTAAGATTTTTGTAGATTATATTATATGGATTTAAAAACTTTCAACATGGCTCTCAAAAGCTTCACTGTTCTACTAAAAGCAGCCAATAAAAGGTAAAGCATCTGTAAGATAACAACTTTGACTGCAAATGACAGTAAAATTATAGATAGTTTATATCCCAACTTTATACCATAGTACTTACATATTTTGTTCAAGTAATAATTTTTAAAAGCTGTGTTTCAGAATATCAACACCAAAAAGCTAGTATATGTATAAAGTGGGAAAACTTTAGATAGAGCTGCACTGTATGATCAACAGATCTCAAAATGAAATACTGATGATGATGATGATTTAACATGAGCAATAATTATTAAACAGTTTTATATTCCCAGTAAATGACACATTAAACAAAATTAGTCAGTATAGCTATGGCATAATGACTAAGTACAACGAAAACGAGATGAATAAAGCAGATATGTTGAGAGTAATCCTTACAAATATTTAATCAGCATGGAGCACAGTCAACAACAGTATTACATTTTTCTAACAAAACATGAAAACAAGAGATGACTACTGATTTCCAAATGCATGGATATCAAAGAAAAGCTAATAATTATATTATTTGGTGGTTTATTTTAACAAACAGCAATAATGCTGCATAATGCATCCAAATAATACAAATTCATGTTTGTGGATTGGAAATAATGACACTGGCATACTATATTAGAGTGATCCTAATGACTAAATATGTTAATAGGTTAGTCAGTGATATGATAGCACACAAGGAGGAAAATAAATCCCGTCGAACCAGTTATGTTGTGTGCAAATTAATTAAGATAGTAAGATAAATTAGTTAGAAAGGATTATGAATGCGAATAAACAAATGGTAAAAAAAACTATGCATAGAGTATACAATACACTGGGAAATGTGCAATACAACTAAGCAAATACATTTAAGGATGATCAAAAGCAAAATAAAATTCTAGATGCTGGTAATCTGAAATGAAACTCAACATGAAATTTAATATGGCAGTCTGAAGAAGGGTGCCGCCCCGAAACGTCACCTATCCATGTTCTCCAGGGATGCTGCCTGGCCCGCTGAGCTACCCCAGCTTTTTTGTGTCTTTCCATGGAATTTAACCTCAGATAACCAGCCTTTCCACTTTGATGCCAAACCACCCAACTCTATCATATTGAAACACTTCTGTTTTAAAACAATTCTGTTTCTCTCTATCGGTCTCATTAAATTAAAAGCTAATTGTTATGTTGTTAAAAACAAGCGTGATGATCAGAAATTTAGATATCAGAAAAGGATGACAAAAGAAAAGACGAAAGATTTTACAAGTAATAAGGGAAAAAAATCAATACTGTGATCTATTCAGTTTCACTGTCCAGGGGGTGCACATTTAATTTTGATCATTCAATTCTTAAGAGATTGTAACAAGCAAAGTAAATATAGGAGCAGCAGTCAGCCAATGAGAGGTGGATTTTCTGAAGATAATCAACAGGCTGACAGAATATATTATGAAAACTAAAGTGTTGGAGTAACTCAGCGGGTTAGGCAGCATCTTGAAGATATGGACAGGTGACGTTTTAGGTTGAGATACTTCTTCAGACGATTCGTAGTAGTGCGGTAAAATCTGGTAAAAGGTGGTGGGACACAGCCATAGGTGGATTTGGATGAGGGCAGATAGGTGGACAAAGGTCAGAGATGAAAATAAGACGAAGTGCTGTTGGATAAGGAACTCTGCCAGGGTCTGTCATGCCCCCACCACTCTTACAGTTTTCTCCACCGCCCCCACTATAATTACTCTAATTAAGGATCCTGACCCAAAACATCACCTATCCATGTCTTGCAGAGATGCTGCATGACCCACTGAGTTATTCCAGCACAGTTGATATTTTGTAAATCATCATCTGCAGTTCCTTGAGTCCGACAGAATAATTACAGCATATCTGATGTTGAGAGGTGAGGGCAACATTTACACAGGTTAAGGATTGGTTAGCAGATAGAAAACAGACAGACAGTAGAAAAAGGGTAATTCGCCATATTACAGAGTGCAACTGGTGGAGCATCACAAGAGTCTGTGTTTGTGGCTCAACATTGACCTAAATAATCTCCATCAATGTCAAAAAAGAACATAGCAAGAGTAAAATATTGTAAAAACTTGTTGACAATACAAAGTTATGTCAGAAAACAAGACAAGAAAGTAAAGTCTACGGAAGAAAGTGATTGGTTAATAGAATGGCAGTTGTAAAATGGAGAAATGGAAAATTATCCAATTAGTTTGGAAGAATGGAAAATAATTTTGAGATATGAAACTGCAATTCAGTGGGTCTTCAAAATTGCTGCTGTGAATCAAAAAAGTTAACATTCAAATACATAAAACAATTAATGGTATTTTTGCGTTTTTGGCAAAATGATTATCAGAGAAAGTATACGGAAATCTTTTCTTGCATTTATATATAGGGCTTAGGCAGGTGATATATGTCTGGAATGCTTTATATAGTTTGGATCTCTTTTCTCAAGGCAAGATATACTTGCTTTAAAGAAGGTTCAGCAAAGGTTCCCTGGATTGTTTCCTCTGTCAGAAATGTCATATGGAGAGGAGATTTTGTTACAAACCCCTACATACACACTTGAGTTTAGAAGTGAAACAACAAACTACAAACATTTTTAGAGGGGGTTGTTAAAGTGGATGCTGATTCTTTGTTTCCGTTGACTAGTGTCGAGGACCAGAGATCCTACTCTCATGAGAAGTGGTTGATGTTGAAAAGTAGAAATGCCTTCATTCGGAGACCTGCAATTTTTTTTGTTTGCTTCCCCGGAGGCTTGAAAATTATGATATGTTTCTTTACACCAGGAGAATCAAAGAATATAGGGAATGGGCCACAAATCAGTTGATACCAAAGATCAGCTATGATTTTATTAAATGGCAGGGGAGGCTTAATGGGTTGTTTGGATAACAACTCCTATTTCGTGTGATTTATGTTAGAGAATGCAACAATACAATTGTTTCTGCTCTGAGCATAAACTCACAACTTTGCATTAAAGGAAAGACTTCAACCCTGCAAATTTGGTATTCTCCATATTCTCTCAAAAAGACCGATGTATTTTGGAAGCCGCAGAAATTTTAGAATACTTGGTAATCGTCTATCAATGCATTTTTCCAGAAAAAAAGTTGTATTGTCCTCCAAGTCGCCACTTTGTAATTTAATTTCAGTCATGTGTAAATCATGCACAAATTGAAAGCATCTGACTGAAGTGGCATACCAGTCTCTAATCCAACATACCAATAAATCTCAAATTAAATTAAATCAGAATATGATACACATCAGCAACAAATTAATATAAGACTGAAGTGGGTGTTTTTTGTGCTTAATAATTCAGGTTTTTTCAATTCTAACCATTTTGATACCTGTCATGTCTTGCTTACATATCAAAATAACATAACCATAAGGAGACAAAAAAAATATTTTGCCTATCTTCAATTTTGACCATTCCCTCATCTCAACCATTACTTGATTTTCTCTTGTAACAATATAGTGCAACGGTCATCATTCCTCTGACCAGTTCTTACACCATCTTAATCTCCACATATGCTATCCTCTCTCTACACAATACTCCTCCATATATTTTCAATGTTGAAATCAAGGTTCAAGTATTGCATCTAATTTCTAGTCTAGAACTGGAAAACAATTTTTCTTTCTATAGCTTGAAAAGTTTACAACAAAATGTGTGGTCAACTAACTACTCTTGAACTCATCTTTATTCATGGAGAACCAGAAACCTTATGCTTTCAAGACATGGCTGCTCACTGAACTTTTGCAAAAGTAAAAATAAGTAAGTCTTATTGCAGGTAAAGTTTAGAGATACAGCATGGAAACAGGCCCTTCGGCCCACCGAGTCCATGCCGACCACTGATTACCCGATCTCACTGGTTCTATGTTATTTTACTCCCTAGACATTGGGTGTCATTATCTAGCCACAAGTGAGTAATTAGTAATAGCAAATATTAAATTTTACTGACAAAAGTTGATATTAGTATAAAAGCATAGCAATTAAAAAAAACCTTACCAATGCCAGGAGAAACCACACGCTCATAGTGATAAGGGTTCACGCAGACGCTGTCACATTTCAGGTCAAATGCATACTGACAATATTTTACATGTTTGAGTTCATTTTTGTGAAGATCAGGCCATCTCCAGAGCCTAGCGTAAATCACATGTGGAAAACCTTTACGTCCAGCAACCTGGGGAAGAATTATTATTTTAATACAATAGTCATCACCAACTGTACAATAGCTAATTTATGTTAATATAAACTTGGAACTTCAATTACCAAAATGAATAATCAGGCCATTTGAAAAACACACGAAAATAAGTCATAGGAGTTCATTACATTATTGAAATGTTTAATGGCTACCGAAAACAAACCTTGCCCTATCAGTTTAATATAATTTAAAACATGATTCACGATATCAGATTTCTCTCCTCTTTAAAGTTAGCCAACTCGTACTATTTCTCATGCTTTATTTAAATTCTTGTTCCAAATGAATTTTCTCCTTGCATGTTGATTAAGCAGTAAATGGTAGAAAGATAGACTATAAAATACAACAGAAACATACTGAAATTGCAGCAAGTGCACACAAGAACAATCTGAAAATAATATTAAAATATTTTCCAAATATTAACATAAATAAAATCACAAAGGTGGAAGAAGTGGTGACTAGTGGTGTGCCTCAGAGTTCAGTGCTGGGCCCGTTACTGTTTGTCAAATATATCAATGATTTGGATGAGAACACACGGCAAGATTAGTGGATGAGAACATACACGGCAAGTTCCGGGGAGCCGCCCGGGCGGCGCGCCTAATCCACCCGCTGAACAACCAACCCGCCGCAGACCAGAACGACGACCGGAACGCGCCCCAGTAGGCCCTGACTTGCCCCACAGGCCTCCCAGGGGACTCCGGTGAAGCCGGGCTGTGAGGCCTGTCTGGGCCAAAGGAGCCTCAGAGATGGCGGTGATGGTAGCGACAGCAGCGGGAGACTCGGCGGCAACGTGGGCCTCGGTGGCGGTGGGGCTTCATGGTCAGTCAGTGTGAGGGGGAGAGGGGAAGACAATGGAGGACCCGGAGTAGGGGGACCGCCATGAACAATGGAGGACCCTGCATGGGGGAACTGCCGTGAAGAACAATGGGGATCCGGCGTGAAGAGACCGTTATGAGGGACGGTGTGGGAACAAAGGGGGACCCGGTGTGGGTGGGCACTCTAGTTTAGAATCCTTGCCCAGGGGATGATCAGCCATGATCGTATTGAATGGCGGTGCAGGCTCGAAGGGCCGAATGGCCTACTCCTGCACCTATTTTCTATGTATCTATGTATCTATGTATAAGTCTGTGTTTGTTTGTTAATTTATTCTGGTGAAGGCGCTGTGCACAGGGCAGGTCTTTTTCTTTTTTGTGTTTTTGTGTACCTTGTGTGTTGTGACTGTCGGCAGACCAATTTCCCTCCGGGGATGAATAAAGTTTTATCGTATTAACAAGTTTGCAGATGATTCAAATATGGGCGGATTTGCAGATAGTGAAGATGGTTGTGAAAAATTGCAGCAGGATCTTGATCGATTGGCCAGGTGAGCTGAGGAATGGTTGATGGATTTTTTTGTGATTTTTTTAATAAATATTTTAATTTTATTAGAAGTACAATTGTATACAATCATATTTTCATAATACATTTTATGTACAGCTTCTTATTTTTTTATTATAATAAAGAGGAAAAAGAAGAAGAAATTAAATAGTAAAGTATAGAAAAATGTGAGATATATAGTGTGTGGAGAAGAAAAATAGAGAGTGAAAGAGGAAAGTTAAAGAGTAGAAAATAGGAAAAAGAGAATAAAAGAAAAAAAAGAAAGAAAAGGAAAAAAGTAAGGAGATCTTATTTATAATCTTGACCATCCCTCGCCCAGTCACGAGTTAGCTTTTACAATTGTGTTGCACCATATGATTCCAAAAAGACGACAAATGGAGACCAACTCGTTGTGAATTGGTCAAATTTATCTATTAGGAGGAATCGCATTTCCTCAAGATGTGCGGTGTCCAACATACTTGCAATCCACATTTTGAGCGTTGGTATTGGTGTATTTTTCCGAAATTTAAGTATTCATTTTTTTGCTATTATTAAACCATAATTAAAAAATAATTTTTGAGATGGATTCAATTTATTCCCATCTTCCATTACCCCAAATATAATCAATTCATTATTAGGTTCCATTTTTATCTTAAATAATTTTGTGAATATTTAGAAAATATCACTCCAGAATCTATAAAGTTTTATACAGGAAACAAAAGAGTGTGTTATAGTTGCGTTTTGGGTTAAACATTTATCACAAGTGGGGGATATATTTGGATAGAATTTATTTAATCTTGTTTTTGAATAATATAATCTATGTAAAAGTTTAAATTGAATTAGATTATGTCTTGCATTAATCGAACATTTATGAATGCATGTCAAATACTTTTCCCATGTAACCTTCGTAATTTTTATCATTAATTCCCGTTCCCACTTCTCTAAGTACCTCTGTCGCTGGTAGGTCTATATTTAAAATACTATTATATAAATATGATATTAATTTTTGTGCATCAGCTTTAATATTCATTGCTTCTTCCAATAAATCAGGAGTTATTTTTTGATATCCTTGTATGTATGTCTTCAAGAAATCGCAAATCTGAATATATTTAAAATTGTGATTATTTTTCAATTTAAATTTTAATTGTAATTGTTGAAATGATAATAAATCTCCCATTTCATATATATCCCCGATCCTTTTAATTCCTAGACTTTCCCATTGATTATATATTTTGTCCATAAGAGATGGTTTAAATAAAGGATTATTCGCTATTGGTGTTAACAATGATAGGTTTCTAAATTTTAAGGATAATTTTATTTGTTTCCATAATCTTATTGTATCCTGTATAATTGGGTTCTTCTTATATATTGTATTGTTCAGTTTTTTCGGGGAGAAGAGGATCGTTCCTATATTACAAGGAAAACAATCCTCTTTCTCCATTTTTATCCATTCTGTCTGTTGGGTAGACTATCCAACCAGTAAATTATAATTTTGCCCAATTAGTATTGCCCAATAATAATACAGAAAATTCGGGAGTGAAAGTCCCCCGACGTCTTTTGGTTTACATAAGTGTTCTTTTTTAATTCTATGTGATTTATAATCCCAAACAAAATTAGTAATATTAGAGTTTAATTTTTTTAAAAAATATTTTTGTACATATACTGGTATAGACTGAAATAGGTATAATAATTGTGGTAGAAAGATCATTTTTATAGCGTTTATTCTACCTATTAATGATAAAGGAAGTTTCCAAAATTTAATCAGTATATTAAGTTTGTTTATTAAAGGTATAAAATTGGCATTGAATAATGCTTTATGTTTTCTAGTAATCTGAATACCCAAATATTTAAATTTTTCTGTTGCTATTTTAAAGGGGAACTTCAGTAAGTGTGTAGATTCTTGAGGTTTTAACGTCATGATTTCACTTTTATTCCAATTTATTCTATATCCAGAAAAGGACCCAAATTCCTCTATTAAGTTTAATAAATTTGGTATGCTCATTTGTGAGTTTGTTATATATAACAGAATGTCGTTGGCATATAATGAAATTTTATTATTTGAGTCCCTAGTAATATAACCCTGAATATTCGGATGACTTCTTATACTTTCAGCCAAAGGTTCTATCATAAGGGCGAATAGTTGGGGTGATAACGCACATCTGGCCGAAGGAGCCTCAGAGGTGGCGGTGATGGGAGCGACAGCAGCGGGAGACTCGGCGGCAACGTGGGCCTCGGTGGCGGTGGGGCTTCATGGTCAATCAGTGTGAGGGGGAGAGGGGAAGACAATGGAGGACCCGGAGTAGGGGGACCGCCATGAACAATGGAGGACCCTGCATGGGGGAACTGCCGTGAAGAACAATGGGGATCCGGCGTGAAGGGACCGTTATGAGGGACGGTGAGGGAACAAAGGGGGACCCGGTGTGGGTGGGCACTCTAGTTTAGAATCCTTGCCCAGGGGATAAGTCTGTGTTTGTTTGTTAATTTATTCTGGTGAAGGCGCTGTGCACAGGGCAGGTCTTTTTCTTTTTTGTGTTTTTGTGTACCTTGTGTGTTGTGACTGTCGGCAGACCAATTTCCCTCCGGGGATGAATAAAGTTTTATCGTATTAACAAGTTTGCAGATGATACAAATATGGGCGGATTTGCAGATAGTGAAGATGGTTGTGAAAAATTGCAGCAGGATCTTGATCGATTGGCCAGGTGAGCTGAGGAATGGTTGATGTATTTTAATACAGAGAAATGTGAGGTGTTGCATTTTGGTAAGTCTAACGTAGCCAGGACCTACACAGCGAATGGTAGGACTCTGGGGAGTGTTGAAGAGCAGAGCGATTTAGGAGTGCAGGTAGATATGGTGGTCAAAAACGCGTTTGGCACATTGGCCTTAATCAGTCAGAGTATTGAGTAAAGAAGTTGGGAGGTCACGTTGCAGTTGTATAAGACTTTGGTGAGGCCACATTTAGAGTATAGTGTTCAGTTCTGGGCACCATGTTATAGGAAAGACGTTGTCAAGCTGGAACGGGTAAAGAGAAGATTTACAAGGATGTTGCCAGGGCCAGGACTCTATTCCTTGGAGTGCAGGAGGATGAGGGGTGATCTTATTGATGTGTATAAAATCATGAGAGGAATAGATCGGGTAGATGCACGGAATCTCTTGCCCAGAGTAGGTGAATCGAGGACCAGAGGACATAGGTTTAAGGCAAAGGGGAAAAGATTTAATTGAAATGAAATCTGAGGGGTAACTTTTTCACACAAAGGGTGGTGGGTGTATGTAACAAGCTACCAGTTGAGGCAGGAACTATCCCACCTTTGAAGAAACAGTTAGACAGGTACATAGATACATAGAAAATAGGTGCAGGAGTAGGCCATTCGGCCCTTCGAGCCTGCACCGCCATTCAATATGATCATGGCTGATCATCCAACTCAGTATCCCGTACCTGCCTTCTCTCCATACCCCCTGATCCCTTTAGCCACAAGGGCCACATCTAACTCCCTCTTAAAAACAGCCAATGAACTGGCCTCAACTACCCTCTGTGGCAGAGAGTTCCAGAGACTCACCACTCTCTGTGTGAAAATGTTTTTTCTCATCTCGGTCTTAAAGGATTTCCCCCTTATCCTTAAGCTGTGACCCCTTGTCCTGGACTTCCCCAACATCGGGAACAATCTTCCTGCATCTAGCCTGTCCAACCCCATAAGAATTTTGTACGTTCCAATAAGATCCCCTCTCAATCTCCTAAATTCCAGCGAGTATAAGCCAAGTCTATCCAGTCTTTCTTCATATGAAAGTCCTGACATCCCAGGAATCAGTCTGGTGAACCTTCTCTGTACTCCCTCTATGGCTATAATGTCCTTCCTCAGATTTGGAGACCAAAACTGTATGCAATACTCCAGGTGTGGTCTCACCAAGACCCTGTACAACTGCAATAGAACCTCCCTGCTCCTATACTCAAATCCTTTTGCTATGAAAGCTAACATACCATTTGCTTTCTTCACTGCCTGCTGCACCTGCATGCCTACTTTCAATGACTGGTGTACCATGACACCCAGGTCTCGCTGCATCTCCGCTTTTCCTAATCGGCCACCATTTAGATAATAGTCTGCTTTCCTGTTTTTGCCACCAAAGTGGATAACCTCACATTTATCCACATTATACTGCATCTGCCAAACATTTGCCCACTCACCCAGCCTATCCAAGTCACCTTGCAGTCTCCTAGCATCCTCCTCACAGCTAACACTGCCCCCCAGCTTAGTGTCATCCGCAAACTTGGAGATGTTGCCTTCAATTCCCTCATCCAGCTCATTAATATAAATTGTAAATAGCTGGGGTCCCAGCACTGAGCCTTCCGGTACCCCACTAGTCACTGCCTGCCATTGTGAAAAGGACCCGTTTACTCCTACTCTTTGCTTCCTGTTTGCCAGCCAGTTCTCTATCCACATCAATACTGAACCCCCAATACCATGTGCTTTAAGTTTGTATACTAATCTCTTATGTGGGACCTTGTCGAAAGCCTTCTGAAAGTCCAGATACAACACATCCACTGGTTCTCCCCTATCCACTCTACTAGTTACATCCTCGAAAAATTCTATAAGATTCGTCAGACATGTTTTACCTTTCGTAAATCCATGCTGACTTTGTCCAATGATTTCACCACTTTCCAAATGGTACATGTATAGGACAGGTTTGGAGGGATATGGACCAAACTTAGGCAGGTGGGACTAGTGGAGCTGGGACATGTTGGCCGCTGTGGGCAAGTTGGGCTAACGGGCCTGTTTCCACACTGTATTACTTTATGACTCTAAGTCTAAAAGACAAACAGGACCAGCATAAAACAGTTAATGCACTCAGTGACTTCTGCCAAATATCCATCAAGTTGTCAATGATGGTGGTCAATTACACAGCTAACAAGTGGAGGCAGCTGTAATACCATCCTCATGCTCAAATGTGTGAGAATGAGATTACGAGTGCCAAGGACAAGGCTGAAGCATTTGCAGGCGTGCTCAGCAAGAAGTGCCCCTGTGGGATGATCTATCTTGACTTCCTCCAGAGATCTCCAGCATAGGCAAAAGCCAATCTTCAGGTCAGTTTGGTTAGTCCATAGAATTTAAAGAAATTACTTGAGATGCAAGTTCTGCAAAGGAGATAGGACCTCATAGCCGGACTGTAGTACTGAGGATGTGTGTTCCCAAACTAGCCACGGTCTCAGCAAGTTGTTCCAGTACAATTACAAGAAAACCATCAACCCGACAACATAGAAAATTATCCAGGTTCAGCTGTTCACCAAAGGCAGGGCAAAACTAAGAGTTGATTACTCTCCAGTCTATTCTTATTAAAAGTGCAAAAAAATGGAGTGTGTCATCAACAGTGCTATCAAGCAGGACTTACCCTACAATAATCTGTTCACTGAAACCAAGTTTAGGCTTCATTACGACTGCATCACACTGTCTCAGCTTTGGGTCAAAAATGAACCAAAGAGCTAAATTCCAAAGGTGATACTAAGGATGCAACTGGCCAACTATGACCTCAGGGAGCCCTGATAAAAATGAAGTGAATTGGTATCAGGTGGAAAATACTCCAATGGCTGGAATCATACCTTGAATAAAGGAAGATGACGTGGGTGCTGGAGTTCAATCATCCCAACCCCAGCGTATCACTGCAACAGATCTTCAGGTCAGCATCTTTGGCTTATCTTCAGCTGTTTCTTCCATTGCAATGTCAGAGGTGGGTGATGTTTGTTGATGATGGTATAATGTTCAATTCAGTTTGCAACTCCTCAGCAAATTGAAGAGTCCATGCCTGCACACACCAGAACCTAGAAACATGCAGGCATGGGCTAATAAGTGGCAAAAAACATGTGTGCCGTGGAAGTTCAAGGCAATGACACCAACAAAAACAGTGTCTAATCACCTACCCTTAACTTTCAATGGCATTACCCACAAGGCACTCCTCAACATCAACATCCTACAGGTCACCAGTGACTAGAAACTCAGATTGAAAAGCCACAGAAACACCATGATTACAAAATCAAATAAGAGACTGGGGGGGGGGGGGGGGGGGTTCCTTATGGTGACCAACACACTTCCTGATACCTCAAAGGCTTCCCATCATATACAAGGAACAATTCATGGAACATTCTTCACTTGAATGGATGAGGACAGCTCCAACATCACTCAAGAAGCTTGACAGCATTCAAGACAGAAAGGAATAAACATTATCACTAACAAAATAGATTCTGGACAAACTACTGGGATTATAGGCTGGACCTAAATGAAGTGGCTACAGAAACAGCCAGAAACCAGAAGCACCGTTTAGCTGCAATCGATCAAAATTCACATTCCAGAGAATTGGAATAACACAAATCTAAGACAACTGTTCAAGAAAGGCACAGTGGCGCAGTGGTATACTTGCTGCCTTACAGTGCCAGAAACACGGGTTTGATCCTGACTACAGGTGCTTCCCTATGGAGTTGAGACGTTCTCCCTGTGATCACGTGGGTTTTCTTCGGGTGCTCCAATTTCCTCCCACATTCCAAAGTCATGCAGGTTTGTAGGTTAATTGGCTTTGGTATATTGTCCCTAATGTGTAGTAACTATTGTATGGGTGATCGTTGGTCAGCACACTTGATGGGCTGAAGGGTCTATTTCCACACTGTATCTCTAAACTAAACTAAACGTGAGACATACAGCAATAAACTACAGGCCAGATTGCCTAATAACATCAGCAAATTAAGTAAAAAAATCTAAGTGCATTTGCTTTTATGCTCAGGATTCCAGCATCCGCAGTCTTGTGTCATCATTGGAAAACTGCTGGAATTCTTTGTGAAGGAGGTCATTACAGGACACTTAGTAAATCATAAATCAGGAAGAGTCAACAAAGTTTCATAAATGAGAAATCATGTTTGATGAATTTGCTAGAGGTCTTTTGAAGATAAAACAAATAGGATAAATAAGTGGTAACTAGTATATATACTGTCATAAAACTGTTAATGTAACATACTTGGCAGCACCAATCAAATAGATTTTTCAGGCTATTGGATGTTATTATGAATTTACCACATGCTTCCCATTCACTATTTCTTTTAAGGAATTATATGACATGGTAGAATAATAGACATTCCCTCTGGAAGGCAATAGACAATAGGTGCAGGAGTAGGCCATTCGAGTCAATGTGATCATGGCTGATCATCCCCAATCAGTACCCCGTTCCTGCCTTCTCCCCATATCCCCTCTCATCCTTCTAAACTCCAGAGTGTACAAGCCCAGCTGCTCCATTCTCTCAGCATATGACAGTCCCGCCATCCCGGGAATTAACCTTGTAAACCTACGCTGCACTCCCTCAATAGCAAGAATGTCCTTCCTCAAATTAGGGGACCAAAACTGCACACAATACTCCAGGTGTGGTCTCTCTAGGGCTCTGTATAACTGCAGAAGGATCTCTTTGCTCCTATATTTGATTCCTCTCGTTATAAAGGCCAACATGTCATTCGCTTTCTTCACTGCCTGCTGTACCTGCATGCTTACTTTCATAGACTGATGTACAAGGACCCCCAGATCCCGTTGTACTTCTCCTTTTCCCAACTTGATGCCATTTAGATAGTAATCTGCCTTCCTGTTTTTGCCACCAAAGTGGATAACCTCACATTTATCCGCATTAAACTTCATCTACCATGCATCTGCCCACTCCCCCAACCTGTCCAAGTCACTCTGCATTCTCATAGCATCCTCCTCACAGTTCACACTGCCACCCAGCTTTGTGGCATCTGCAAATTTGCTAATGTTACTTTGAATCCCTTCATCCAAATCATTGATGTATATTGTTAATAGCTGCGGTCCCAGCACCAAGCTTTTCGGTACCCCACTAGTCACTGCCTGCCATTCTGAAAGGGACCCGTTAATCCCAACTCTTTATTTCCTGTCTGCCAACCACTTCTCTATCCATGTCAGCACTCTACCCCCAATACCATGTGCCCTAATTTTGCCCACTAATCTCCTATGTGGGACCTTATCAAATGCTTTCTGAAAGTCCAGGTACACTACATCCACTGGCTCTCCCTTGTCCATTTTCCTAGTTACATCTTCAAAAAATTCCAGAAGATTAGTCAAGCATGATTTCCCCTTCGTAAATCCATGCTGACTCGGACCGATCCTGTTACTGCTATCCAAATGTTCGGCTATCTCATCTTTTATAATTGACTCCAGCATCTTCCCCACCACCGATGTAAGGCTAACTGGTCTATAATTCCCTGTTTTCTCTCTCCCGCCTTTCTTAAAGAGTGGGATAACATTGGCTACCCTCCAATCCACAGGAACTGATCCTGAGTCTATAGAACATTGGAAAATTATCACCAATGCATCCACAATTTCTAAAGCCACTTCCTTAAGTACCCTGGGATGCAGACCATCAGGCCCTGGGGATTTATCAGCCTTCAGTCCCATCCGTCTAACCAACACCATTTTCTGCCTAATGTGGATTTCCTTCAGTTCCTCCGTCACCCCAGATCCTCTGGCCACTATATCAGGAAGATTGTTTGTGTCCTCCTTAGTGAAGACAGATCCAAAGTACCTGTTCAACTCATCTGCCATTTCCTTGTTCCTGGCGACTCCGGACTGTCAAAGCCACCACAGCCAGACATAAAAACAGCTTTTTTCCACGAGCAGTAGCTCTACTCAACAGCCAGAAATCTGTAGCCTCCTTGTGCTCTGGTATTTTATTTCATTCATCACATGTTTAAATTATAATGTTTTATTTTTAATTGTCTACTGTATATCGTGTTGTTACTTGGGAGCAAAGCACCAAGGCAAATTCCTTGTATGTATACAGTGCATTCAGAAAGTATTCAGACCCCTTCACTTTTTCCACATTTTGTTATGTTACAGCCTTATTCTAAAATGGATTTAAAAAAAAAATATCATCAATCTACACACAATATCCCATAATAAAAAAGTGAAAACAGGTGTTTAGAAATTTTTGCAAAATAATTAAAAAGAAATAACTGAAATATCACATTTACATAAGTATTCAGACCCTTTAGTACTTTGTTGAGGCACCTTTGGCAGCGATTACAGCCTCATTCATATAAGAATACATATATTCATATAAGAATACATATATTCATATAAGAATACATATATTCTTGGGTATGATCCTACAAGCTTGGCACACCTGTATTTGGGTAATTTCTTCCATTCTTCTCTGCAGATCCTCTCAAGCTCTGTCAGGTTGGATGGGGAGCATTGATGTACAGCTATTTTCAGGTTCCTCCAGAGATGTTCGATCGGGTTCAAGTCCGGGCTCTGGCTGGGCCACTCAAGGACATTCACGGACTTATTACGAAGCCACTCCTGCGTTGCCTTGGCTTAGGGTCGTTACCCTGTTGGAAGGTGAACCTCCGCCCCAGTCTGAGGTCCAGAACGCTCTGGAGCAGGTTTTCATCAAGGATCTCTCTGTACTTTGCTACGTTCATCTTTCCCTCGATCCTGACTAGTCTCATCATGCTTCACCATAGGTATGGCATTGCCCAGGTGATGAGCGGTGCCTGGTTTCCTCCAGACGTGACACCCGGCATTCAGGCCACAGAGTTCAATCTTGGTTTCATCAGACCAGAGAATCATGTTTCTCATAGTCTGAGAGTCCTTTAGGTGCCTTTTAGCAAACTCCAAGAGGGCTGTCATGTGCCTCTTACTGAGGGGTGCCTTCCGTCTGGCCACTGTACCATAAAGGCCAGATTGGTGGAATGCTGCAGATATGGATATCCTTCTGGAAGGTTCTCCCATCTCCACAGAGGAATTCTGGAGCTTTGTCACAGTGACCATCGGTGTAAACAGCTGTACAGACAGTCTGGTGTTTAAATCATCTTTAATCATCAGTCATGGTGGTGCAGTACAATACATTGTTAGTTCATCTCTACCACCAGTGTAACTACGTAATATAGGAGATGGGTGTTAATATAAAGTGTACAGTAAGGTGGAGTTAATGGTAGTACATTACTCCGAATGGTTCACATGCAATAACCAATCCACATCCTTCCTTGTCGAGAAAAGAGTTGTTAAACAGATGTTAAAACACATGCGGTTAAACATACTCGCCGTACCTGTCAGGCGGTCAGCTAATCCGACCTGAACGTGTACAGACAAACCCTTCCCCTTCCATACCGGAAAGGTTAGTAGGGCTGGGTGGTGAGGAACCCGAGAAAGAGAACGCAGCTGGGGTGCCTGGAGAGGAACGGCGGGGCGAGCATGCAGGACTAGGGGCACTGGGGGATGAGGGAACCGAACGACGTGGAGAGTGCATGCTGGGGTCAGGGGTCTGGGAGGAACAATAGCAGCAGGTGTCTTGAAAACCAACGGAGGTGCATGGGGACAAGGAGGAGCTGGTCGCGGTTCGTTCACGGGCAGAAGATGTTGACGGCTGCGCCGGTACAGAACACCATCGACGTTGACAAGGTAGGAATGAGGTTCCTTGGCCGGCCCCTCAACGAAACCCAGTCGGGTATGTCCAACTGCAGTCTGCAGGCGGACCACTTGGCCTTGCAGTAACGGTTTAAGTTGTTTGCTCGACCTGTCATAGGAGCGCCTCTGGACATCATGTTTCTCCTGAATGCGCTTCTGGACCGCAGCAGGTTTGAGCACCTGTGGCTTCAGCTGTTGCTGGGCGACGGGGAGCTGTGGCCGTGTCGTGCGAGACATCAGCCGCTGGGCGGGAGAGCCTAGAACACCATCCCTGGAAATGTTTCTCAGGTTTAACAGATCCAGGTAGACGTCGGATTTGGCAAGATGCGAACGTTCCATTAGTTGTTTTGCGCTCCTGACAGCACGCTCAGTGAGACCGTTGGATTGAGGGTATTCCGGGCTGCTGGTAACATGCTGAAAGTTCCAGCGTCTGGCAAAGTGTCTAAATGCCTGGCTGGTGAACTGTCTTCCGTTGTCAGTTTGCAGTCGAACTGGTACGCCGAATACAGAAAAATGTCTCTGAAGCGTTTGTATAACCATCTCAGACGTGATGGTAGGCAGCAGGTTAAGTTCAAATCAATTGGAGTAGGAATCAACTAAGACTAAATAGTGTTTACCATGCCATTCAAAAATGTCCGCAGCGAGGGACGTCCAAGGTAGTGCTGGAGTGGGTTGTTGCAGGAGAGGCTGTTTCTGTTGGTGGGGTGCCAAGCTGTTGCAAGTGGAGCAGGCTGCCGTTTTCTCACGTATGTATTTGGACATTCCTGGCCAGTAAAACATGCTTTGTGAGGGGCATGTGTGGCCTCGGTACCTGGGTGGCCGTTGTGGACATCTTTGTAGTATTCATCTTGCAGGGATGAGGGAATCACAACTTTGTGACCCTTGACAATGATCCCGTCTTGTATCACCAATTCATCGCAGACTAAGAAGAATGGCTGTATCTCTAATGGTGTGCTGGATTGTTTTGTGGGCCAACCCCTCTTGATAATGGAGAGCAGCTGTAGAGTTCTGTCAGCAGCTGTGTGCTCCGCAAGGCGACGCAGATGTTCAGTGGGAACGAAGTCGACTTTAAGCTCAGCAAGCTCGTCGCACTCAAAGGGATGTTGTTCACAGGACGCCCGTGATGCTCGAGAGAGAGAGTCGGCGATGAGCATGTCTTTGCCCTTTTTGTAAACAATCTGGAAGTCGAAATGCTGGAGCTGCATCATCATGCGCTGCAAACGTGCAGGCGCTGCGTGAATAGGCTTGTTCAGGATGGTGACCAAGGGTTGGTGGTCAGTCTCAATTGTAATAGTTTTACCAAAGATAAAGTCTTTAAACTTGGAACATGAGAAACCGATAGCTAGCAGCTCCTTTTCAATTTGTCATGGTCCGAGAGGCGTACGATACAGGTAGCACAGTGCCATCAGCTGATGTTTGCAGGCAGGCTGCGCCTAAACCGTATTGCGAGGCATCACAGGTGATAGTGACTGGCAGCTTGAGGTCAAAATACGTCAAGGTGGGGGCGCTGGCTAGCTGGAGCTTTAAACAGTCAAACACACTTGTTGGTGTTGCTGGTACCAGGTCCAGGCAGTGTCCAGTGTCCTGTCTCAGTGGCGAGATAAGTTCGCTGAGGTTGGGTATGAACTTCCCCAGATAGTTAACCATACCCAGGAAACACTGAAGGCTATGTACGTCTGTGGGAGCAGGCAGTTCATTGATGGCTGCAGTCTTCTTTGGGTCTGGCTTTAACCCTTTGCAGGTAAACACGTGTCCGACGTAGGTAACCTCTGAGACACGGAACTTGCACTTCATGGGGTTGAACGTTAGGTTAATCTCATGTGCCCTGTCCAGAATCTTTTTTAAATTTGAGTCGTACTCCACTAAGTCACGGCCATACACCAGAAAGTCATCGACGATGATCGCACATGGGTAGCCTGCGAACAGCTGTTCCATAGCTCTCTGAAAGACCTCGCTGGCCGAGTTAATTCCAAATGGCATTCTGAGGAACTTGAATCTGCCAAATGGTGTGGCAAATGTAGTGAGGTTCGAGGACACGTCATCTAGAGGTATCTGCCAAAACAAGCTTTTGGCAGCTAGTACAGAGAACACTGTAGCACGACCGATTTGGGCTGCAACGTCTTCGATGGTTCTCATCGGGTAGTGTGGGCATTGAATAGCTGTGTTCAGGTCTCTTGGGTTAATGCACACAGAGCTCGTCTTTATCTTTCTTCTTTGTAACAACCATGGTGGAGACCCAGTCTGTGGGTTCACTTATTTCAGCCAGTACCCTCATGGACACCATGTGTCTCAGTTCAACTTGAATTCTGTCACGCATAGCATGAGGTACGCGGTGAGGGGCGCGGATAGCTGGGACAATAGTGGGGTCAATAGTGATTTTGTAAGTTATTGGCAGCTTGCCCAGTCTGTCGTCAAACAAATCCTGATAGATTTGTGTCGGTTCGTCGGATAGGTATAACTTGTGGACAGCGCGTCCGAAGGACACTAACCCCAGGTCTTGGCATGCATGAATTCCCAACAAAGTCTCAGAGTTCGATTTTACAACGTAGAAAATCAGGTTTTTAGTGACATTGTCCACGACACACTTGAAATCAGCTTTTCCGAGAGGGTGCAGCACCTCCCTCCCCATAGGCATGCAAGGTAGAGGCATCCTTAGTCAAGGTCTCATTATTTCTTATCTTGTTGTAGACTTTCAGGGACATTATGTTCATGCGCGCTCCCGTGTCCAAGTTAGCAGTTACAGACTTGTTATTAATGTGCACGGTAACAGCAGGGTCCAAGAGCTTACCAGATGTGCGGAGGAGAGTGTGAACAGCAGACTCAGCATATGAGATAATTGGTTCGCCTCGTGGGCGGCTTCAAACAGTTCATGGGAGTCGGAGAATGTTGGGTCTTGCTGCAGCAGGTGTAGACTAGACTCTGAATTGGCATTACAGTTCCCACGAGAATGACAGCAAGCAGCAAAGTGATTCATTTTCTTACAGTAATTACATGGTTTGCCATTTGCTGGGCAAAACTGTCGACCTTTATTATGGAAGTAGTTGCAGTTAGCGCACCTCTGCGGTGACTCATTCATAGATACATAGATACATAGAAAATAGGTGCAGGAGTAGGCCATTCGGCCCTTCGAGCCTGCACCGCCATTCAATACGATCATGGCTGATCATCCAACTCAGTATCCCGTACCTGCCTTCTCTCCATACCCCCTGATCCCTTTAGCCACAAGGGCCACATCTAATTCCCTCTTAAATATAGCCAATGAACTGGCCTCAACTACCCTCTGTGGCAGAGAGTTCCAGAGATTCACCACTCTCTGTGTGAAAAAGTTTTTCCTCATCTCGGTCTTAAAGGATTTCCCCCTTATCCTTAAGCTGTGACCCCTTGTCCTGGACTTCCCCAACATCGGGAACAATCTTCCTGCATCTAGCCTGTCCAACCCCATAAGAATTTTGTACGCTTCTATAAGATCCCTCTCAATCTCCTAAATTCTAGCGAGTATAAGCCAAGTCTATCCAGTCTTTCTTCATATGAAAGTCCTGACATCCCAGGAATCAGTCTGGTGAACCTTCTCTGCACTCCCTCTATGGCTATAATGTCCTTCCTCAGATTTGGAGACCAAAACTGTACGCAATACTCCAGGTGTGGTCTCACCAAGACCCTGTACAACTGCAGTAGAACCTCCCTGCTCCTATACTCAAATCCTCTTGCTATGAAGGCCAACATACCATTCGCTTTCTTCACTGCCTGCTGCACCTGCATGCCTACTTTCAATGACTGGTGTACCATGACACCCAGGTCTCGCTGCATCTCCCCATTTCCTAATCGGCCACCATTTAGATAATAGTCTGCCTTCCCGTTTTTGCTACCAAAGTGGATAACCTCACATTTATCCACATTATACTGCATCTGCCAAACATTTGCCCACTCACCCAGCCTATCCAAGTCACCTTGCAGTCTCCTAGCATCCTCCTCACAGCTAACACTGCCCCCCAGCTTAGTGTCATCCGCAAACTTGGAGATGTTGCTTTCAATTCCCTCGTCCAGATCATTAATATAAATTGTAAATAGCTGGGGTCCCAGCACTGAGCCTTGCGGTACCCCACTAGTCACTGCCTGCCATTGTGAAAAGGACCCGTTTACTCCTACTCTTTGCTTCCTGTTTGCCAGCCAGTTCTCTATCCACATCAATACTGAACCCCCAATACCGTGTGATTTAAGTTTGTATCCTAATCTCTTATGTGGTACCTTGTCGAAAGCCTTCTGAAAGTCCAGATACAACACATCCACTGGTTCTCCCCTATCCACTCTACTAGTTACATCCTCGAAAAATTCTATAAGATTCGTCAGACACGATTTACCTTTCGTAAATCCATGCTGACTTTGTCCAATGATTTCACCACTTTCCAAATGTGCTGCTATCCCATCTTTAATAACTGACTGTCAACTGTGGGACCTTATATAGATAGGTGTGTGCCTTTCCAAATCATGTCCAATCAATTTAATTTACCACTGGTGGACTCCAATCAAGTTGTAGAAACATCTCAAGGATTATCAATGGAAACAGGATGAACCTAAGCTCAATTTTGAGTGTCATAACGAAGGCTCTTAATACTTATGTAAATGTGATATTTCAGTTATTTCTTTTTAATTACTTTGCAAACATTTCTAAACACCTGTTTTCGCTTCTTCATTCTGGGGTACTGTGTGCAGATTGACGATAAAAAAAAAAGAATTTAATCCATTTCAAAATAAGGCTGTAACGTAACAAAATGTGGAAAAAGTGAAGGGGTCTGAATACTTTCTGAATGCACTGTACATACTTGGCTAATAAAATTTATTCAATTCAATTCAATTCCCCCTAGGTTTTAAGGATGCTTAGGAACCCGAGGTTGGAAGGGAGCTGTGGATATCAGGGACCCGTTTGTCGGAAGAGAAGGGTCATAAATATCACCGGGTTCGCCAGATGCCGAACCATCAAGATTTCCCAATAGTTAAATAGCAAATTATCAGAATTTTACTGTATCTGGTTTTCCAAAAAGCATTTAATAAAGTGTTACATAAAAGATTAGGTCCCAGCAGCACATTTGAATGTAATATTAACAATTTGTTTTCATGAAATAACAGAAGAAGCATCTTCTGTGGAGGAGGACACTAAGCACCTACAAGGAGATGTTGATTGGTTAAGTGTGTGGGCAAGAAGTCAGCAGATGAAATATAATATGGGAAAATGCAAAGTTATTTAATTTGGATGGATGAATGAAATTTCCAAAATGCAGCAGTGCAAAGGAATCTGGACATCATAGTGAATGAAACCCAACACACATTGAAGACAAGTAATTAAAAGGCTAATGGAACACTGGGTTTCATTGTAAAGGACTTGGGGAAACTGATACAAGCTTACAGGGCACTGGTGAGATCACACTTGAAGGACTACATAATTTTTGCCATGTTTAATGAAGAATATGCTTGTATTGGTGGCAGTGGACAGAAGTTTCACTTGACTGATTCCTAGGATGAAGTGGTTGATTTAGGAGGAAAGATTCTGCATGTTCTGCCTATACTCTTTGGAGATGGAAAACAGTGATAATAATTTATTAAAATATATAGGATTCTATGGTGGATTTGCCTGGTGGATGCCATGAGGACATGTCCCTCAATGAGGATATCTAGGGAACAGTCTTGGAGTAAGGAGTCATCCATTTTAGATGAAGAGAAATAACTTTGCTCAATGCATTGTGAACCTTTGGAACGGACACAGAGTCACTGTATTTATTTAAGGTGTAGATAGACAAATAGTTAACTGCAAGGAAGTTGAGGGGTGTGGGACGAGAATGGGAAAATAGTGTAGTTACTTGTCTAGGGTACTTCTGTCATCAAAATTTGTGATTTCTACTGTCAAGGACAAAAACAGCAAATTTGATAGAATACCACTGTCAGCACCCCATCCTGACTTGGAACTGTATTACTGTTCCTTCACTATCACCTGATCTAAATACTGAAAATCCCAAACCAAATGCATTTTTGAATACCTTCACCAAAATAAGTGCAGCTGATTACTAAACATCACATTTTCAAGGTCAACCAATGATAGACAATAAAGCCCACTCTTACTGTAAAGTCTACATTCCAAGAATTGAATTTTAAAAAGACTTGAGTGACCCAATTCAGTATACTCAAAGATGGTGGTCCTATTTAGTGGAGGTTATTGTCCTGTAACTTATAGAAATAACACAAATCTTTGATACTATTCCTCACAAAACAGTGCAGTTTTTGATTATTTTCATAACATAGTGAGATCTTTGATAAGCAAAGAGGTGAAAGGTTACTAATTGCAGAAGGAATGGCAGAGTTGAAGTTGCAATTAGATCAGCCATGATACACAGTGGAGCATGATTGACGGCTTACTCCTGGCTCCTTCAAATGCCTGTAAATGGTTAATATATGGATCGGTTGTGCGTTTACAATAATCCAAACATATATGGAAATATATGATTTTGACATCACCTTTACTTCTAAACTTAGATTAGCAATTTAGTCAGAAGTTCAATGCAAACCAGTCAAATGAACAGGAGAGAAAGAGAGCGAGATCGCGCACAATAGAGCATTAATTAATGTACAAGATAAAAGGAGAAAATAACACACTCCATGAACGGAGCTGAATTAATTAACCATGGATGATTTGAAGAATAATTTGAAGATATTAACAGACTCCAAACATAACATGTTCAACTACAACAAATCTTATTAACGAAGATTGTTGTACTCCATACAAGGATGTCCTGACAAAAATTTACAGAACTCTTGATCAGTTACAGAACTCTTGATCAGATGAATTGCAACCTGAGCTTGAGGCTTAACTGCAGCCTCAGAGAAGATATAGGCTGGAGAAATTGAAGTTTTTCAGGCTTGCAAAGAAGTAACAACCGGGAGAATCCTTAAAATACCAGATAGGAAATTAAATAGAAGATATGACTGGAACAAGAAACATTGGCCAAATGCAGCAAAGTTGCATCTGAGAAGTATGTAACTGACACATGGGGTTTTGTGGTTCGATATCCTGGAATGAATTAAGCCAATAGTTTACACTAATAATTTAGGGATCTGGAGTTTAACTACAATCCGAGAACTTGTAAATGGCACCAAAATATGGCGACTCGTGCATGTGTGATCAATGCAAAAAGAATTTCACTGTGCAGTGCACGTGATAATAAACCACCACTGAACCTTTGCTTTTCCTTTAAAATCAAGAGAAAAACACAGGAAAACCATGGCCATTACTAGAGCCAGGATGTTTAGGCGCTAAAAAACTCTGAAATAGGCAGGCAAAAAGGCATAATAAAATTACAAAAAAGGCACAAAATAGGCATTTACTGACCCAAAAAAGGCATAAAAAGGCATGTATTTCCACCACCTAAATATGGTTAAAAATGATAATTATAAAGGTATTCTACATTAAATGACCAAAGTTGCCGGGTTGCACATAATTACTAGCATTTTCTTCAAATTATCTGGTGTTAAACTATGCTGTCTCTCAGACAGAATATGCTTCAGTTGTGAAAAACTTCTTTCTACCTCAGCTGAGGTCACTGGTGCATACCCGAAACAAGCTACTGACTCTATATTCATGTCGACATCTTGCGCGGTACAACTACCTTTGAGAACTTTAGCTATGTTTTGTATTTCTTCAAGAACTTTGTTAGCTAAAATCACTCTCTCACATTTTCCTTGTATATCTTTACCCACATCGCCAGGAATTTTACGGAAATCGTCAGTTATTTTGTTGAAAACCTGCAAGTTATTCACTAATGTTTCGCCACGTTTCTCAAGGGAAGTGATAGCTTGTGTGTAGTTTGCAAAATTGGAAGCAATAAACACAAGATCCCGTATATATGTTTTTTATTTCTATTTATTTATTTATTTTTTCTTTAAATTGCTGGGGGGTTTTGTTTCCCCCCCCTTTTTTCCCCCTTTTTCCTTCCGCCCACAATATTTAATATGTAAAAGAATATGTGATTCTATTCTTCCATTCTGTTTGTAGTTTGTTTGTTTGTTTTGTTTTTTTGCACAAAGTCCGCGAGCATTGCCACTTTTCATTTCACTGCACATCTCGTATGTGTATGTGACAAATAAACTTGACTTGACGGGACTTTTTCTGTATGATTTCACTGACGATCCTGACTGCAGCAGATTCTTCTTCAAAACGGGCTGAGGAGGTAGCGGAATCTCGGGTGCCATTTCATTGAACAACTGCTTTGAGGAAGATTTTTTTGACAATGGAAACTACGCGATAATTGTCTATAAACACACCAGAAGGTATTTTCGGGTCATTCTCCCAACTACACAGTTTCTTCCATAGAGACACAATAGGCTGCATATGCTGAAATCTGCAGAACGAAAAACTGCTGAAGGAACTCAGCAAGCTGCATTTTTGAAGGCAAAGGAATAGTTCACTATCCACAGATGGAACTCAGTAAGTACCTCCAGCAGTTTGTTTTTCACTTTTAAGCCTATATCGATTGACCAAGATTCACTATTAAAAATCAACCAAAGTAACTCTGAATAATTGAAGTTATCCAGAAGTTGGTAGAATTAAATAAAAGCAGATTGCTTCGCTGAACACCTCTGTTGGCTATCACTTTAATAGTCAATCCTAGTTCCACTCAATTCTCTCTGTATTTGGCCTCTTTACAAGGCTCCAATGAATTCCAACATGAACTCGAGGAACATCTTTCCAGCATGCTATTGTCCGTTGGACTCGGCACCGAATTCAATAATTCAATAATTTAAGAGAAACTTCCTTTCCAGTTTGTGTAAAAACTGGCCAAATTTGATGTTAGGACCACAACCAGTAACCCAACAGCTGTACAGTTTTTCTCTCTCTACAGATGTTGCCTGACTTGCTGGGCATTTCCAACATTCACTTTTATACCAGGTTCCAGCTACTGCTGTGTTCTGCTCCTCATTCATCCAGCATTGTTTCCTTTTCAGTCATCTTTCATATTCATATTGTTCTATCAACATTTCCTCCAGACAGATCACATGTAATTAACAAACCTTCATTACACATTCCAACCCGCAATCGTACCATCTACATCATCCAATTTTAATTGGTCTCCATTCTATCATCCAGTCCTTTTATTCATTCCAGCCCTTTTCTATAACTTTAATATACTTTCCTAACTCTGATGAAAGGTGAAATCTCAAACGTTAATTCTCCAGAGATGTTGCTTGGCATATGATTTCCAGCATATTGTGATTATCTCCAAGTAAAATTTTTGTCCAAAAATGGCCAAATTCAAATTGTCTGACGTTCTAACTGAAGACTAAGCAAAAATATTGAAGGACTGCAAAATTATTCAATTTTCTTTTAAAACTTGAGAGCGTTAAATGCTAAATTTTCTGCAATATTCAATTCGGCAAAATCCCTTGGTATTGGGGCAGAGGTAAAATGCACACCACAAATCAGTTACACTGTATAAGGTCATGTGATAGGAGTAGAATTAGGTCATTCGGCCCATCTAGTCTACTCCGCCATTTAATCATGGCTGCTATCTTCCCCTCTTAACCCCATTCTCCTGCCTTCTCCCCATAACCTCTGACATTTGTACTAATCAAGAATCTATCTATCTCTGTCTTAAAAATATCCACTGACTTGACCTCCGCAGCCTTCTGTAGCAAAGAATTCCACAGATTCACCACCCTCTGACTAAAGAAATATCTCCTCATCTCCTTTCTAAAAGAATGTCCTTTAATTCTGAAGCCAAGACCTCTAGTCCTGGACTCTCCCACTAATGGAAATATTCTCTCCACATCCAATCTATCCAAGCCTTTCACTATTCTGTATGTTTCAATGAGGGCCCCTCACATTCTCCAAAACTCCAGCGAGTACAGGCCCAGTGCCGACAAACGCCCATCATAGATTAACCTACTCACTCCTGGGATCTTTCTTGTCAACCACCTCTGGACCCTCTCCAGAGCCAGCATATCCTTCCTCAGATATGATGCCCAAAATTACTCACAACTAAACTAGCCAATTTCAAAAGAAAATGCTTCCAGTGGAATTATAAATTTTAATCTGTAATTTGAACATTACAGCATTCAATGACATGCAAATGCTGTAATGTTAGCAGGGATTGAGTACTGTACTTGAATATATTTGAAATTATTTAAAATAGGCATAATTTGGAAATGTAAATTATTTCAGGCTAACCCATTTAATTGTATTTCTTACATCAAAGTCAAATAAAATATTTGATAAGGGAAAAGACAAATATAATAAACATGGAACCAGTGGCAACCACATGATACAGGTTGAAACTTGCTTAGAAAGAAAAAGGGGTAGAATAGAGTATCCCAATTCTGGGAAGTGTCAATTGGTTTTATCCATGAAGAAACCTCAATTTTTAACCATGTACACAAGTTGGAAAAAGGAAGACATTTGGAGAAAGTGTCTTTGCAAATGACACTACATTTGTAACAGCCCATTGCACAGATGGAAGGTGAAACTATTACAGAAAAATTAGATTTCATTCATTTTGGAAGAAAAAATAAATAAAAATTAAAAAACTAAAAATAAAACAAACCCCCGCCCCCCCATCACCTAATTTCTAACGAGAATTATGGAGAAGCAGGGAGAGTTGTTTAAATAGTCATATGCTGTTGAATAACAGCATATTCAACAGCATGTCAGAAATAAACCTCTTGCACACCTATAACATACCCTGACTGATGAAAGCCAATGTACCAAAACACACCCCATCTACCTGTTATGTACTTTTCGGTGAACTACGTTCTTGTACTCTTATATCCCAATGTTCTACACCATCCCCATTACCCTACCACAAACCGCAAAGGTCCTGCCCTGGTTTGACTTCCCAAAATACAACACCTCATACTTTACTACTGAAATACTTTAAATTGAGAGCCAATGAGATCTGAAGTGTTAACCAAAATCAAAACCACTGTTCATACTCAAAGATGATTTAAAAAAACGTGGAATGTCATCCTGATAGTTGTCTAATTTCTGCAAATGTTATAGCAATGCTTTGGTTAGTTCTGTGACGTGATCCTCAATCTTTAAATTTAAATGTTATTTCCCTGAGAATGTTTATATGTGGCACAGGCATTCTACTAAAGCAAGTAGTTATTTTTAAGAAAGTTCTCCTCTGAACACTTACCTGGAGTCTTCCATCTAACGTCCTTTGTATTGTCACACATTTGCTGGGGTGAGCTCCATTGGTTGTTATAGCTGTGATTAATGAATCAAGCTCATCTTTTTTCTCTTTCAACTTTTTGACCAAGCTCTCAATGGCTCTTTTGGCAAAAGTTTCACTTTCTCCACCTTGTCGATGACACATCAAACTGTGTACAATGCTCAGGCATGCATCATTACTAGTCGGGGTGTTGGTGATAGACATGATGCTGAACGATTAATCAGTTTCGTCAGATGCACAATTGTTCCTTCTGATTGATTGATCTTTCTTGCAATATATATGTCCGTGTGTACTAAAAGGCACAAGGCACAGTATATCAGCTGCGGCGAGAACTTCAAAGGTAGCAAAGAAATGGTTTTGAGGAAAATTTCCCTGGATCGACCTTGAAAACAAACCACAGACAGAACATGACTCACAAACAAGTCATCATTCACATTTTCTGAAATAATTGGAACATTGCTTACAATATGGTCACCCCATTACGGGAAGGATGTGGAGACTTTGGAAAGAGTGCAGGAGAGGTTGACTAGAACGCTGCCTGGATTAGGAGGTATTAACAATAAGAAATGATTGGACTAATTGGATTGTTTTCTCTGGTACTTTGAAGGCTGAGGGAATAACTGATAGGTTTATAAAATTATGAGAATTACAGGAGGTAAAATTTCTTCTTCACGCCATGGAAACACACCATTAAGACATCTATTAAACAGAACATATTTAGAACAGAATTAACAAAAAATGGGCACTAATAAACTCTGTGGGCAATTATGATAGGGAAGATAGGCAGAATCTTTCTCCAAGGTGCGAAAATATCAAATACTAGATGGCATAGCTTTAAGGTCAGAGGGGTTAAGTTTAACGGAGATATGCGCGGTAATTTTCATAAAAATTCAGAGGGTGCAACGTGCTGCGGTGGTGGTGGAAACAGATCCGACAGAGGCATTGAAGCGGCTTTAAGAACAAGAACATGCAGGAAATGGAGGGCTATGAATCACATGCTGGCAGGAGCGAGTAGTTTAATTTGGCGTCATGTTTGGCAGACATCATGGGCCTAAGGGCCTGTTGCTATGTTGTACTGTACTATGTTCTAATATTTGGATTTAAACATCAGATTTGAACAGACCACATAGCAATGGACTCATATATAGCTGGCAATCCCAATTAATTCACATGCAGTGTCCTCCTCACATATATCAGACTTCTTATGACAAAAATGAATGGTGCCCACAGTCTAGTCAAACAACAATCTGGCATTAACATAGAAAATAGGTGCAGGAGTAGGCCATTCGGCTCTTCAAGCAAGCACCGCCATTTAATATGATCATGGCTGATCATCCAAGATCAGTACCCCATTCCCGCTTTTTCCCCCATATCCCTTGATTCCGTTTGCCCCAAGAGCTAAATCTAACTCTTTCTTGAAAACATCCAGTGAATTGGCCTTCACTGCCTTTTGTGGCAAAAAATTCCAGATTCACAACTCTCTGGGTGAAATTTTTTTTCCTCATCTCAGTCCTAAATGGCCTACCCCTTATTCTTAAACTGCGACCCCCCAAAATCAGGATTGTTTTTCCTGCATCTAGCCTGTCCAATCCCTTAAGAATTGTATATGTTTCTATAAGATCCCTCTCATCCTTAATTCCAGTGAATACAAGCCCAGTCGACCCATTCTTTCATATGTCAGTCCCACCATTCCGGGAATTAACCTGGTGAACCTACGCTACACTCCCTCAATAGCAAGAATGTCCTTCCTCAAATTAGGAGACCAAAACTGCACACAATACTCCAGGTGCAGTCTCAACAGGGCCCTGTACAACTGCAGTAGGACCTCCTTGCTCCTACACGCAAATCCTCTCACTGTGAAGCCCAACATGCCATTTGCTTTCTTCACTGCTTGCTGTGTCTGCATGCTTAAACCCGTCTTACAGTGCGAGTCCATCCACGAGTGATCCCGAGTTTAAAACAAATCAAACACATGGTAATCACGTGGAATTAACATAGCGGGAACGTCGGAACTCGTGGACGTAACTTAGCGACTCGTAACGCTAACGGCAGGTACTCGGGAAACTTATTAACTCGTGAAAATCTTTCAACATCATGAAAGATTTCCACAAGTCAAATTTACTCTTGAAGTACAAATTTTAAACTTTTAAACTCGTTGTAAGAACGTAGTAGTCCGTGGAGTTTACCTTAGTGACTTGTGAGTCTACCGTGGGCACTCTTTAACTCACAGGGACAGGCAGCATCTCTGGAGAGACGGAATGGGTGACGGGATGACGTTTCCAAAATTCTGCTGCGTCTTTGTGTTACTTAAGCACTGTGTGTTCACTTTTTGTCAACCAGCATCTGCCCTTTCTTGTGTTTGTGGGGGGGAGGGGAGGAGGGGAGGAGGGGGGGAGGGGGGGGGGTTGGGGTGACTTAGAATGGGAGACAAGTGTAGGAGAGGTGTACTGACTGTGGGGGCAGACACTTTGGTAGTGATTGCCCATGGGGTTCACTGTCGAGGACTTCATAATGCAGAGAGCATTATAAACAGTTGCCGCAAAAAAAGATTTTGTGTGGATCTGGTATATCTGGGTATTGAAGGCGCTTCTGGTCTGCAGTGTGCAATAGTCACCAAAATACACTGCATCTTTAGAAAGGAAAAATACAAAACATGTCAATCCCACTGGAAGGCCTTAGTCATGGTGCTGCACAACACAGAAACAGGTCCTTCGGCCCAGCTTGGCCGTGCCGTCCAATTTGGCGTCTTGGGGTAGTCCTATTTGCCTGCACGTGGCCCTTAGCCCTCTAAACCCTTCCCATCCATTTATCTGTCGTTAATGGCCTCAAGAAAATATTAAGTCTACGTGAGCCTGCTTCAGTTTCCTGGGTCCAACTCAGAGAGAAGTCTCCCCCCTTTCCAGGGTTAATCGCTTCACTGTTTATAATGCTCTCTGCATTATGAAGTCCTCGACAGTGAACCCCATGGGCAATCACTACCAAAGTGTCTGCCCACACAGTCAGTACACCTCTCCTACACTTGTCTCCCGTACTAAGTCACCCCAACCCCCCCCCCCACCTTCCCCCCTCCTCCCCCACCTTTCCCTCCCAACTCCAGTCCCGTGCTGACCCCCTGGGAAACCGAAGGGAACGACAATCAACTGCCACGGATACAAATAATGTCTTACACAAGAGAGGGCAGATGCTGGTTGACAAGAAGTGAACACACGGTGCTGGAGTAACACAAAGACGCAGCAGAATTTTGGAAATGTCATCCCGTCACCCATTCCTTTTCTCCAGAGATGCTGCCTGTCCCGCTGAGTTAAAAAGTGCCCACGGCAGACTCACGAGTCACTACGGTAAACTCACGGGCTACTACGTTCTTACAACGAGTTTAAAAGTTTAACATTTTTACTTCGAGTAAATTTGACTCGTGGAAATCTTTCATCATGTTGAAAGATTTTCACGAGTTAACAAGTTTCCCGAGTACCTGCCGTTAGCGTTACGAGTCGCTAAGTTACGTACATGAGTTCCGACGTTCCCGCTACGTTAATTCTACGTGATTACCACGAGTTTGATTTGTTTTAAACTCGGGATTACTCGTGGGTGGACTTGCACCGTGAGACAGGGCCATTACTTTCAGTGATTGATGTGCAAGGACACCCAGGTCTCGCCGCACCTCCACTTCTCCTAATCTGACACCATTCAGATAATAATCTACCTTCTTGTTCTTGCCACCAAAGTGAATAACATCGCATTTATCCACATTATACTGCATCTGCGATGCATCTGCCCACTCACCCAACCTATCCAAGTCACCCTGCAGCCTCATCGCATCCTCCTTGCAGCACACACTGTCACCAAGCTTTGTCATCCACAAACGTGGAGATATTACATTTAATTCCCTCGTCTAAATCTACTTACAAAAGCATTTTACTAATGTTAAATACTTTCCCATCATAATCCCACAATTCTGCTCTATATCAAGAACCAAATTATTAGAGATGGCACAGTGGAATACAAGCAAAAAGGCAGGAGTAAACATTTACTCCCGCCTTGGAAGCAGCACTGAGAATAGCAAGACTACATAACATTACCTGCATGAGGATTCCAAGAGCCATAAAGAATGATGGTAGAATTACTAATGACCATGCTGGTCAGTTCTAAAGGATTCAGCTGTCAGAATGCTCTGCAGAACATGCTGAAAGAACCAACACAAATCAACCTTTTTGACCTCATCCTTACCAAATGAGCTGCTGCAGAAGGATCTGTCCTTGACAATATATGTAGGAAAGACCACCGAGCAGTCTTTTTAGGAGGCAAAATTTCCTCTTCACACCATGGACACGTATCATTATGGTGTCTTTTAAATAGAACAGATTCAGAAGAGATTTAAAATTGGGCATTAATAACACTGTGGGTAGATCATATTTGTAATCTATTAACTTGGTCTATCTGCAACTTGGCCATTACTCTACAGAGAAAGCCCAACCTCGGTTCAATGATTGAAGAGTGTGCTTGGCAACCTGGTGAAGTTATGCTTTTAGTTTAGTTTATTGTCATGTGTACCGAGGTAAATTGAAAAGCTTTTTGTCACTTGCTAACCAGTCAGTGAGAAGATAATCCATGATTACAATCGAGCCGTCCACAGTGTACAGAAACAAGACAAAGGGAATAACATTTAGTGCAAGATAATGTCAAATAAAGGATGATTAAAGAAGGTCCGAGGCTCTCCAATGAGGCAGGACTGTGGCTCTGTATTACAAATGATAGTAGCTCAGGACCACTCTCTAGTTGTTGCTAGGAAGGTTCAGTTGCCTGATAACAGTTGGGAGGAAACTGACACTGAATCTGGTGGTATGCGTTTCCACACTTCTTGCCTAAAAGGGAGAAGAGGGAGTGACCAGGATGAGACTCGTCCTTGATTGTGCTGGTGGCTTTGCCGAGGCAGTGAAATGTAGATGGAGTCAATGGAAGTAAGATTGGTTTGTGTGATGGTCGGGTTGCATCCACAATTTCGCTTCATAGTCAAATAGTGATACAGCGTGGAAACAGGCCAGGTGGGCCCGAGGAATGGTTGATGGAATTTAACACAGAGAATTGTGAGTTGTTGCATTTTGGGAAGTCTAGCATGGGCAGGACTTACACAGTGAATGGTAGGGCTCTGGGGAGTGTTGCAGAGCAGAAGGATCCAGGAGTGCAGGTGCATGGTTCCTTGAAGGTGGAGTCGCAGGTAGATAGAGTGGTCAAAGAGGCATTTGGCACATTGACCTTCATCAGACAAAGTATTATTGATGTTGGGAGGTCATGTTGCAGTTGTATACGACGTTGGTGAGGCCGCATTTAGTGTATTGTGTTCAGTTCTGGGCACCATGTTATAGGAAAGATGTATTAAAGCTGTAAAGGGGACAGAAAATATTTACAAGGATGTTGCCAGGACTAGAAGGTCTGAGCTATAGGGAGAGGTTGAGTAGGCTGGGACTGTATTCCTTGGAGCTCAGGAGATTGAGGTGTGACCTTTCGGAGGTGTATAAAATCATGAGGAATGAATCGGGTAGATGCAGAGTCTCTTGCCTAGTGTAGGTGAATCGAGGACCAGAGGACATAGGTTTAAGGTGAAGGGGAAAATATTTAATAGGAATCTGAGGGGTAACTTTTTCACACAAAGGGTGGTGGGTGTATGGAACAGCTGCCAGAGGAGGTAGTTGAGGCTGGGGCTATCCCAACATTTATGAAACAGTCAGACAGGTACATGGATAGGACTGGTTTGGAGGGATATGGACCAAACGCAGGCAGGTGATAGGCTGGGACTAGTGTGGCTAGATTTGGCCAGTGTGGGTAAGTTGGGCCAAAAGGCCTGTTTCCACGCTGTATCTTTGTATGACTCTATGGCTCTATTGGGAGTATTCTCCAATCTGAAAAAGGGTACTGGCCTAAAACAATCTGTCCATTTCCCTCCACAGATTCTGCCTGACCCAGAGTTCTTCCAGCAGTTTAGTTTTGAAGATTCCAGGATGTGCAGTCTTGTGTCTCTAGATAATTAGTATTTAAATCTGTTCTTGATCAGCAGAGGTCATTAATATAACGAGCTTTGCAATGAAACGGCACAAGAACGTGCTTGTGGATGGTGACGAAGAATGCTTATTTCCCAATTTCATTACAGCCTTGGGACAAACAGGAACAGAACTGCTTATTTTGCGTAATGGAGTGATTGTGCAGAATATCAAGGTAGCATTTGGCAAACAAGGAGCCTTAGTAAAACTAGCAGTGGGAATCCCGTAAAACGTCCATAGGCTAGAGTTGTGCCCAGATAAAAGGGAACATTGTCATACGTCTTTGCTGCAGCAGTTCCACATGGTGGTATTCTTGGCCCAGCCATCTTCTATTATTTTCATTCATTAAAAGGTAAGAGTGACAATGCACCTGATAACTGCACAATGTTTAATTTCATTTGGGTCTTCACAGATACCAAAATACCATCATCCAGCAATATCTGGATAACATTCTGACTTGGGTAATATGCAACAAGAACTATTTACATCATTCATGTGACATCAACCACTTTCAACAAGAGTTTAGGACATTTTCCATGCTGTTCAATGGCATCAGCACTGTCAAATCCTCTACCCGCAACATTTTAATGCCAGAGATAGGAAAATTATTTGAATTTGCCAAATGACCAGATACGAGTTCAGGTGTTGCATGACAAGTGATCAAATCCTGGATTTCTAAATGCTTTTTCATCATCAACAAAGCTAAAATTAAGAGCGTGATGAAAAGCTTCCCACTCGCCTTGATGAGCATCTATAATGATGCAGCTGTACAATCTCAAAGAAAAAAGCACTCTCTCATCAAAAATATCACACCAATAACATTCACTTATCCACCATAGCTGCTGAGTTACTGCGTCATCACAAGTAAGCTCTCTTCCAAGTCATATACCATGCTGACTCCAATATATCACTTTTTGTTCATTGTTACTGACTTTGAAGGTTGGAGCTTCCATCCAAAAGAATTCGGGAAATTCACTATTTCAGAGATTTTCTAACTTCTCAAAGACAATTGGAGATGAGCTATAAATGAGAATCTTGCCAATGACCCTAAATATAACGCACTCAATGATAGTTCCTGAGATTCTAGGAATGTATTTTTGACATTTCTTTACTTTCTCCTTCCCCCCCTCTGATCACCTGAAAAATGATTTGCCCATCTTGCTAATATTGCAGCAATGTTTTATTTTCCTATACATTCTGTACAATTCTACACAATTTTCTATACATTCAATTTCAGGTTCACTATTGACACCCAGATTTATATAATTACCCAAATTCAAAATCTTGAAAGTTTCAGATTATTTTTGAACTCTTAGAGCAACACCATCTAAAGTCCCTAGATACTTTCCACATAGAACCTATAACACTTAGCTCCACATTGTTACTGTTTCTCTATAACTATACACTCACATGCTAATTTTTTATACTGGTTGGCTGACATCCAAAAACAGATTTGCAGGAATGCAGGTGGTGAGTATCTGGCATGAGCTGCCAGAGGAAGAATTGAGGCAGGCACAATAACAATGTTTTAAAAATATCTGGACAGCTACATGGATAGAAACGGTATAGAAGGATATGGCCAAACACAGGTAAATCGGATTATCTTAAATGTGCACCTTGGTCAGCATGGACACTTTCGTTCTCGAGTATTTAATTGTCATATATATACCGATAACAGAAAAATTAAATTCTTACTTGCCATAACTTAACAGGTCCCGACACACAAAACACACAAATATATAAAAAAAAATACAATACAGTAAACACTCATTATAAAGGACCATAGGGTGGGGAAATGGTGGCGGTTATTACCGATTATCGTTTATGTTGTATGTTTATGTTGTATTATCGTTGAATGAAATTGAAATAAAGAACTGCAGATGAGGGTTAATACACAAAAGGACACAAAAGTGTTAGAATAACTCAAGTTCAAGCAGCCTCTCTGGAGAACTTGGATAGCTGATGTCAGGACCCTTTCTCAGATTTATTCAGTCTGCTGTTACTCCAGCATTTTGTGTAATTTCACTGTAA
Source organism: Malacoraja senta (assembly GCA_038087875.1). Classification (NCBI taxonomy): domain Eukaryota; kingdom Metazoa; phylum Chordata; class Chondrichthyes; order Rajiformes; family Rajidae; genus Malacoraja; species Malacoraja senta. The sequence goes on from CM075977.1 coordinate 375,823,181, forward strand.
AACGAGGCACAGATGCCGTTGGTCTGCACCAACAAACCCTTCTTCACCAACTACCACATAGCCCAGTTGAAGCAGCTGTTGTTGCGGCTCACGTTGCAGCCCCTGTGGACAGCGCTTTCTCCATGCCACTGCCACCGACAGGACATGCTCGGTCACCATGGGGCTCCCTCCCCTTTCCCCAGCTGCCCTTTCTTCCTTCGCTTTGTCCGCTCCCCGCTCCACTGCCACCTCCTCCCCCGCAGCTGCCACATCTTCCAAGGTGGAGTATGCCGGCGACTGCAGGGGAGAAGCAAGAGGCCGAGTGGACAGAGCAACTAGAGGAGGCTGGGGTGGTGGAATGGGGAGCAGACAAAGTGACGAAAGCAGTAGCTGGTGAGCGGGATGGGAGCCCCATGGTGACCGAGCACGTCCTGTCGGTGGCAGCGGCCTGAAGAAAGCACTGCCCCCATGGGGCTACAATTGAGCTGCAACAACATCCATTTCAACCAGACTGGGTGGTAGGTGAAGAAGGGCTCACTGATGCACCTTGCGAGCCTATGTTGATATTGGAAGCCGAGGCTGTAAAC
>CM075977.1:375823946-375855203 GCA_038087875.1 Malacoraja senta
TCATGGGGAACAAGGACATTGCAGACCAATTGAATAATTACTTTGGTTCTGTCTTCACTAAGGAAGACATAAATAATCTGCCGGAAATAGCAAGGGACTGGGGGTTAAATGAGATGGAGGAACCGAGTGAAATCCAGGTTAGCCGGGAAGTGGTGTTAGGTAAATTGAATGGATTAAAGGCCGATAAATCCCCAGGGCCGGATAAGTTGCATCCCAGAGTACTTAAGGAAGTAGCCGCAGAAATAGTGGATGCATTAGTGATAATTTTTCAAAACTCTTTAGATTCTGGAGTAGTTCCTGAGGACTGGTAGCTAATGTAACCCCACTTTTTAAAAAGGGAGGGAGAGAGAAAACGGGGAATTACAGACCAGTTAGTCTAACATCGGTGGTGGGGAAAATTCTGGAGTCAGTTATTAAAGATGGGATAGCAGCACATTTGGAAAGTGGTGAGTTCATTGGACAAAGTCAGCATGGATTTATGAAAGGTAAATCATGTCTGACGAATCTTATAGAATTTTTCGAGGATGTAACTAGTAGAGTGGATAAGGGAGAACCAGTGGATGTGTTATATCTGGACTTTCAGAAGGCTTTCGACAAGGTCCCACATAAGAGATTAGCATACAAACTTAAAGCACATGGTATTGGGGGTTCAGTATTGATGTGGATAGAGAACTGGCTGGCAGACAGGAAGCAAAGAGTAGGAGTAAACGGGTCCTTTTCAGAATGGCAGGCAGTGACTAGTGGGGTACCGCAAGGCTCAGTGCTGGGACCCCAGCTATTTACAATATATATTAATGATCTGGATGAGGGAATTGAATGCAACATCTCCAAGTTTGCGGATGACACAAAGCTGGGGGGCAGTGTTAGCTGTGAGGAGGATGCTAGGAGGCTGCAAGGTGACTTGGATAGGTTGGGTGAGTGGGCAAAGGCATGGCAGATGCAGTATAATGTGGATAAATGTGAGGTTATCCACTTTGGTGGCAAAAACAGGAAAGTAGACTATTATCTGAATGGTGGCCGATTAGGAAAAGGGGAGATGCAACGAGACCTGGGTGTCATGGTACACCAGTCATTGAAAGTAGGAATGCAGGTGCAGCAGGCAGTGAAGAAAGCGAATGGTATGTTAGCATTCATAGCAAAAGGATTTGAGTATAAGAGCAGGGAGATTCTACTGCAGTTGTACAGGGTCTTGGTGAGACCAGACCTGGAGTATTGCGTACAGTTTTGGTCTCCTAATCTTTGGAAAGACATTCTTGCCATAGAAGAGAAGGTACAGAGAAGGTTCACCAGACTGATTCCTGGGATGGCAGGACTTTCATATGAGGAAAGACTGGATAGACTCGGCTTGTACACGTTGGAATTCAGAAGACTGAGGGGGGATCTTATAGAAACTTACAAAATTCTTAAGGGGTTGGACAGGCTAGATGCAGGAAGATTATTCCCGATGTTGGGGAAGTCCAGAACTAGGGGTCACAGTTTAAGGATAAGAGGGAAGACTTTTAGGACCGAGATGAGGAAATAATTTTTACACAGAGAGTGGTGAATCTGTGGAATTCTCTGCCACAGAAGGTAGTTGAGGCCAGTTCATTGGCTATATTTAAGAGGGAGTTAGATGTGGCCTGTAGATGAGATGTGCATGTGCCTTTAACATAGTGACCTCATACCTACTAACCACTCCCCATATCACAAGTATAACTACAACCTCCCCACCCACAGATCGCTCTCTAGTTCCTGTGACAGACCACGTACAGCTAGTGTAATGTATCAATGTAACGATGCCTGGTTATCAATCCTTTACATGGTGTCAAATAACTTACCTTGCGCCTCCTGTTTATCGGTTTATCATTTAATTTTGACCCAGTTTTTTGTTTCCCCCCCACCTGTTTCTTGTTATGGCCTCTTCTGCCCGTAAGCCCGATGTGCTCGTTTTTGATTTCGACATCGCCCTCCGATGGGACATATTCAAACGTGACTTTGAACACTATTTCACGATTGCCCATCCTGGCGCCACCCCCGCTCTCAAAGCCTCCCTGCTTCTCAACTTGGCTGGTCCCGACGCCTTGACTCGCTCTGACTTCTTCGTCTACGCTGCTGGAGAAACAGCTCGGGACCCGGTATGTCTGTTGGCTAAGTTTGACGTATTTGTGACATTCCGACTAATTGCATTTTAGAACGTTTTAAACTGTTAGCGCGGCGTCAGCTCCCTGGGGAATCTGCTGAGAACTATGTCATTGCGCTGCAGGACCTGGGCAGGCGCTGCCGCCTCGACACGTGGACCCCCGATAATGTCATCAGGGACCTACTGGTTTACGGTCTCCGTGATGAGAAGCTCCGGTCCGAACTTCTTCGCAAGCCGGATTTGACCTTGGCCGATGCCATGCACGCTACTCGCTTAGCTGACGCTGTTTCCTCGGCGGCGCCGCCGGCTGAGCAGGCGATCAACTTTGCCAGCACTCCTAGTTATCTCATGAACGCACCCCAGTCGCGACCCCCGGGGTCGCTCGCTGCTCGAGGGGGACGCGCCCCGGGGTTCGGTGCTGCTACAAGGGGAGGTACCCAGCAAAGGTGCCCTAATTGCAACTTCACAACTCATCAGTTCAATGTATGCCCTGCTCTAGGGAAGACTTGCAATTCCTGCAATAAGTTGAACCATTTTGCTGCAGCTTGTCGTTCCCGTGGGAAGCCTGTCGCTGCTCGAAGGCAAAATTTAAACAACCTTCTACAGTCGGATAATGAGCTCAGCTCCCAGTACTATTCCGATGAACATTCTGTTCCTACATCTAACTCCTCTCAGGGGGAGACCAGCTTGTTTACCGTGGTGGACGCACCTGCTATGATAACGGATCCTTCTGTGCAAGTCACTGTGAACAACTCGACCTTCACGGCCAAAATCGACACTGGGGCGGTAACCAATGTTATGTCAACATCCCTTTTCAACCAGATAAGAACTAATGAGCAGATATTTTCTCAGAGCTCAAACCTGCATGCCTACGGTGGGGAGATCCTTACTCCTGTGGGCAAGGCCACACTACACTGTAAGATACTGAAGACCACTCGGCCCCTCACCTTCTTTCTCCTCAATTGAAAATGCGTTCCCCTGCTGGGAATCCAGGCATGCCAGGAAATGGGACTGGTGTCCTTCCACCGGGACATCCACCAGGTGCAGGCTCTTATGGACCCGCTGGCCGATTATCCCGACCGCTTTGATGATAAGCTAGGCAAACTACCCTGCAGCTACAAGATTGAAGTGGACCATAAGATCGTTCCTGTGGTCCATGCTCCTCACCGTATCTCCTTCGCCATGAGGGACAAAGTGGAGGCGACCCTACACAGTATGGTACAAATGGGCGTCCTAAAGGCGGTCGTCGAGCCCACCAGCTGGGTCTCTTCCATGGTTGTTGCTGCTAAAAAGGACACGAGTGAGATACGCATCTGCATCAACCCCAGAGACCTCAACCTGGCCATTCGGCGCCCTCACTACCCTATGAGAACGGTGGAAGACGTCGCTGCACAGGTTGGTCCAGCAACGGTTTTTTCGGTCCTCGATGCCAAAAGCTCATTCTGGCAGATACCACTGGACGAGCGGTCGTCCATTTTGACAACTTTCGCCACCCCCTACGGAAGGTTTCGGTTCCTCCGAATGCCCTTCGGAATCAACTCTGCCAGCGAGATATTCCAGCGAACCATGGAACAGTTGTTTTCAGATCTGCCTTGCGCCATAATTGTTGACGACATCCTCGTTTACGGTAAGGACGTTGCCGAACACGATGTCAACCTCCGCCTGATCCTGGACCGGGCCAGGCAAATCAACTTGAAACTGAACCCCAAGAAGTGCCGATTCCGCGTCTCAGAGGTCACCTATGTTGGACATGTATTCACCGCTGAGGGGCTAAAGCCCGACCCGCAGAAAACGGCTGCCATCTCAGGGATGCCCCCTCCTACTAACGTGGCTGGCCTGCAACGCTTCCTCGGCTTGGTAAACTACCTGGGGAAGTTCATCCCCGACCTCAGCGAGCTCAGCGCTCCCCTGAGGGATCTGATCAAAAGGACACGTCCTGGCTTTGGTTACCCAATCATCAGAAGGCATTTGACATTCTTAAGTCTAAACTGATCAGCACACCCACGCTCAAGTTCTTTGACCTGCAGCGTCCCATTGTCCTCACCTGCGACGCCTCTCAATTCGGACTCGGTGCCGCCTGCCTCCAGGTCCATGACGGCCTGCAGCTGCCTGTCTCCTTCGCGTCCCGCACCATGACCGCCACCGAACAGCACTACGCGCAGATTGAGAAGGAGCTACTGGCCGTGGTGTTTGCCTGCTCCAAATTCCGGGACTACATCGTGGGCAACACTTTCACCGTTGAAACTGACCATCAACCACTTGTTACCATCCTCAACAAACCGATCCATGTGGCCTCATCATGTCTGCAGCGCATGCTGCTGCAGCTCCAGCGTTTCACGTTCACGGTGGTTTATCGTAAGGGCAAGGACATGTTCATAGCCGACACGTTGTCTCGCGCCCCGCTGACGTCCACTGCTCGCCACCAATACGAAATGTCTGAGTTACTAGTACTACGATTGAACTTCGTCCCCTCGCCACAGATGAAGTCCCTGGTTGAACACACTACCAACGACCCTGCCCTGCAACAGCTGTCTGCCGTCATCCGGCAGGGCTGGCCTGACCGTCGCTCGGCACTGCCGGCTGGAGCCGTGCCCTACTTCCTGATTCGGGACGAGCTCGTACTGCACGACGGCGTGGTGGTGAAGGGTCACAAAGTGGTCGTGCCCGCGGCGCTGCACGACCAATATTTTCAAGTCGCACACCGCGGTCACACTGGGGCCGAAGCCACTGTGTCTCTCGCCAAGAGCCAGTTCTATTGGCCGGATATGGCCAAGTACATCCGGGAGAGGGTCTCCTCGTGTTCCACCTGCAACAGCCGCGCCCCCCATCAGCAGCGTCAGCCGCTTCTACAGCAGCCCGCGCCCGGACTGCCCTGGATGGCGCTCGCCACAGACATTTTCGAGTGGCGGGGCAAACATTTCCTGGTACTCGTTGACTCCTACTCCAGCTGGTTTGTGGTTGACCGGCTGCCTTCCGTGACCTCTTCGGCCGTCATCGACAGGTTGTACCCTCACTTTAGCACTTTTGGCCCCCCGGCAAGCTTGCAGTCGGACAATGGCAGCCAGTTCACGAGCTCCGAGTTTAAAGCGTTCGCTTCCAGATGGAACTTTCGCCATTTCACCAGCAGCCCGGAGTACCCGCAAAGCAACGGTTTGGCCGAGCGCGCGGTCCGCAGTGCTAAGCACTTGTTGGAACAGTGTGGTGGCATTAACTCCGACTTCCACCTGGCCCTCCTCAGCCTTCGGAACATTTCCCGCGACTCTGCCATGGGTTCACCTGCTCAGCGGCTCCTGTCTCGCGCTACCAGGCTCCCGCTCCCTGTGGCCCAGCGCTCCCTCATACCCTTGGTCCTCCCACCTGCGGCGGTTCAGAAACGAATTGCCTTCAGGCACTACGTCCAAAAGCGTTCCCATGACAGGTCCTGCCACCCGCTGCCGCCCCTCTTCCCCGGTCAAGTTGTCCGTATGCAGACCACTCCCGGTCACTCCAAGCTCGCTACTGTCGTTGGCTCTGCGGGGTCGCCCAGGTCCTATTTCGTCGACTACGCTGGGGCCATTTACCGACGGTCCCGCCAGCACCTTCGGCTCGTCAACGAGCCGCGTCCTCCTGCCGCCGATCCCTTTGCTCCCCCGCTGCCTGTTTCGCGTCCGGCCGTTGCCCTGCCCGTGATTCCTGACATGCCTCGCTCTGCTCCTCCTTCGCCCCTTCCGCTCCATCACACTCCGACTAGTCCTCGCTCGCCCGCCCGCGCTCTTCCCGGTCCCGGCCCCGCATCCCCTCCGGGTTCGGTGCCGCGGTCTCTTCCGTTTCCTCCCGTTTCTCCCTTTCAGGTTCGTCCTTCCCCGCCGGTGCCTCTTCCTCCTGCAGGAAGGGTGGATGGCGAGACGCGGACCCGGGCGGGACGTCTTGTCAAACCGCCTGACCGCTATGGCGATGTTGCCTAGCTATCCTAGCGCATGAGCCGTGGTCGCCATGTCACCATTGTATTTGCCTGTCGTTTCGGAGAGGAAGGATGTAGATGAGATGTGCATGTGCCTTTAACATAGTGACCTCATACCTACTAACCACTCCCCATATCACAAGTATAACTACAACCTCCCCACCCACAGATCGCTCTCTAGTTCCTGTGACAGACCACGTACAGCTAGTGCAATGTATAATGATCCAGTATGAATAAAGATAGTAAAGTAACGATGCCTGGTTATCAATCCTTTACATGGCCCTTGTGGCTAAAGGGATCAGGGGGTATGGAGAGAAGGCAGGGATGGGATACTGAGTTGGATGATCAGCCATGATCATATCAAATGGCGGTGCAGGCTCAAAGGGCCGAATGGCATACTCCTGCACCTATTTTCTATGTTTCTATGTCCTGCATCCCATCAGATGAACACAGCACCAGTGCAGGGCATTCAGAGGCGCTCAAACGAGCAGTGTCCAAATTGTGGCCGGACACACGCTCCCGGGGAATGTCCAGCGTATGGTAAACGATGCAACGCGTGCTCAAAGCTGAATCACTTCGAGAAAGTATGGAGAAGGCGTCATCGGCCCGCCAAGTAGACGATGCATCTCCGGGTGGACACGATGTATACTCCATAAAGGACAGGGCTGACCAGTATGTTCGGTCAACAGGGACTTTCAAAGACTGCAAGGTCGAGATCGCTGGGACCTCGGTATGGCTTCTCATAGATGTGGGGGCGAAGGTTTCAATTTTGAGCGTCGACCTCTACAAAAGGTACTTTTCGGATTACCCACTTACTTCCCCGAGGGACACTCTTCACGCTTATGATGGTTCAACCATACCCACGAGAGGGCTAGTGACCGTTCCTGTCTGCTACAAAGGAGTTAAGCTCGATAGCTTCACATTCTACGTCGCAGAAGGAAAGAGTCTGATGGGAGTCAATTTGTTTGATCAACTAGGGTTCAAGCTTCAGGACTCAACCGGCATGAACATCAATGTGATCAGCGACGCGGACTATGGACACGAGTACCCCTCTCTTTTCTCGGGTTTTGGGATAGTTAAAGAGTACTGCCACGCACCTCGTGTAGACACATCAATCCAGCCGGTTTCACAATGCCTACGGCGTCTACCATTTTCCGTTCGCACGGAAGTCTCAACGGAACTGAAACAACTCGAAAAGGATGGTATCATTGAGTGCATCGATTCATCCCCTTGGATATCGAATTTGGTCATCGCACGACGCAAGAACGGTGAACTTAGGTTGTGCATCGATCTCAAAGCGATCAACAAAGCCATCATTCCGGACAAATACCCTCTGCCAACAACACAAGAGCTAGCTGCGTCGTTCCACGGTTCAACGGTGTTCACAAAACTGGACATGCGCCGAAGCTACCTTCAGGTACCACTAGCAGAACGCAGTCGGCATTTGACAGCATTCATTACACATGAAGGAGTATTTCAGTACCGTAGGATGCCATATGGACTGTGCTCAGCGCCCAGCGCATTTAAATAAATCGTGGCGTCGGTTCTGACAGGCATTGACGGAGCACTCAATCTCCTCGATGATGTCGTGGTCTATGGAACGGACAAGGAGGAACACGATCGACGACTGCATGCAGTGTTAGCTCGTCTCGCGCAACACAACTTGACGCTCAACGCAGCAAAGTGCACATTTACAGCATCCGAGATTGATTTTCTCGGGTACAGAGTGACAGCGTCTGGAGTTGAGCCTACTCAGGACAATGTCCAAGCCATCAGCGCGATCCCCGCCCCAACTAACGTGAAAGAGCTAGCGTCATTTCTGGGCACCACCAACTTCTACCGCAAGTTTGTGCTGCAGTACGCGCAGATCGCAGAACCTACAGAAGCTGCTACGGAAAGACACAGTGGGAATGGACAGATGAGCAGGACTTCGTGTTCAACACGCTGAAAGACAAAATAGCATCTCCGCCTTTCTCACACACTTCTACCCAAGTGCAGAAACGTACGTCACAACAGATGCATCCGGTATAGCGATCGGAGCAGTGTTCTCGCAGAGTATCGATGGAAGCGAACGACCGATCGCATTCGCGTCCCGTCCCTTGACTGCCACAGAACGCAAGTACTCCACCGGGGAACGCGAAGCATTAGTGTGCATCTACGCGTGTGAACACTGGCACGTATACCTATACGGGAGACCATTCACTCTCCGTACAGATCACCAAGGCTAACTACGTTGTTGGACACGTCAGGCTCAGGACACCGTCCGCTCAGGATCTACAGATGGTCCAATCGCCTTCATCAGCACAACTTCAAAGTAGAATACCTCGCAGGTTCACGCAATCGCATCGCAGACATGCTCAGTCGCGTCCCAACGGTGGCACCTGCAATCACACGCGATAGCGACGCTTCAAGCGACATCAACGAATACGTTCTCGCGGTAATTTCGCACGCGATGGCGAATCTCGTGACGCGGGGAGAGCTGAAAGCAGAGTCGACAGCTGATGGCACATTGCAAATCGTCTGCCAGTATCTCAGGACAGACTGGCCCAAGGAGATAGCAGACGACTTGGTTCCGTACCACTGGGTACGCCACAAACTGGCTGTGGTTGACGATACATGTGTCACGCACGGAACTCGAGCGGTTATACCCAAATCACTGCAACACCGCGTGTTACAACTGGCACACGAAGGACACCCGGGCATTGTTAAGATGAAACAACGGTGTCGCGAGGCAGTGTGGTGGCCAGCAATAGATCGTCGCGTAGAAGACTTTGTTAAAAATTGTGAAGCATGCACAATTAGTGAGATGTCAACAAGACCATGTCCTGCCCCTCTTCAGCCAATCCCATGGCCGGACAAACCATGGAGGCACTTGCAACTCGATATCTTCGGAGAGGTGCAAGCTGTGCCAAGAAGCCAGCGGTTTCTACTTGTAGTACACGATCTCCACAGCAAGTGGCCTGAGATCGCAACTACTTTCCCAGTCACGACAAGCTCGATCGAATTGAATTGAATGCTATTTATTGTCATTCAAACCTAGGCTTGAACGAAATTTCATTACTAGTTTTTTACATTACAAAAGAAAAAAACAAGACCCACACTTAACACAGTTTACATAAACATCCATCACAGTGAGTCTCCAACACCTCCTCACTGTGATGAAAGGCAAAGTCTTATCTCTTCCCTTTATTCTTCACCCGCGGTCCAGCAGTTCAACTGCAGCGTCTAGGCGAACTGGGGCTCCGGTGTTAAAGCCCCCGGCGGTCGATGGTAAGTCCTGTGGCCATTTAGCCACGCCGGGTGATGTTAGGCCTTGTTCCGTGTCCTTTAAACCCCGCGATTCCAGCGGGAGAAGTTGCCGTTGCGGGAGCTCCGAAAAGCCGGCCAGCTCCGCGATGTCAGGTCCGCAGGCTCCGCGACTGGAGACGCCAGGTTAGTTCCCGGCCGGAGGCCGCCGCCGGCTCCAAGATGTTAGGCCCAACGACATCGGAGACCCGACAGGGAAAAAGTCGGGTCCCCGTACAGGGAAGAGACTAACGGTTTCCCCCACATCCCCCACTCCACCCCCCACATATACACAGCTAAAAAATAATAAAAACTAAGCTCAAGACATACATTTAACAAGACAAAAATTTTTAAAAAGACGGACGATCATCGCGATTCTCGAAAAGCTGTTCACTAAGTGGGGACAGCCGGAGGCCATAACGACGGCCAAAGGCCCTCAGTTAATATCTGAACAGTTCTCCACTTTCCTCGCGAGCTACGACATTCAACATCAGCGGACGTCGAGATACAACCCCCAATCGAACAGCGGGGTTGAACGATTCAATCGCGTGATTAAGGAAAGCATGTCGGAGGGGAAAACGTTCGAAGTCAATCCATATTCCTACAGATCCACACCACACACGTTGACTGGGAAAACGGCAGCAGAGCTGATGATAGGGCCAAACCTGCGAACAAAATTGAATGCTCTTCAACCATCATCGCGCCCAAATCCGGACACAAGAGCGAGGGCGGAAATGACAGCTCACACACAAGCAAAAGGGAAAGCGTACTGTGATGCCAAACGCAGAGTACGAGCGCCGCGGTTCAAGGTCGGCGACTGGGTACGAATCAGCCGCCCTAACAGACAACATAAGCTTGCAAGCGCACTCTCCCAGCCGATACAGATCAAACGGAGATTCGGCGAGAAGCGTACCTCCTCCAAGATGACACCAAATGGAACGCAAGGTGTCTAATTGCAAGTAGACAGGGACAGGAAGAAGACGAATTGGACACTTTTCCTTTCCCAATATCCAATCAAGACTGATTGTGGTCAGCATACTGCAGAGCACACAGCAGAGCAGTCTATTCCCGCTCGACACTCTCAGCGACAGAGGAGACCTCAATATCTGCAGGATAATCAGCTATGAAGCCATAAACGTTATGTGCACCGAGCTGTTATGTTGGACTGATTGCATATGGACATATTTTGGTGGATAACGGGACTTACTTGTTAACCTTCGTTTATAAGGAGGGAAATGTGTTGTGTCCTGGAGTCACCACTAGAGGGCTCTTCCTCAAGATGAATGTTTCCTAAGGGGGATGCCTGGGAGATCTGCAGGGGTTTTGCAGCAGCCATGTTAGGCTTGTAATAAACACACTTCGGGTTCTGTACACCAAGTGTAGATTGTGAATTATTTAGCCCTCGAACACAACACCTGGCACTGCCCCAGTCCCACTATGGCCGTTACCCCCACTCTCCCCACTATGGCAGTCAGTGGGGTTCAGTAAAAGGGGGAACCCAGAGGATCTGTCCAGACCCTTTAATTAGGCAGGTTCATGAGCCCTTAAAACCTGGGACCTCTGCTGCAGTCTCATTACATTTCCTATTAAAGCGACTGGAAGATGCCTTGCAGGACTGTCCCCCAGCCTGGCACTGCCCCAGTCCCACTATGGCCGTGACCCCCACTCTGCGCACTGGAAGTCAGTGGGGTTCAGTAAAGGGAGGAACCCACAAGAACTGCCCTCGCCCATTAATTAGGCTGGTTCAGGAGCAGGACCTCTGCGACAGTGTCATTAAAAAAACACTCACAATTATGTTCATCATATTATTTTTATATAAAATAATTATACTTAATTATATATGATTAGTCATATTTACAAGATATATATATATATATATATATATACATATACATATACATATACATATATATACATATACATATACATATACATATATATATATACATATACATATATATATATATATATATATATACATATACATATATATATATATATATATATATAGGTATAATAATATAGTTTAAATGGACTGCAACACGGAAATAGGCTGCCCATAGTGTAATATGAGCATTGGCCACTAGATGGCGCTTACTTTCCCGATCTCATTTTCTAATTAGTTTAATTAATTAATGTGCAGCTTTTGGCACCGACGAGTTATGACATCCTTCTCAATTATATTTCATCTAAATCTGTCGAAAATTTCATGTAGTTCTGTGACGTGGGTCACGAAAACCGATTTCTAGACACATTTTTGATGCTCGGCCCACAGCCTATATGAACATTATAGTTCAGCCAGTCTGCTGCCTCAGGAATTACACTTAGTTACAGTATTTTCAGATAGTGTTGATTGCCTCAGATGAGAAATTTGAAGGAGTCTGGGCAGACACTTGGAAATACCCCAAGTAAAACTTTAGGACTCAAAAACAAAGAGCATTGAAAACGTTACTCTGGCTAACCAAGAAAAATAGAGGAACCAAGCAAATGTCGGCCCAACAAAGTCAAAGGCAGAGGACAAGCATTTGTGGGGTTAATAATTCAAGGAAGTAAAGGAAGGGTAGCTTACACTCCAGAGTTGTTTAGTTTAGAGATACCACACTGAGATACCACCGACACATTAACACGATCCTACACTAGGGACAAGTTTTACATTTATAGCAAGCCAATTAACCTACGTCTTTGGAGTGAGTGAGGAAATGAAGATCTGCCCGTTTTTCCTTCCCCTGTTGTGCTGGACCACTTTCTGTTTACAGGTATTAATGCCACCTGCTGGATATTCAGGTTCCTACAGCTTTGAGTTACCTTTCCTGTTAGGCAGGAAGTTATCATAATCCAGAAAGTCCAGTTCAGGGAGAGTACCACATTGTGTAGAATGTAATTCCAAGCGCACAATCTAATGCCATCCTACCCCACCAGTTTGTTAGACGCATTGTCTGTGAGTAATTATGTTTGTGTAACAGCATCTTTATATGTTACTAACGTTATTGCGCAGGATTGCTATTATTAACAAAGTTAAGAATGTTTCATGTACCCTGGCTGGGTTCTGACATAACAACACTGTATTTAGTGGCGGCATCATAGTTTGTTTCTATACCAAGTGTATAACGTTACTAAATATGCGGTTTCCCTTTCTGCTTGTATGTTACAGTTTCACAGTTGAATACAATAAAGAATCAACGACATCTCGTGTCTCCGGGTCTTTATTGGATTAATTGTTTAACTTGCTAGATAGCTGGATAGGGACATCCAGCGAGTCCACTATAATGAAGACAGCACCACCCCAAGCTGTACGACAGGGTGGCTCACATCATCACATTGCCCGTCCACACCTCAACGCCATGGCAACAAGCAACCAAGACAACGCTTCACAGAATGAAGCCAAGTCTCCCAGCATTCGTTCTTACCGCTCTGCAGCGAGTTCCAGTGCCAGCATGGCGGCCCTTAAAGCACGGGATAAAGCGAAAGCAGCCGAAGCCAGAGCAGCATTCGCTCAGAGAGAGATAGATATGAAGGTCGAGGCTGCGCGGATGCAGGCGGCGATGATGGTCGAGGCTGCGCGGACGTAGGCGACCTTAGAGGCCTTGCAGCCATTGCAGAGGCCGACACCATAGAAGCAGGTTTATTAGCAGAACAAGGGTCACGTAATAGATCACCGAGCCCTGTTCGCCCTCAAACCCAACACGAGCGTACTCTGGACTACGTCACAGAGCAAGCCAGCATAAAGTCAAGCCAACATGTCACTGATTATGATATTGAGAGTGGTAGCATACTATTTTGTCCATTGCCACGTTCATCAGACCAATTCTAATCTGGCCAGTTCATTTCATAGGCATCACAATCCCAGTAATGTGCAAGGAAACGTGGAGCCTAAATTGGAGGATAGAACGCCAAAGGCAACCTTTCTGCACAGCGGCTTTATCAACTCTCCTCAAGCCACCAACGATATCAATCCCACCACCATGATACCTTGCCCGCAGCCAGCTCGTTACAACAGGATTGACGGCCTTTAATGACAAGCCTGAGAATTACTGGGCTTGGAGATCCTCCTTCCAAAACGCCATAGCAGGCCTCGGCCTTTCACCCGGAGAAGAGCTAGATCTTTTGGTAAAATGGCTCGGAAAAGAATCCTCGGAGCAGGCAACAAGAATTAAGGCTGTCAACATGAGGAATCCAACAGCAGGTTTGAAGATGGCTTGGCAGAGGCTCGAAGAAACTTATGGTTCACCCGAGTCTATTGAGCATGCCCTCTTTACCAAGCTTGAGAACTTTCCCAGGATCACCATCAAAGAGCCATACAAGCTACGTGAGCTCGGGGACCTTCTGTCAGAAATCGAAGCGGCAAAGGTTGATGGGTATCTACCTGGTTTGTCTTACCTCGATACCTCCAGGGGAGTTGCACCGATCGTTGAGAAGCTTCCTCATAATATCCAGGAAAAGTGGACCGGCTTTGGATCCAATTATAAACGCCGTCACCGCATCTCTTTCCCCCCATTTAAAGTGTTTGCCGACTTTATCCGCACGGAGGCAAAAACCAGAACGGATCCCAGCTTCAATCTTTGCTTCTCTCGTCCAGCAATCGTCCAGAGGGACAACATAGAGAGATATGGTAAAACCCTCGTCTCCGTCCACAGGACACAAGCATCTCCAACAACTCCTGAGACACAGAAATCCAGCGACCCATCGAAGCTGTGCCCCATCCATGCCAAGATTCATCCATTAAAGAAGTGCAGAGCCTTCAGAGAAAAGAGCCTGGAAGACCGCAAACACTTCCTTAAGGAACATTCCATTTGTTTCCGCTGCTGCTCCTCCACAAGTCATTTCGCCAAGAACTGTACAGCAGAAGTGAGATGTACCGAGTGCGACAGCGACAGACACCTCTCCGCTCTACATCCAGGCCCAGCCCCCTGGCAGGACGAGCCATCTCCCCCCGCATCCGAGCATGGCGGGGAGGAAGAGGTAGCGGTAAACCAGGAGATCACCTCCAGATGCACAGAGGTGTGCGGTGATGGGGTCAGCGCGAGAGCATGTGCTAAGATATGTCTCATCTGTCTATCCAGAAGGACGTCGCCAAGAGTCACGCAGGATGTACGCCATCTTAGACGAACAGAGCAACCGCTTGATATTTTTCAATATCTTTGGGATCGAAGGAAATCTTAAGCCATATTCACTGCGGACATGTGCCGGGCTTAAGCAGACTGCAGGTAGAGCAGCTTGCGGTTACATGGTGGAGTCTGTGGATGGGAAGACATTGCTCCCTGTTCCTCCACTCCTAGAATGCAATCAAGTGCCTAACAACCGTGCCAAGATCCCCACTCCCAACGCTGCGCATCACCACAGCCATCTCAGATGCATTCCAATGTGATTCCTCCACTGGACCCGAAGGCCAAAATACTGCTCCTATTGGGATGAGATATTCTGCAAGTGCATAAAGTGAGGAAACAAATTAACAGTCCCAACAATGCCCCGTTTGCCCAGAAGCTAGATTTGGGATGGGTCGTTGTCGGCGATGTATGTCTTGGTGGAGCACATCGACCTACCCGAGTGGACACCTACAAGACCTGCATTCTAGGAAACGGTCGACCTACCTACCTCACACCCTGCACGAGCCATGTTACGGTGAAGGAGAAGTTCACCTACTCACCTCTTTGTGAGGACGATCCAGAGTTGATGTCCATGGCCAGTCTACGGGAGACCACATGTAGACAGAACCTGGGGCAGTCAGTCTTCCATCGTACTGCCAGCGATAATGACCTAACACCATCATTCGATGACCTGAGGTTTCTCCAGATTATGGATGACCAATGTTACCAAGATAACTCAAATAGCTGGGTCGCACCTCTGCCGTTCCAGTCACCCAGGCAGCGTTTGCCTAATAATCGAGAATACGCTAATAACAGACTCACTAATGCCATCCTACCCCACCAGTTTGTTAGACGCATTGTCTGTGAGTAATTATGTTTGTGTAACAGCATCTTTATATGTTACTAACGTTATTGCGCAGGATTGCTATTATTAACAAAGTTAAGAATGTTTCATGTACCCTGGCTGGGTTCTGACATAACAGCACTGTATTTAGTGGCGGCATCATAGTTTATGTTTCTATACCAAGTGTATAACGTTACTAAATATGCAGTTTCCCTTTCTGCTTGTATGTTACAGTTTCACAGTTGAATACAGTAAAGAATCAACGACATCTCGTGTCTCCGGGTCTTTATTGGATTAATTGTTTAACTTGCTAGATAGCTGGATAGGGACATCCAGCGAGTCCAGTATACCTGTTCTTTTCGAACATTTTTTGTTCATAACCTGGATTATTGTGCACTGTCATGGTTACCCTGCAACCACTTTTCAGAAATAGCCATTACATCATACTCAGATGTTGCTATTTGCGCTATAGCAACAAATCTACTTTTACAACGCGACGTGCATTCAAGTAAGCAGGGATTTTACTTACAATTTTGGATTTGTTCTATTTTGCATATTTTTGTTTATATTGCCCGCATGGCCTTTAGCACTATAACTGTCAGTATTGCCTCTATCCTGCACCACTACTCTTCATTCCCTCCCAATTAATTAAAATCTTCTGTACTTTGAGTTAGTTTAAGTTCTATGAGTTAGTTAAAATTCCCATGTACAACACTGGGCATTTGATTCACCAGTACACTGATCCAAGGATCACAAGGCAAAAGAAACATGGATAAAGACTAGATATGTGTTTATTACAAGCTAGTGATTCATTCTCACTCAACTTTTGCTCGGGTTAAAATGAAATTTACCCCCATTGAATGGAAACAGAGGTACAGTAGTCCTATTTTTGAGCAAGATGCCAAATACTGAGAATTGATCGAGTCAGATAGAAACCAAACCAGATAATTTTGGCACTGAAATCTTATTTATAAAACCACTCATGTCAATACAGTTCACAAAATCGTACTGAAATAAATTATAAAAAGGGAACACATAAATCTGAATTGGAAACGCAGTTTGGAACTTAGACATAATTTCCCAGTTTATTATGTCAGGCTTTCACAAATTTCACTTTCTCACACACACAATTTGCATTCATTTGTGACATCAAAGCAATCATATAATTGTATTACATTTCGACTAGGACAATTAGGATCTACCCTTTATCAGAAACGTTGGATATACCAGGTTAATACTATCCTGTCCTCAAAGACGTCACTGTGGATATGATCGACAGCTTCAAATTCCTAGGCACTCACATCACCAATCACTAATCTAGTCCCTTTACTCAGATGCGATGATCAAGAAAGCACATCATACTTTTTTACGCTTCCGAGAAGATTCAGCATGTCCACACAACAGCCTGGTATGTCAACTGCTCTGCATTTAACTGCCTGATCCTGCAGAGTGTGGTGAACGCAGCGCAGTCCATCGCAGACTCATCACTTCCTTCCATCTTCACAGTGCGTTGCACCAGGAAGGCCAGAAGTATCGTTTAGGATGCCTGTCGCCCTGGCTGTTTCCTTTCATCTCTTCCAGCTTGGAGAAATTACAGACGTTTTGATAGCTCAGACATCCAGACTGAAGGCCAGCTTCTTCCCCACTGCTATTAAACTCCTGAACCAATAACACCTTTAACTGAAGCTGCTGCCACATAAATTATTGCACTTTATTTTTTGAAGCACTACCTCAGGTTGCACCACAATCCATATCATACTGCTATTATGCACTCGTGGTTTTGTTGTATTTACCATTACCATGTACACTGTTTACGTGCTTCATGTCAACAAGAAATTTCATTGCACCCTGGTGCATATGGTAATAAACTAATCTGAATCAGAATCTAAATCTAGTGTAGCACATTAAAACACAACTCCAAAGGAGAATGTCACTCAGCTTGTACGTCAACAGTCTTCAGTTGTAAGATTTTCCTGGATTTCATAAAAAACTATTTTACTTTAAGATTTCAAGGTCAGTTTATTGTCATTCTTTCAAGTGAAACCTAATTCTGAGTCGGTTTACTGACAGTTCTGCTGGATTGTAAGATTCCTATTACATACTTTTAAAATACCTTTTAAGATGTTACACGGTATTATAGATTTTTTTCCCCAATGAGTTCCCTGGGAGAGCAGGAGTCAATAATCAATAACCATTGGAATTTTAAAATAGAATTTGGAGGTACAGCGTGGAAACAGGCCCTTTGGCCCACTGAGTCCACATCAACCATCGATCACACTAGTTCAATGTTATCCCACTTTCGCATCCCACACACTGGGGCATTTTCCAAGACCAATTAACCGTCAAACCTGCACATCTTTGGAATGTGGGAGGAAACCAGAATACCACAGTCACAGAGGGAATATGCAATCTCCACATAGACATCAGAGTTTAACAGAAATCGATTTTAGTTTACCAAATTACTGAATGCTTTATTTTCATTATTCCAAGAAATGCAATCAACCAGATCTTTTCCAAATTTTCAGCTTCATTGCAATTTAATTTTAAATTTGACATGGGCTTGACTATTATATTCTTTGCATATATTAAACACACATAAATACTGCTTGCATTATTCCAACAGAGAAAAAGGCAAAATCCATGTACAAATACTGCACTTTAGTAAATAGGAAAAATATTCTTTACATCAAATTGCAATTGAAAATTCCTACAATTAATATCTTGGGAACATGGGTTTGGCTTCTGCTGTATTTCGGACTCGTTATCCTGCTTGATTCAGTCAAATGCCTTTTCATGGGAGACTAAAGAATGGTTGGGAAGGAGTGGAAAGTAGAAAGGGGCCTCTGCAAAAGTCAAGTATCTATCGATCATTTGCTCTGCAAATGATAGTTTGTAAACAGCAATACGTTTTTGAATAATATTCAATTTCAATTGTATTCTACATTCCTTTTGAGCAGGATAATCCTGTTGGAACTACTTCTTAAAACCCATGATTACATTTCTCATAATCTCTTTCTATGGGAAATATGGTACATGGACTTCGCCAGCCTGTTTGCACCAACAACAATCTGACAAGAAATTGCATTGATGTTATGCTCTTCCATGAATGACATTAGCAAAGTGAAATATTGTAAATGTCAACTCACAAATGACACGAACATTAAATTTAACAAAATGCTTATGCCAACACCTTTAAAATCAACCATGACTCAAAGTTGTATTATTCAAAATAAGTTAAACATACAAAAAAATATAATTCCGAACTCTTCACACATACCTTCCAAAAATTTAGTTTGCTGGTTTTACTGAACCCATTTTAAACTACAGATTTTAAATATTTGTTACTTATACACAACACCTGAAGGTTTTGAATACGAGGTGGAGAATCATGATGTCGCTAATGCTTTCCTGTAGCCTTAAGGATGTTCAACCTCAACACAAACAGTTTCATTTTCGCAAAGATAATATGCAAATGAAACCATGGCCGATTTTTATTTCCCGAAGAGTTAAAGCCACACTTCAGCTTATAATCTAGACAGAACTAGTTCTGAAGGGGCGCTTCTTTCACATTTGTTATACCAACATTATTTTTAAATTGACAATTGAATTTGCCTACAGAAAGATGCACTTCAGAATTAATGGTTGTCAGACATCCTGATGTACAGAATATTTTACATACTGAATTTATGTTCAAGATCTGCATCATTCCAATGAATCAGTTAATTAAGGTTGGAAAAAATATCAGCTGGAAAGAAAATTTGAGGGCACTTTGTCAACAGGTCCAAAAGTTAATTATAATTAATAGGCAGACATGCCTGTTCTTGAGCAAGGTTTAAAGAAGCATCAGGTTACAAACTAGGTAGCCTTGTTGCAGACTCTGGCCAGTCATAAATATCTGGAACAAAGGACTCGTAATTAGTCTTCCACATCTTCGACAGCAAAAATTCCCTTTTGTCCTTTGGCTCTGGGTACTCCAACGCAAGACCATTTGCATAAAGGAATTCTGCGATCTGTAATAAACCAAAACCAAATTAATGCTTACATGCACTGGTAGGGTAAATGAATACATGGCAGTGTAAACTCGACAGGCCGAACAGCCTATTCTGCTTCTATGACTAAGGAACATAAATAATTTTCCAGGAAGGGTGTGAACCTCCAATGAAAGGACACTATTTTAGATGAAAGAATGTTGCAAAATATAGCATCAACTAACACTCTGGGTGATGCCTCGTGTTGCTCTCCTCCCCACCCCAGGCAAAAAAATGGCAACACAAGGCTTCACCAAAAGATCATATTTTGGTAAATGCTTACTCTACCTCTAGTGATAATGGCTGGAAATTGGGTCCTTAAGACTACATCTCTACTGGCTCCATTAGCAGGCATTTCATATTTGTTATTTGCCATTATCATGCAAGCATAAAATTGACATGCTTTTTGACATATTTTAAAATTAGTTTGAAACAGAAGATCCTTAAAAACAGCCAGCAATGGATATGCTTGATAAATTTGGAATTATTCAATTTATCATTTAGCTTATTTCTTCAGAGAAGAAAAAAAAAATTCCCCCAAAATCAGACAAATTTTCATTGTTTACGAAACTTTTGTACACATCCCTAGCTGATGAAAGTTCCATCATTTACACACTAACAGCAGCTCTGATTGGACCATAAGATGCTGAGATGGCTAGAATGTGGACAATGAAGGCAGAATAGCTGTAAATGATTAAGAACACATGGGTGTTGTTATTAAATTTGAATCACCATGTCTACTGGACCAGTAATATGGAAACCTGAATTATAATTAAGAAAATGAGAATTCAAATCCTATTTAATTATTGAAGAATTTGAACTCAGAATTGAAAAATAACTCAAAAGGTGAATATCAAGACATTGGTTGAAGTAGGTGCAGTAACATTTAAAAGACATTTGGGTAGGTACACAGATAGAAAACGTTTAAAGGAATATGAGTTTGGAGCAAATGGAAGTAGCTCACATGGACATGTTGACTGGCATGGACAAGTTTGGCCAAGGGTACCATTGCCATGCTGCAGGTTTCCATGTCCCATGAAGCATGTCACAAAACCCAAATGGTTCACATATGCTACATGGGCGGGAAACATTTATTTTAAAAAACTTGGTTCTAGCCTGTAAGTAACACCAATTCTACAATGGACAACATGGATTGGTAACATTTTGGGTCAGGACACTTATTCAGACTAATTATAGTTGGGGAGAAAGCACGGAGAGGTAGGTGGAGCGGCACAAATCCTGCAAGTGATAGGTCGATACAGTTGAAGGGGGGGGGGTTGATTGATAGATGGTTAAGGTTCACATTTGATGCCTCTTCCATCCTCATCTCACACTTTGTCTTTTCATCGTGGCCTTTGTCAAACCATCTGCCAATTAAATCTCACCCCTTAACCTGTATCCACCTATCACTCGCCAGGCTTTGTACTGCCCCCACCTCGCCAATCCAATGCATCTTATTGATCTACTTAGCTGTCCTTCTTCCATGTCCCATTTAAAGTTCTTATGAAGTATCAACTTCAAACTTTCCATACAAAGAGGTGGCACGGTGACGCAGCGGAGAGTTGCTGCCTTACAGCGCCCGGGTTTGATCCTGACTACAAGTACTGTCCCATATTCTAAAAACGTGCAGATTTGTAGGTTAACGGACTTCTATAAATTGTCCATAGTGTGTGGGATAGTGTGGGGCGATTGCTGGTCACAGACTCGGTGGGCCAAAGGGCCTGTTTCCACACTGTATCTCTAAACTAATCCAACACATTTACAGCCTCTTCTCTGGGAATGAGACTTCCATTACTTTTTATAACTATGTCCCTAATTAAAATAACAGATATGCTCTGGATCACAATGCTTCTTTCCAATTTATCCATTTACTGTAACCCAGCAGTTTTAAAGATTTTATTTAAAGCTGTTCAGTCTTCATCCTGCACATCTTGCTAATTAGACAACTTTTGGTGAAAAAGGTGGTACTTTGACCTTGGGATGTCAAGAAAGATGTCTCCAAAATTTTGCAATTTCGTGGCTGTTTTGAGGAGCAAATGGATTGAGAAATAGCTTCATTTTTAATTCTGTTAGATAACTCATAGAAACTCAAAATGTTCTAAACACAATAAATACCAGTCACAATGATGCAACCTGAACTTGCAATTCCACCCTGGCACAATTCTGTGAATTTGGGATGAGTTCCTTCCACAAACCACTTCCCCCCCCCCTCAAGTTCAGCCTAAAACTGAATTGAAAATGTTAAATTGAGGCCTGACCAAAATTCCGGATAACTGAAGAACAATTCTCCAGAAGATCAAGATCAAAGACTTTTTCCTTACTTGCAGACATGCACTAATTATATAGGCAATGATGACTGAATCCTTGATTGCTCCACATCATCATGGCTCTCTCTCTAATTCAATATGAAGGTCTCTCCATTTTATTCCAATGAGTACTTAAAACTCTTCCAATGATTGGAATTTTCTCAACACAATCTACAGGTTATCAGATGCTCACCTTAACTGCAGTATTAATAGACACTTCCCGGATATTAGATAAGTTCGGATAAAGGAGTCCTTCAGCCAATTCTTCATTGGTCACCTGGTCAGCAAGTGCCTGCAGAATATTTATATATAGAATCGGATGAAAAATATTAAGCACAAAACCTGGCTATTCCCTCTTCTCCCCACTTCCATAAGGCAAAAGGTATAAAGTGTGAAAACACACATCTCCAGATTCAGAGAGTTTCTTCCCAGCTGTTATCAGGCAACTGAAACATCCTACCACGACCAGAGAGCAGTGCTGAACTTCTAACTCATTGATGACCCTCGGACTATCCTTGATCGGACTTTGCTAGCTTTACCTTGCACTAAATGTTATTCGCTTATCATGAATCTATACACTGTAAATGGCTCGATTGTAATCATGTATTGTTTTTCACCTGACTGGATAGTATGCAACAAAAACTTTTCACTGTACCTCGGTACACATGATAATAAACTAAACTGAACTGATGTATAGAAATACCCTACCAGCCTCAGACAGTGTTCGATGTTGGCATGTGCACCAGATATGTTGGTTTCCCAGCATCAATGAACTTGAAGAAGAATGATAGCTGGAGAATGGTCACCAGCTGGAACTCCATGCCTTTAATTTTCACCATATAACATTTCTTTAGGTAATCTGGAATCGGATTTTGTTGCAGAAAACATTACCCCTCAAGTCAAAACAATTATACTGCAGATTGCATTTTTGTTTCTATCACAAACCTTTGCAGCTTCCAAGAAAACTTGATCACTTATTTTACGAACTCCGAAAAGGATCACAGCCAGTGCCACACCTGCAACAAAACATAATTTTAGTTATTAAAGTTATGAGATTTACGAGTTGTCTTTAAATACAGGCGAGGTGCCGGAAGATTGGAGGGTAGCAAATGTTGTGCCTCTATTCAAGAAGGGCTGCAGGGAAAAGGCTGCGAACTACAGGCGAGTGAGCTTAACATTTGTGGTCAGAAAGTTACTAGAGTGTTATGAGGGATAGGAAAAATAAATCGTTGGAAAGGGTGCAGAGAAGATTTACGAGAATGCTGCCAAGAATTGAGCTACAGGAAGAGGTTGAGCAGGCTAGGACTCTATTAGAGTCATAGAGTGATATGGTGTGCAATCAAGCCCCTCAGCCCAACTCGCGCACACAATGTCCCAGCTACACTAGTCCCACCTGCCTGCGCTCTGTCTATATCCCTCCAAACCTGTTCTATCCATGAACCTGTCTAACTGTTTCTTAAACAATGTGATAGTCCCAGCCTCAACTACCTCCTCTGGCAGCTTGTTCCATACACCCACCACCCTTTGTGTGAAAAAGTTACCCCTCGGATTCCTATTAAATCTTTTCCCCTTCACCTTGAACCTATGTCCTCTGGTCCTCGATTCCCCTACTCTGGGCAAAAGACTATGTGCATCTACCCGATCTATTCCTCTCATGATTTTGTACACCTCTATAAGATCTCCCCTCATCCTCCTGCGCTCCATGGAATAGAGACCCAGCCTACTCAACCTCTCCCTATAGCTCACACCCTCAAGTCCTGGCAACATCCTCGTAAATCTTTTCTGAACCCTTTCAATCTTGACAATATCTTACCTATAACATGGTGCCCAGAACTGAACACAATATTCTAAATGCGGTCTCACCAACGTCTTATACAACTGCAACATGACCTCCCAACTTCTATACTCAATACACTGACTGATGAAGGCCAAAGTGCCTAAAGACTTTTTGACCACCTTATCTACCTGCAACTCGACCATCAAGGAACCATGTACCTGTACTCCTAGATCCCTCTGCTCTACAACACTACCCAGAGACCTACCATTTACTGTGTAGGTCCTGCACTTGTTTCACGTCCCAATACGCAACACCTCACACTTCTCAGTATTAAATTCCATCAACCATTCCGCCGCCCACCTGGCTAATCGATCAAGATCCGTCTGCAATCGTTCACAACCATCTTCACTATCTGCAAAATCACTAACTTTTGTATCAGCAAACTTGCTAATCTTGCCCTGTATGTTCTCATCCAAATCATTGATGTAGATGACAAACAGTAACGGGCCCAGCACCGAACCCTACGGCACACCACTAGTCACAGGCATTCAGTCTAAGAAGGAAGCTTCCGCCATTACCCTATTCTTCCTTCCATGGAGACAATTTGCTATCCATTCAGCTATCTCTCCTTGGATCCATGCGATTCAACCTTCCAGATCAGCCAACCATTCGGATCCTTGTCGAACGCCATGTACACAACATCTACAGCTCTGCCCTCATCAACCTTTTTGGTCATGTCTTCAAAAAAATCAATCAGATTTGTGACTACCCTAATCAGCCCTTGCCCATCCAAATGTTTGACCTAAAACATCTTTTAAGTAGTATACAAACGTAAAAAGGTGAGGTAATCTGCAAAGAAAATTCCAGTTAACATTGGCAACATGTTTATCTTCCGACAACAGATGAGAATGGTTAACAAACAATTTGCAAAGGGAACTGCAGTCTTTTTTCACTACACTTAAAATCTCTCTAAGGTCCTTCATTAAAGTCACTAAGGTGGACAAAATGAGTTTAAGAAACAATGTTGAAAATGCATAATGGGAAAAGTACAGAAATAGGAGCATGCCATTCAGCCCATACTTGCTTCCCAGTTTTATGTCTAAGGAAGTGAAGAAAATTTGGGAAAAAATGTAGATTGAAAATCAAATATAGCAGTTCAACAAAATAGTAATATTTGAGTGGGCATCATAAACATGACAAATAATAAAAGCAGCAAATTTGAAAAGATAACAGTACCAGGGATAGGAGGATGCTAATAAGTTCAAGAAGATTGTCAAAATTGTCACACTTACCAGGGAAGATGTAAGCATTATTTCCCTGGCCTGACTTCAGCACACGTCCATCTGGTAGAGTCACGGGGTCAAATGGGCTGCCACAGGCAAAAAGGCACCTCCCCTGTGTAAAATACAGTCAATCAAACACTGCAAAAAGATAATTTAAACCGTTGGCAATTCTGTTGCTTATACATGCATTCAGAATGTATTCAGACCACTTTTTCCACATTTTGTTACGTTACAGCGTTATTTTAAAATGGATTAAATTCATTTTTTTCTCATCAATCTACACACAATACCCCAGAATGAAGAAGCAAAAACAGGTGTTTAAGAAATGTATGCAGTAATTAAAAAGAAATAACTGAAATATCACATTTACACAAGTATTCAGACCCTTTGATATGACACTCAAAATTGAGCTTAGGTTCATCCTGTTTCCATTGATTATTCTACAACCTGATTATTCTACAACCTGATTGGAGTCCACCTTCAATTTTACTTTGGAGTCACGTGAGTGACTACGTGAAGAAGAGCCCGTCCAGCTGCACACGCGTCATATCGTACAGACGCATAGCGAGAGTGCCGATGTTTGGAGCGAGCAGAACTCCTCCAAACCGGTAAGTAAAAAACCTGAAGGTAAGTTTTTACTTACGGTTTTCAGGCGATTTAAAAGACTTGTAGTAATAAAATACAAGTCATAATGAAGAAAATTGTGGAGGTGTACCGCAGAGTGCTCAGACAGACCGCGCGGGTCTGTGAGTAGCGGGCGCCCTTTAAAAAAAATAATTTAAACGGTTACCGTTTAGCGCTATTTAGATCGCATAGATAAGAGGTTGCCATTAAAGAAGTCAGGCCGGAGATCCCCGTTTCAGGTAACTAGTTGGTTATATTTAAAACCTAGTTACAAGGCAATGCAGGGAATGCCTGAGTCAGGTAACTAGTATGTTATATTTAAAAACCTAGTTGCAGGGCAATGCAGGGAATGCCTGGGGAATGTCCAGGTTAACTGTTTGGTCTAAATAGAGCCAGCATATGAAGTGCCTAGGGAAGGTCCGGGTTTAGTGTTGGCCTAGAGAAGGCCAGTGTATGAAGTGCCTGGGGAAGGTCTGTTTCAACATTGTCCCTACAGGGCCAGTGCAGGGGTGCCTGGTGGAGGTCCAGGTTTAGCGTTGGCCTAGAGGAGAGCCAGCGCATGGAGTGCTTTATAAGGTCCGGCTCAATGTTGGCCTAAAGGGAGAGCCAGCATAGGAAATATTTGAGAAAGTCCAGTTCAGCGCTGGCCTACAGGTGAGCCAGTGTGAGCAAATGGTTGGTTAAGGTACGTTGGTCTACAGGAGAGCCAGCGCCAACTATATCTGGAAGTTGCGTTGGCCTACAGGTGAGCCAGCGCCAGCAGCACCTGAAAGGGTGCTGCCTATGATGGGCCTACAGGAGTGCCCGCATGGAGAGCAACCGTAAGAGATGTTATGCGTAGGCCTATGGGGGAGCCAGCGCTAGAGATATCTGAAGCAGGATGTAAATGCGACCCTCCATGAGGAGGTTTATTTTATACAAAGATTCAAGTAAATGGATCATATGAGGCCTAGAGCCCAATACAGAGCCAAAGGACCAGAGTTGGCACAATATATTAAAGTTGTGGTTCCAAAGAGATGAGGGAACCATTGGGAGATAAATAAACGATGTCAATAAAATACTTACTCTCCCAGCAGCTCCAGGTTCTAACCAGGTATGAGCTGTCTACAAATATAAACCCGCAGTATTGAGCATGATAAGCAAGTCTCAGCGGGGGAGAGGGTATTGAAATTACTGGTCAGGCGTTAAGGTTTTTTGACCAAAGGTTGAATGGAGAGCATGTGTTTATATCACAACAAGGTTGAATTAGCACTCATGTAGTAGTGCGCACTTTCAAATAATTGTTTTATAAAAGTGCTATAAAACCTAATATATACCCTAAGTTTGGGGGCTCTGTACACCATCTAATATTTAAATTGTCTATTAATCTGTTTTTAGAAAGATCTAGCCAAAAAATGTATGATCCTGTGTGATTAACAGATAAAATTAAGGCAGTTTTCCCTACCAATATGTGGTGACTGGGGATAGTAAAGTATCAATTCTGTCTTTCCCATATGTGCGTTATAGGCGCACTCCTCCTGAGTTATGTGGAAGTTATAATATTCCACTAAGATCAGGGGATAACAATTGCCATAGGCAAACCCTGAGGAGGAGGTCAGGTTCTGTAAGAAACATATTAAATGTTTATACTTACAAGTTGGGGAAGATTACATTTCTTGCTAAAAAATGGAAAATTGATATTATACTGTACAGTATTGTGGGGTTTAGGATGTAGTTCTACCCATATTTGGTTTCTCTTACTAAGGTATTTGAGACCAGACACATATTTTCTCAAAATAAGAGAATATGTAGATTCAGACAAAACATGAAATATTGTGGGAAAGAAATGATTAAGAAGTCAGTTCACCATCAATTAATGCCAAATATGTTATGAGAGCAAATGATGGTGGGTGTAGATTTATTCTAGATCTGACAAATTTTAACTCTTTTTTGTACAGTATAAACAGTGGATAACATTTGTTAATGTTATGCAGCCAATTTCACAAATAAGCATTTTACTATGTGACTGTGTATGGTATAATAGATTTTCTATTTTATCTGGATAAGCCAATTATAGCAATTTAAAGCATTGTATTAATGATTAGTCTCAGCGTTGAGACTATTTGACAGGTTGTTGGATTTAATATTAGCTTTACTAAGAACTCAGGGCCATTTGGTAATGGTCTATTGCCATATTCTGATTGTAGGAAACATTCGGACTACAACAGAACCATGAGTGTTAGAATAAAGCTCACTTTGGAGATTAATTAACCATCGAGATAAATCTAAAACAGTTTCCAAACACAGTTATTGATTATTTGGGTTCCATTATTAAATGAGAACACATGTCATGATCCGATTGCAGGATTAAGGCTGCATTTAAGTGGAAGTTGTACAAAGCTCATTACAGAGCATCAACCATTGTATAAGGTCAATATAGAGCACTAATCCTTAATTAGGCATTTCATTGGAAGTGGTATTAAGCTCATTATAGAGCACCAACCTTCAATTAGGCAGGAAACAAGCCTATTTTAAAAAATTTGCTTATTTTCAGCTGTAGAATTTAGATTGCGGCATTATCAAAGTTTATAGTAAGCATGGATAGAGGAATGGATAATACAATTTATGGTAAGTTTGCCAGGCCATGTATTTGCCAGTTACAGTTATTACTGGAATATTAATGAATCAGGAGTGTCTCAAATGCCTCCAGAGAGATTCTGGCTAAACACTTTCCATTATGCTACACACTAATGGTAGTGCTCTAAGTTGAGGTCATACTTTAAGTATTTTCAGCTGTGGAGGTACATGGAATATGGAGAAAGTACCTTTTGATCAAATAACAAGGGATCATTATGTAAGTTTTAGGAACATTTATGACCTAAAGCTTATTTGCTCTTATACGCAAAGTTGCATGTTTAGACATACTTTGAAACTACGGAATAGAACGTATGTCAATCATTCGAGTGGTTTAAGTCAGTATCTTGTAATAGACTGGCTAATGTGATCTGGATCTGGTATTTACCAGAAATATTTGATTGGCAATCTACCTATGAGGTAGATTCAATATAGTTGAAGACTCAAAAGTCATGTAAATCAATGATAATATAGAATGCATGTTGGATCGTGAGAAATTTAATAATATTATAGCACGATTGATGACTTGTTTGTATCCAGATTTAACCACCAATTACCTAAATATATGTTATAAAGTCTGATACTGGGGCAGTAGTGGTGAATGTTTCTCGCTGCATTGGGGTAAAATGTTTGTATACATTTTCCAATTTTCTCAATTAACAGTATATACAGAAGAGCAAACAGGATTCCGTTTCGGGAGTGTTGGTGGTACTAGATTGGATCTACAAAACCATGGTACCCTGAGGTGTTTAAAATGATCACAAAGCCTCTTATGATTTCCAAACAGAATTAATCTGTTTGTGCACTCTATAACTGATGATTCACATCCTTTACATAATCATATTGGTTGTTGATTTACAGATTTTAAGGAGTGACATTTATCGGAAGAGGACTATCAGATTGTACTGTGGATATTATTGCAATCTGGAGGGATTTTACCCAGAAGTAGTACATTTCTTACATAAAGAAATGGGATATGGTTTGTTTAAGCAGACTATTACATATCACACTATAGACATATCAGTGGTGTTAGAGTTCTGTAAACTCTTTATTTTATTAGCAGTTAAGCTATAATGCTATGAATACTGCAAGGAGTGCAGTTACTGCATATCTATGGAGGAATCAGAATAAAAGGTTGTAGGGTTACACCCTTTGGTCTGCAAACTTATGAAAGGATTTTAATTCTAAAACCTCTTAGACACAAGTATACAATAATCTGGAATGTAAGAGATATGTTATATTGTTTTTGTTTATGGACTCCTATTACAGTGCTGTCCTTGGCTTGAATTTTCATTAAGGAAGTCAAGTTCAGGGGACTGGTTTATGCACAGAGAGTGCAACTATTGCAGAAAGAAAGAATAGACGTGATGGAAAGAGACAAACAGTTACTATTGTGTTCTATGTCTATGAATTGCTTAAACAGAGTAGATGTGGAATCACAGGATGTAAGTTGGGGTTTCAGCATATCCTACGGATCCACGTCTATGTGTGGTATCACATTTACAATGTTAGATTGAAGCTATCAGAACCTTAAAGAGGTTCAGTATGAGTATTTTATTAGCCATAAATAGCTGCATAGGAAAGTTGTCGGTTTAGATTATTTTAGGTATGGATACTGACAAATTTTAATCTTATTTCACCAGAACACCATCAAGTTTGATGGCCAAGGAATTGGATGTTCTAATATAACATATCCTCGTGGCTGCAGGCATAAGTGAAACAATTCACCTATTACCATAAGGAGATTATAATACCTGTGGTTATTTGGTGGTGTTATTTTTTGGATTTAGTATTAAATATTCCTCTTGTGAATCCATGTTATGGTTGTGCATTGTTGATTATTTTACTTATTTAGAGTCAATCAATGCAGTGACAGGCGGGGAGATCTGCAAAGGCTACCGGGGAGACTTTAAACTAGAATGGTTGGGGGGAGGGACTCAAATAGAGAATGCTATTAGACAGTGTGTGAGGCAGGAGGCAGAGAAGGAAAGCACTCAGACCCAACATGTAGGGGGGAAAGAAGAAAACAATAATAAACAGAGAATAAGAGGTGGTGGGGTTCTTAAATGGGTGAGCAGAGAAACAGAGGGGTGTAAAATGCGGGCGGAAGCAATAGGTAGCAAGGTGAAAAGTAAAAGTGGCAGGCAGACAAATCCAGGGCAAAAATCATAAAGAGCCACTTTTCAACATAATTGTATAAGGGGTAAGAGCGTTGTAAAAACAAGCCTGAAGGCTTTGTGTCTCAATGCAAGGAGCATTCGTAATAAGGTGGATGAGTTGAACGTGCAGATAGCAATTAATGATTATGATACAGTTGGGATCACGGAGACATGGCTCCAGGGTGACCAAGGCTGGGAGCTGAACATCCAGGGATATTCAATATTCAGGAGGGATAGAGAGAAAGGAAAAGGAGGTGGGGTAGCGTTGCTGGTTAGAGAGGAGATTAACGCAGTGGAAAGGAAGGACATTAGCTTGGAGAATGTGGAATCGGTATGGGTAGAGCTGCGAAACACTAAGGGGCAGAAAACGCTGGTGGGTGTTGTATACAGGCCACCTAGCAGTAGTAGTGAAGTTGGGGATGGCATCAAACAGGAAATTAGAAATGCGTGCAACAAAGGCAAAACAGTTATAATGGGTGACTTCAATCTACATATAGATTGGGTGAATCAAATTGGCAGGGGTGCTGAGGAAGAGGATTTCTTGGAATGTATGAGGGATAGTTATCTAAACCAACATGTAGAAGAACCAACGAGAGAGCAGGCTATTCTAGACTGGGTATTGAGTAATGAGGAAGGGTTAGTTAGCAGTCTTGTTGTGCGTGCCCCCTTGGGCAAGAGTGACCATAGTATGGTTGAGTTCTTCATTAGGATGGAGAGTGACATTGTTAATTCAGAAACAACGGTTCTGAACTTAAAGAAAGGTAACTTTGAGGGTATGAGACGTGAATTTGCCAAGATTGACTGGCAATTAGTTCTAAAAGGGTTGACGGTGGATATGCAATGGAAGGCATTTAAAGACTGCATGGATGAACTACAAAAATTGTTCATCCCAGTTTGGCAAAAGAATAAATCAGGGTAGGTAGTGCATCCGTGGATAACAAGGGAAATCAGGGATAGTATCAAAGCAAAAGATGATGCGTACAAATTAGCCAGAAAAAGCAGCATACCAGAGGACTGGGAGAAATTCAGAGACTTGCAGAGGAGGACAAAGGGCTTAATTAGGAAAGGGAAAATAGATTATGAAAGGAAACTGGCAGGGAACATAAAAACTGACTGCAAAAGTTTTTATAGATATGTGAAGAGAAAGAGATTAGTTAAAACAAATGTAGGTCCCTTGCAGTCAGAAACAGGTGAA
>CM075977.1:375855403-375894848 GCA_038087875.1 Malacoraja senta
AAACTCTTTAGATTCTGGAGTAGTTCCTGAGGATTGGAGGGTAGCAAACGTAACCCCACTTTTTAAGAAGGGAGGGAGAGAGAAAACGGGGAATTACAGACCAGTTAGTCTAACATCGGTAGTGGGGAAACTGCTAGAGTCAGTTATTAAAGATGGGATAGCAGCACATTTGGAAAGTGGTGAAATCATTGGACAAAGTCAGCATGGATTTACGAAAAGTAAATCGTGTCTGACGAATCTTATAGAATTTTTCGAGGATGTAACTTGTAGAGTGGATTGGGGCGAACCAGTGGATGTGTTGTATCTGGACTTTCAGAAGGCTTTCGACAAGGTACCACATAAGAGATTAGGATACAAACTTAAATCACACGGTATTGGGGGTTTAGTATTGATGTGGATAGAGAACTGGCTGGCAAACAGGAAGCAAAGAGTAGGAGTAAACGGGTCCTTTTCACAATGGCAGGCAGTGACTAGTGGGGTACCGCAAGGCTCAGTGCTGGGACCCCAGCTATTTACAATTTATATTAATGAACTGGACGAGGGAATTGAAAGCAACATCTCCAAGTTTGTGGATGACACTAAGCTGGGGGGCAGTGTTAGCTGTGAGGAGGATACTAGGAGACTGCAAGGTGACTTGGATAGGCTGGGTGAGTGGGCAAATGTTTGGCAGATGCAGTATAATGTGGATAAATGTGAGGTTATCCACTTTGGTGGCAAAAACGGGAAGGCAGACTATTATCTAAATGGTGGCCGATTAGGAAATGGGGAGATGCAGCGAGACCTGGGTGTCATGGTACACCAGTCATTGAAAGTAGGCATGCAGGTGCAGCAGGCAGTGAAGAAAGCGAATGGTATGTTGGCCTTCATAGCAAGAGGATTTGAGTATCGGAGCAGGGAGGTTCTACTGCAGTTGTACAGGGTCTTGGTGAGACCACACCTGGAGTATTGCGTACAGTTTTGGTCTCCAAATCTGAGGAAGGACATTATAGCCATAGAGGGAGTGCAAAGAAGGTTCACCAGACTGATTCCTGGGATGTCAGGACTTTCATATGAAGAAAGACTGGATAGACTTGGCTTATACTCGCTAGAATTTAGGAGATTGAGAGGGGATCTTATAGAAACGTACAAAATTCTTATGGGGTTGGACAGGCTAGATGCAGGAAGATTGTTCCCGATGTTGGGGAAGTCCAGGACAAGGGGTCACAGCTTAAGGATAAGGGGGAAATCCTTTAAGACCGAGATGAGGAAAAACTTTTTCACATAGAGAGTGGTGAATCTCTGGAACTCTCTGCCACAGAGGGTAGTTGAGGCCAGTTCATTGGCTATATTTAAGAGGGAGTTAGATGTGGCCCTTGTGGCTAAAGGGATCAGGGGGTATGGAGAGAAGGCAGGTACGGGATACTGAGTTGGATGATCAGCCATGATCATATTGAATGGTGGTGCAAGGCTCGAAGGGCCGAATGGCCTACTCCTGCACCTATTTTCTATGTATCTATGTATCTATGTGAGCGCCTGGATTGAATCTACGGCCTGAAATCACAGAGCTTTGAAATCTTCACGTAGTCACTCACGTGACTCCGAAGTAAAATAGTAAGATTAAACGAGAAGTTATTTTATGAGGAGTTACGTTGAGGGATTACGTGCCCTCCGCTCCCATCCTCATAAAAGATCGAGCTGGTAGTTCTAGTCTTTATGTATCTTACTCTCATACTTCAGTAATTGTCGTCTGTGATTTCACTCCGCTGCTTTGAAGATTGCGGCTGACGGGCTCTTCTTCACGTAATCCCTCAACGTAACTCCTCATAAAATAAAGATCAAACTTCAAACTGGTAAGTTCTCGTTTAATCTTACTATTAAATTGACTGGACATGATTTGGAAAGGCACACACCTGGTCTATATATGGTCCCACAGTTGACAGTGCACGTCAGAGCAAAAACCAAGCCATGAAGACGAAGGAATTGTCCGTAGGACCTCCGAGACAGGATTGTTATCGAGACACAGATCTGGGGAAGGGGTATAAAACAATTTCTGCAGCTTTGCAGGTCCCAAAGAGCACAATGGCCTCCGTCATTCTTAAATGGGAAGTACTTTGGAACCACCAGGACTCTTCATAGAGCTGGCCGCCCGGCCAAACTGAGCAATCGGGGGAGAAGGGCCTTGGTCAGGGAGGTGAGCAAGAACTCGATGGCCAGTCTGACAGAGCTCCAGAATACCTCTGTGAAGATGGGAGAACCTTCCGGAAGGACAACTATATCTGCGGCACTCCACCAATCTGGCCTTTATGGCTGAGGAAGCCACTCCTCAGTAAAAGGCACATGACAGCCCGCTTGGAGTTTGCCAAAAGGGTTGTTTACTCTGGTGCTCTGGTCTGATGAAACCAAGATTGAACTCTTTGGCCTTAAATGCCAAGCATCACGTCTGGAGGAAACCAGGCACTGCTCATCACCTGGGCAATACCATACCTACCGGTGAAGCATGGTGGTGGCAGCATCAAGCTGTGGGATGTTTTTCAATGGCAGGAACTGGGAGACTAGTCAGGATCGAGGGAAAGATGAACAGAGCAAAGTACAGAGAGATCCTTGATGAAAACCTGCTCCAGAGCATTCTGGACTCAGACTGGGGCAGAGGTTCACCTTCCAACAGGACAACGACCTTAAGCACATAGCCAAGACAACGCAGGAGTGGCTTTGTGACAAGTCTGTGAATGTCCTTGAGTGGCCCAGCCAGAGCCCGGACTTGAACCTGATCGAACATCTCTGGAGGGACCTGAAAATATCTGTGCATCTATGCACCTCATCCAACCTGGACAGAGCTTGAGAGGATCTGCAGAGAAGACTGGGAGAAATTACCCAAATACAGGTGTGCCAAGCTTGTAACGTCATACCCAAGAAGACATGAGTCTGTAATCGCTGCCAAAGGTACCTCAAACAAAGAACTGAGTAAAGGGTCTTAATACTTATGTAAACGTGATATTTCAGTTATTTCTTTTCAATTACTTTGGCAAAAATTTCTAAACACCTGTTTTCACTTTTTATTATGGGGTATTGTGTATAGATTGATGATTAAAAAAAAATGAATTTAATCCATTTTAGAATAAGGCTGTAACGAAACAAATGTGGAAAAAGTGAAGGGGTCTGAATACTTTCTGAATGCACCGTATTCTCCTCTCTGTACAGCTGTAACCAAGATTTTTTTTTTAAATTGTAGCCAAGAATATGTAGAATTTTGTTGTTGTTAATCAGCAAGTCATCCAAATGCAGCCCCTCCCCCCATACATTCCCTTATGAAAGGATGTAGATCAGGAGAAATATATAGCGACACTATATATATAGAGCTCCATCCCACAGCTCCAGGAAACAAGTTCAATCATGAATTCACATGCAGCTTACAAGGAGTTTCCACATTCTTCCCAAACCCTGTGGGCTTACACTGATCTCCATTTTCCTCATACATCAGAAAGACATTACTTAGACTTAAAATTATCACTTGATGTAAGGGAAATGACCATAGTAGTGTTGCTTGTATCTAAAGTATTACAAATAATTGAAAGAGGAAGACATGATGAGAAAGCAGTCAGTTTATGTATATGGGATGCAGGGATTCATAAGAGGCAGAAAGTACAAAAGTAGGAATGGTTTTTGTTAAACCAGAGCTTCACACTGTTGACCTTGCATTTTAGCTGCAAACTGTATTCATACTGATGGAAAACTAACGTTATATTCTTGTAGCAAAAAAGAACTGCAGATGCTGGTTTACAAAAATTAGACAAAGTGCTGGTGTAACTCAGTGGGTCAGGCAGCATCCATGGAGGACATGGATAAGTGACATTTTGGGTCGAGAGAGAGTGCTAGGTTTGCTTTTACTGGGATATGCACAGATCTGAGGAACTAAGTGTCTTCCTGCTGTGCTGTAACAATCTTATGATTTTAAGATTACTGTCAAGATGGTATTTGAGCAGTGGTGGAGGACACTGACAGCATCGCCAGGCTGTCCCCTACGTCTTTGGTCTGAAGATGGGTCTCGACCGAAACATCACCTTTTCCTTATCTCCAGAGATGCTGTCTGACCCGCTGAGTTACTCCAGCATTTTGTGTCTGCTTCCATCACCCTCGTAGTTCTGCGGCCAGGACAATGGTCCTTTAAGGCCAAGATAAGACTCGATATTTTTAAGAACTTGATACATGATGGAGCTGGAAACCTGGCAACTCAATTCAGTTTAGTTTATTGTCACGTGTACCGAGGTACTATAAAAAGCTTTTGTTGCGTGCTAACCAGTCAGAGTAAATACATGTTACAATCGAGCCAATTACAGTGTAGAGATACACGATAAATGAATTAATGTTAAGTGCAAGGTAAACATAGAAACATAGAAACTAGGTGGAGTAGGCCATTCGGCCCTTCGAGCCTGCACTGCCATTCAATATGTTCATGGCTGATCATCCAACTCAGTATCCTGTACCTGCTTTCTCTCCATACCCCCTGATCCCTTTAGCCACAAGGGCCACATCTAACTTAAATATAGCCAATGAACTGGCCTCAACTACATTCTGTGGCAGAGAATTCCAGAGATTCACCACTCTATGTGTAAAAAATGTTTTTCTCATCTCAGTCCTAAAAGATTTCCCCTTTATCCTTAAACTGTGACCCTTGTTCTGGACTTCCCCAACATCGGGAACAATCTTCCTGCATCTAGCCTGTCCAACCCCTTAAGAATTTTGTAAGTTTCTATAAGAACCCCCCTCAATCTTCTAAATTCTAGCGAGTACAAGCCGTGTCTATCCAGTCTTTCTTCATATGAAAGTCCTGACATCCCAGGAATCAGTCTGGTGAACCTTCTCTGTACTCCCTCAATGGCAAGAATGTCCTTCCTCAGATTAGGAGACCAACTGTACGCAATACTCCAGGTGTGGTCTCACCAAGACCCTGTACACTGCAGTACAAACCTCCCTGCTCCTATACTCAAAACCTTTTGCTATGAATGCTAACATACCATTCGCTTTCTTCACTGCCTGCTGCACCTGCATGCCTACTTTCAATGACTGGTGTACTATGACACCCAGCTCTCGTTGCATCTCCCTTTTCCTAATCGGCCATCATTCAGGTAATAGTCTACTTTCCTGTTTTTGCCACCAAAGTGGATAACCTCACATTTATCCACATTATACTGCATCTGCCATGCATTTGCCCACTCACCCAGCCTCTCCAAGTCATCTTGCAGCCTCCTAGCACCCTCCTCACAGCTAACACTGCCCCCCAGCTTTGTGTCATCTGCAAACTTGGAGATGTTGCATTCAATTCCCTCGTCCAAATCATTAATATATATTGTAAATAGCTGGGGTCCCAGCACTGAGCCTTGCGGTACCCCACTAGTCACTGCCTGCCATTCTGAAAAGGACCCGTTTACTCCTACTCTTTGCTTCCTGTCTGCAGCCAGTTCTCTATCCACATCAATGCTGAACCCCCAATACCGTGTGCTTTAAGTTGTATATTAATCTCTTATGTGGGACTTGTAAAGCCAGTAAAGTCCGATCAAAAGAAATTTATTATCTTTAAACTACAGTCACTGCACTCATTTACTTATATACGATTGTGCTTATGAATAGAATGTATGATTTTAGTGAATTGTATACGAAAAAGATTTCACTGTTTTTAGGTATATGTGACAGTAAAGTACTATTGAACTATTGACTGATCGTGGCATCTGGATTGAAAGTCCAGTAACATAACTCTACATGAATCATTTCAGAACAGCTACAGTGGCTTCAAAAGTTTTCATACACCTTGAACTTTTCCACATTTTGTCACGTTACAACCACAAACGTAAATGTATTTTATTGGGATTTTATGTGATAGACCAACACAAAAGTGGTGCATAATTGTGAAGTGGAAGGAAAATGATACATGGTTTTCAAATTTTTTACAAATAAAAACTGAAAAGTGTCGCGTGCAAAAGTATTCAGCCCCCCTGAGTCAATACTTTGTAGAACCACCTTTCGCTGCAATTACAGCTGCAAGTCTTTTGGGGTATGTCTCTACCAGCTTGCACATCTAGAGACTGACATTTTTGCCCATTCTTCTTTTGCAAAATAGCTCAAGCTCAGTCAGATTGGATGGAGAGCGTCTGTGAACAGCAATTTCAAGTCTTGCCAGAGATTCTCAATTGGATTTAGGTCTGGACTTTGACTGGGCCATTCTAACACATGAATATGCTTTGATCCAAACCGTTCCATTGTAGCTCTGGCTGTATGTTTAGGGTCGTGTCCTGTTGGAAGGTGAACCTCCGCCCCAGTCTCAAGTCTTTTGCAGACTCTAACAGGTTTTCTTCCAAGATTGCCCTGTATTTGGCTCCATCCATCTTCCCCATCAACTCTGACCAGCTTCCCTGTCCCTGCTGAAGAAAAGCGTCCCCACAGCATGATTCTGCCACCACCATGTTTCACAGTGGGGATGGTGTGTTCAGGGTGATGTGCAGTGTTAGGTTTCCGCCACATAGCGTTTTGCATTTAGGCCCAAAACTTCAATTTGGTCTCATCTGACGAGAGCACCTTCCTCCACATGTTTGCTGTGTCCCCCACATGGCTTGTGGCAAACTGCAAACGGGACTTCTTATGGCTTTTTTTCAACAATGGCTTTCTTCTTGCCACTCTTCCATAAAGGCCCGATTTTGGTGAGTGCACGACTAATAGTTGTCCTGTGGACAGATTCTCCCACCTGAGCTGTGGATCTCTGCAGCTCCTCCAGAGTTACCATGGGCCTCTTGGCTGCTTCTCTGATCAATGCTCTCCTTGATCAGAGAAGCCTGTCAGTTTAGGTGGACGGCCATGTCTTGGTAGGTTTGCAGTTGTGCCATACTCTTTCCATTTTCGGATGATGGATTGAACAGTGCTCTGTGAGATGTTCAAAGCTTGGGATATTTGTTTATAACCTAACCCTGCTTTAAACTTCTCCACAACTTTATCCTGACCTGTCTGGTGTGTTCCTTGGGCTTCATGATGCTGTTTAGTCACTAATGTTCTCTAACAAACCTCTGAGGCCTTCACAGAACAGCTGTATTTATACTCAGATTAGATTACACACAAGTGGACTCTATTTACTAATTAGGTGACTTCTGAAGGCAATTGGTTGCAATTGGTTGCACTGGATTTTATTTAGGGGTATCAGAGTAAAGGGGGCTGAATACTTTTGCAAGCGACACTTTTTCGTTTTTTATTTGTAAAAAAATTTGAAAACCATGTATCATTTTCCTTCCACCACAATTATGCGCCACTTTGTGTTGGTCTATCACATAAAATCCCAATAAAATACATTTACGTTTGTGGTTGTAACGTGACAAAATGTGGAAAAGTTCAAGTGGTATGAATACTTTTGCTGTTCTAACTTGCCATTTTAAGACATCTCACCACCAAATTAGACAATCCGCACAAATCCTGAGAATGGCACACAAAGCTAAATATTGGATTGCAGGATGAAGGAATGTAAAATATTACACATATTTTCACCAAAAATGTAAAATTGTAGAAAACTTGCAAATCTCTGTTCCCCGATATACAAGTAAAT
This sequence comes from Malacoraja senta, assembly GCA_038087875.1. Classification (NCBI taxonomy): domain Eukaryota; kingdom Metazoa; phylum Chordata; class Chondrichthyes; order Rajiformes; family Rajidae; genus Malacoraja; species Malacoraja senta. Next base: position 375,862,962 of record CM075977.1, read on the forward strand.
TGTGATACATGGCATGAAAAGAAAGTTGCAAAGGCTCACAATACCTCTGTTAAAGTGTATGCCTCTTCTGCAGTGCATTCAGCTTGAGTTGTTGGATTACTTAATGCAAAAATTATTGGACGTTCATTGATTCTGCCCATGGTACTAATTACTTCTTTGGTGAACAGTCTGCCAGCACCTGCCACACCTGTCAACAAAAATTAAAGTAATCTGAACCTCAAGAGAAAATAAAGCAAGTCAACACTTCACATACAATCCTCAATATATTTTACTATGCTGGCAGTACTGTTGCAGAATTTTAGTTGACACCATATAGAGCAAGCAAGGCAAAAGAATAAACAATAAATAATATCATACTGAAATGAGGGGGAACAGCAAGAACTTGAAATAGCTACAGATGCCTGAAGCAGGACAAATAGGTGGGACACAGGATACCTTTTAGGCCAAGGCCTAGAATATAACAATGATGCCAGAATTACACAGTATACTTGTTAGAAAACTGGAGCAAAGTATTCATTTTTTAGAAACGAGGAACCGCAGATGCTGGTTTACAAAAAAAAGTGCTTGAGTAAGTCAGCAGGTCAGGCAGCATCCATGGCGAGCATGAATAGATGGCATTTTGGGTCAGTACCTTTCTTCAGATATTTTGGTCACCAAGTTACAAGAAGAAGGCACAGTTGCCACATTTTGTTTAGTTTAGTTTAGTTTACAGAGACAGTGCGGGAACAAGCCCTTCGGCCCACTGAGTCCGCACAGACCAGCGATCCCAGCACATTAAAACAATAAAACTATCCTACACACACACGAGGGATAATTTACATTTATACCAAGCCAATTAACCCTCAAGCCCCTACATTTTTGGAGTGTGGGAGGAAACTGAAGATTTCAGAGAAAACTCACGCAGGTCACAGGGAGAACTAACAAACTGCGTACAGACAGCACCCGTAGTCAGGAGCGAACCCGGGTCTCTGGGGCTGTAAGGCAGCAACTCTACTGCTGCTCCACTGTGCCGCCCTGTGCTGGTGACGTTTAGATTTTGAAGACCGAGTTCACATTATTTTCTGTGAAACAGAGGTGGTTAAGGAAAGAATTAATGAAATTCTTAAATTGAGAAATACGTAAAATTGAGAAGTATAAATAACGCTTCCTTTAGATGTCAGATTGAAGACATGCATCTATGATAATTGTGAAAAAACTATGAGGTGACATTTTCTCTTCCACCCAGAGGTGGTAGAGCACTGGGACCCAATGCACGAGAATACCCAAGTACCTGCTGTGTTGCAATTTACAAAGGACCAAAGGCTGAGAAATGGGATTCATCTGACTTGCATATTGGGATTGGGATATCTGAAGAAGGGTTTCGGCCCGAAACGTTGCCTATCTCCTTCGCTCCATAGATGCTGCTGCACCCGCTGAGTTTCTCCAGCATTTTTATGTACCTTGGGATATCCGACTTGCAGATTGAGATGAAAGACATACTACTGTGCATTATTTAACAAAAACTCAACTCATTCCAGTTTTCCATTTTATTTGCAGTAGAAGTGAACCCAACCTTCCTGGAAAGGTGTCAGCCTCGGTAACAATCAGCACGGGAGCACCTCAAGGCTGCGTGCTCAGCCCCCTGCTGTACTCACTCTATACTCATGACTGCATAGCCGGTCATAGTGCGAACACCATCATCAAGTTCGCTGACGACACCACTGTTGTGGGATGTATCACTGATGGGGACGAGTCAGAGTATAGAAGAGAAATCGACTGACTGACCAAATGGTGCCAGCACAATAACATGGCCCTCAACACCAGCAAAACCAAGGAACTGCTTGTGAACTTTGGAAGGGGTAGGATGGGCACCCACATTCCCGTTTATATCAACGGGTCGATGGTGGAAAGGGTCAAGAGCTTCAAATTCCCACGCGTGCACATCTCTGAAGATCTCTCCTGGTCCGAGAACACTGATGCAATTATAATGAAAGCACATCAGTGCCTCTACTTCCTGAGAAGATTACGGAGAGTCAGTATGTCAAGGAGGACTCTCTCTAACTTCTACAGGTGCACAGTAGAGAGCATGCTGACCGGTTGCATCGTGGCTTGGTTCGGCAACTTGAGTGCCCAGGAGCGGGAAAGACTACAAAAAGTAGTAAACACTGCCCAGTCCATCATTGGCTCTGAGCTCCCTACCATCGAGGGGATCTATCACAGTCGCTGCCCCAAAAAGGCTGGCAGCATCATCAAGGACCCATCCTGGCCACACACTCATCTCCCCGCTACCTTCAGGTAGAAGGTACAGGAGCCTGAAGACTACAACGTCCAGGTTCAGGAATAGTTGCTTCCCCACAGCCATCAGGCTATTAAACTCAACTCATACAAAACTCTGAACATTAATAGTCCATTATCTGTTTATTTGCACTTTATCTGTTTATTTATTCATGTGTGTATATATTTATATAATGGTATATGGACACACTGATCTGTTCTGTATTCATGCCTACCATATTCTGTTGTGCTGAAGCAAAGCAAGAATTTCACTGTCCTATCTGGGACACATGACAATAAACTCTCTTGAACCTCGAATCTGATTGTAAAGCTATTTTAAAGTCATCAATCTGAAACCTTTGCTAGATATAAACTGCTCATTGAGAAGTTTTCAAAATTTCCCACAGCAAAAATGAAAATTTAAATATATGTATTTAAATAAGTCTTCCAACTGGATGAAGGACCATTAACCAAAAACAACTCTTTCGATACAAACTGCCTGACCCGCCCAACATTTCCTTTCTATTTTTCCTTTCAAATTTCCAGAAAATCTTTGCTTTTCAATAATTGTGCACAATTTGAGTAGTGTCGAGTACATAATGTGCGTGCCAGGGATAAATAAAGGAAGGAACAGCAGTATATGAAAGCCCATACGCCATACGAGTCATCTGAAAACAAATACAATGAAGGTTGTTGACATCGACAGAGGAGAGATAACATTATAAGGGACATGTGGAAAATGCTGCCATAGTGACAGATAATGGTGGTAGGCAGATTATTGACAAAAGGAGCCCTGTGCAGCTTCTTGGGTAACAGAGATGGATATGAGACTTTGGAGACAAATAAAAAGAGTTTTCCAGCTGCTCAAGCAAAATATATGAGCTACTGGATCTAAGATGCTGAAATGAATAATTGAGTAGAAACCTGAACGAGGGAGGTGACATCATTAAGTGTGGCGGGGGAAAAAAATACTGGCAATGAATAAAATGCACCATAATCACGTTGTGGAGAATCTCATTTGTGACTATGGTTAGGCTGTTTCAGTATGTGACAAGGGAAAACCTAATAAGAGATATTCAAATGGAAATTTCAAAAACATTTTGTGGATTTGAAAGGCAACAGTACGAGATATTTGATGAAGCTGTAATTTACATGAATGGGATACCTTGTATTAACCTTTATAAAAAAGACGTGCAATGTTAACGTTGCCCAAGAGCACAGTAAACCTGCTTCAACACTACCAAACATTTCCCTTCTGATAATCAAAAAAAGCTCCCAGTACATGCATTCATACTTATTTTCTTAACATCTTCTGACCTCAAACACCCTTCATATTAGTTCCAAAATTGTGCAATTGTGCGCATTTTAGATTTCACATTTCTGCCGAAACTTATACCACTTACCAATAATAGTAGTTGGCTGTAATACATTGACTGCATCCAGAAATGTCTTGGTTGATTTATCAGGTGCTGGGTGGGCATATGCTTCCTGGTTACTTTCTATTGCCTCTGAACGACCCTGTTGTCAGAAGCAGCATAATTAGAGTTTAACTGTAACAGACAAATTAAGTTAATTTCAGCTCAGATACCCACCAAATAAAGTGGGACTACTTATTAAAAAAATAATTAAATCCATTCTTTGGGCATAGGTTTAAGGTGCAAAGGGCAACATTTAAAGGTGGTGTGCAGGGCCCATCACACCCCCCACAGAGATGCCAGAGATGGTTGAACCAGATATGTTAGCCGCATTTAAAAGATTTTTGGATAGGCAGCTAGAGGCAAGGAATAGGAAGATATGGGCTATGTGCAGGTCGATAAGTGATGGTCTTGGCATCATGTTCAACACAGACATTGTGGGCTAGAGAGCCTGTTTTTATGCTGTACTGTTCTGTTTTATGTTCTTCTCTCATTGGATTTTTCAAAGCCAAATATATCAGGTCAGAAGAGAATAAATTAGAAATTTGATGAAGCAACTTTGCTGGGTTTTGATAATTAACTGCACCAAATAGCTCAGGACAATCCAGGTTCACATCCACAACAATATTCTATTTATGAAAACTGTTGCCCAGAGCAGCAATTAGACTCTTAAAGTTTTGAAAAAACAGTCAGCTATCACTTAACAATGACATTGTAATTAGCACAGAATTGTTCACAATGAACATGAATCAGAGTGAAACAGGTGAATGACCATTTTCATTTTCTAATGAAATCGAAAAACTTTCACATTTTTAATTTCCATCCTGCACTCAAATTCACTTGGACCATCTCCGACATCTCCGTACCGTTTCTGGATCTCACCATCTCCATCACAGGAGACAGATTATTGACCGACATCTATTATAAACCTACTGTCTCCCATAGCTATCTGGACTGCACATCTTCCCACCCTGCGTCCTGTAAAGACTCTATCCCCTACTCCAAATTCTTCTGTCTACACCGCATCTGCACCCAGGATGAGGTTTTCCATACCAGGTTATCCGAGATGTCCACATTCTTTAGGGAACGGGGGATCCCCTCTTCCATTATAGATGAGGCTCTCACTGGGGTGTCCTCGATATCCAGCAGCTCCGCTCTTGGTCCCCCTCCCCCCATTCGTAACAAGGACAGAGTCCCCCTTGTCCTCACCTTCCACCCCATCAGTCGTCGCATACAGCATATAATCCCCAACATTTTCGCCACCTCCAAAGGGATCCCACTACTGGCCACATCTTCCCATCTCCACCCCTTTCTGCTTTCTGCAGAGACCGTTCCCTAACCAATTCCCTGGTCAACTCGTCCCTTCCCACCTAAACCACCCACTCCCTAGGTATTTTCCCCTGCAACCGCAGGAGATGCAACACATGTCCCTTTACCTCCCCTCTCGATTCCACCAAGGAGAAAATGGATAGGTGATGTCAGGACACTTCTTCAGACTGATTTTGTGTGGTGTGGGGAAGGAAGGAAAATAACTCAAAGCAAGACCAGAGCAAACCATTTTTTTCAAAATTGTTTCTCCAATGATGCTCCTGAACCACCGAGTTGCTCCTATATTTTGTGGTTATCTTTGCTTTCTTATAGACATCCAATATGATAAAACTTTATTCATCCCCAGAGGGAAATTGGTCTGCTGACAGTCACAACACACAAGACAAGGTACACAAAAACCTGAAGTTAAAAGTGAGAACAAAAAGAAAAAGACAAGCAACTGTTGGCTGGCTGCCATGTGCACAGCGCCTTCACCGGAACAAACAAACACAGACTTATCCCCTGGGCAGAGGTTTCTATACTAGAGTGCACCCCTCCCCCCTTTGTTCTCCCACCATCCCTCACAGCTGACCCCCCCACGCCAGGTCCCGATCGTCTTCCCCTCCCCCTCTTCGACCGTGAGGCCCCACTCCCACCGACGCCCATGATGTAGCCGCGGCTCCTGCCGCCGCGCGAGTCTCCCGCTGCTGCCACTGCTGAGGTTCCTTCGGCCCAGACAGGCCTCGCCGCCTGGCTTCACCACAGTCCCGTGGGAGACCTGTGGGGCGAGTCGGGCGTACCGGGCCGCGTCCGGTCGTCGACGCCGCGGGTGGATCGGGCCCGCAAGGTTCCCCGGGACATGAACAGCTACATTTGTCACTCAAGAGATTGAACATCACCAGTTTAGACTTGTGTAATTCTAAACAAGCTATTATATAAAATCAGTTAATTTATTTTCTGAAAATAAAGCCATAAAGAATTGGAGAGGCATCATGTGAACTCCACTTTCCAGTAACTTTCCAGAGGATGGAGATTCTGACTTATCAACATCGGAAAGTATTCTTTACATTACAGAGGCACTCTACTTCAAGATCACATAATAAATATCACACAATGACATTTGAGTGGATCTAACATTTTGTTCATCATACCCTGAAATTTCTACTAATGTATTTAGTTGTGACCCGTATTTGAGATTTTATTCTGAAATAATTGTCCGAGTATACACAGGTGTTTTTTCTGAACTACAAGTCGCACTTAAGCTCCATTCTAACCAGAAAAGTGAAATAAAAGGAAAACCAACGTACCTATATACAAGGTAGACAACCCAGTGAGATTAATTTAAAAATAACATGAAAGTGTTTTTGTTCTTTCTCACCTCACAAATTAAACCAAACTTGTCAAACATCCAGATCTTCTTCTGTGCTTCCTCTTCAGGCATGCCAGTCTCTTTCATTGACATCACGATCAGATCAGCAATGCCTATTGCTGCCTGCGTGAAAATAATTTCAGAGGATATCAGCATTAAAACAAAGACAAAACTGAACAGAATTTAGCCACCACTCACAATATCTCAGCGAAGGACAAGCAGAAGAGTCAAACTGAGTCCAAAGAGTATTATTTTCTCTTAAAGAAAACACAAAGTAAGTTCAGCAGAAGGAACTTAAGTGCCAAGTTTAGAAGATTTATTAAAAAGGTATAAAATGACAGGAAGATACCAATCCACCCGTCGCGGATCTAGGACCGACGGGAATACCACGAGCAGTAGCTCTGCTCAACAGCCAAAAGTCTGTAGCCTCCTTTTGCTCTGGTATTTTATTTCATTCTTCACATGTTTAAATTATGTTTTATTTTTAATTGTCAACTGTATATCGTGTTGTTACTTGTGAGCAAAGCACCAAGGCAAATTCCTTGTATGTATACATATTTGACTAATAAAATGTATTCAATTCAATTCTCTTTCTAGACAAAAAAAACTAAATGGGTGAAAAATACATCATAATATTAATCCAAAATAAAATAGATCAAAATTAATCTAAATTTGCAAATGACACTAAAGTAGGTGGTATCCCTGGTAGACACACGCGGCAGGAGTATCCCAGGGACCCACGGCCCTTAGACCGAGGACCCGCCCGGAAGGTCCAGCTTGCCCGCCGGAGACTCGCCCGGTTGGCCCAACTCGCCACCGCAGACGGAGGACCCACCCACCCGATAGGCCCGACTCACCCACCGGAGACCGGGGACTCGCCCAGTAGGTCCAACCCACCCACCGCAGATCGAGGACCCACGTGAATCCACTTGAAGGGCCACTAAGCAGACCGGCTGCGGGTGGGAGTGCACAGTCTCGATGGGTTAGTGGGCCGCTGAAGGCCCTGCAACAACCTGGGGCTCAGCTGGACCGGACACCGCTCCCAGAGGCCAAGCACGTGGACCGGATGTGGCATACAGCGGTGTAGCAATGGCGGAGGGCACCACGGCTACGCTTGGCCAGGCCGACCCTACAACACCGCCAGGACAACGGGCCAGATCAAGATCATGGTCAGATCAACTGGGATTTGAAAATGGTGCCAAACTAATGAATTTATATACTCTCTCATTATACTACTGCTATGCACTTGTACTATAGCTAAGATGCTCATTTAATATCTATCTAAGTGCTTATGTATAATGATACTTGTACTGAACTGAATACAAAAATGAATTTTACTGTACCCTGGTACATGTAACAAATAAATTACCATACCATATATATCTTAAGAAAGAAGATGGTTATCAAAAATTACAGCGGGATCTTGATCAGCTGGGCAAGTGGGCTGAAGAATGGCTAAATGAGTTCAAAGCAGCTAAGTGCGAGGTGTGTATTTTGGGAATTTCAACCAGAGCAGGACCTACACAGTGAATGGTCGGGCCCTGGGGAGTGTACCCCGGAAGTGGTAGATAGGGTGGTAAAAAGACTTTTGGTACATTTACCTTTATCAGTCAGGGTTATTGAGAACAGATGCATATTACAGTTTGTAAGGCTACATTTTGAGTATTGTGCTCAGTTTTGGTCACCCTGCTATAGGATGGATGTTATTAAACTGGAAAGAGTGCAAAGATTTATGAGGATGTTGCCAGGACTCAAGGGCCTTAGCTGTAGGGAAAGGACGGGCAAGCTAAGACTTCCTTGGAGTGTCGTAGGCAAAGGGGTGATTTTATTTATGTAGAGTATATAAAATGATGAGGAGAATTCACAGGGTGAATGCACAGACTCTTTTCCCCAGGATAGGGGAAGTAAGAACCAGAAGACATAGGATTAAGATGAGAGGGGAAAGATTTAATAGTAAGCCGAGGGGCAGCCTTTACCACTCAGAGGGTAATGGTACATGGAATGAGCTGCCAGATGTTGTAATTGAGACAGGTACAATAACATGTTTGAAAGATACTTAGACAGGTAAATGGGCAAGGTTTAAAGGGATATGGATCAAATGGGACCAGCTGACATGGGGTATATTGGTTGACATGGACGAGTTTGTTGAAGGGCCTGTTTCCATGCCATACGATTCTAATCTCTCCTCTACACAAAGTATTAGAGGGGATTTTGCAATTAATTGAAAAATGGTTTCATCCATCTGTCAGACTTGCACAGGCCTACAGACTTCCTATGTCACCAAAGTCTGATGTTGGAAAGCTATTTCCATGCAAAATCCTCCCAGCAGATCTGGTACACATATTTGCTTTGCTCACACTTATATCTTTCCTTAACTTTATTCTAACATAAAGCTTTGCAACATCTAAACCAAATCAATGACAATTATGAATATTAAATTCAGTACAAAAATCACACATAGGGAGCAAACTAGAGAAATAAAAGTTATTTAAATTTACAATAGTAATTAAAAGCTGAAAAAATAAAATCTACGAACCAAGCTACTTTTTTTGCGAAGAGATTTTGTTAAGACATTAAGAATTTTCTAATATTATTTTTCTGGCTGGTTGAATATATTGGCTCATTGCAGTAAAGTGGTTATAATATTCATATTCAAATTAGTTTCATACTAAAATATCACAGCCGTACTAAATTTATTGAAGTATAATGAGCCAGATCAGGTAAACTGCAGAATGTGTGAATATTTTCTAGGTTAAATATTTATCTACATTTATACGGGAATAAATGTAAATGTAGAGATGATTGCGCTTAAATGTTTTAAGGAGAAAATTGCAAAACACCAACTGTCAGATCACTAAGCCACACAAATAGTCAGTGATTCTGTGATATGGAGCATTACATATGTCAGAACATCATTAAACAAGTGTTCAGGAATCAGACAAGTTATGTCTGTAAAACCAGTGGGTGCAGGAATATCTATGGATGTTATTTGTGTGGAATTCAAAAAGGCGTTTGATAAACTCCCTCATTAGCCAACAATCTCTAAAATTAAAACTCACATAATTGAAGGCTAATTATTAATCTGTACCAGGGTGTAACCCATTAACTATTTAGCTCAGGTGGGAAGAGATTTTAAAACAAGGCTCCATCTGCTTTCCATGATACATGATACATAATACATTTATTTGTCACATATACTAATTGGTACAGTGAAATGTGTGGTCGCCATACAAATAATAAAGAGCACAGAACACGAAAGTCTTTAACACAGACTTCCCCACACAGCGGGGTCAAAATTTCCCACTGTGAGGGAAGGCTCCAAAAAAAATTCAGTCATCCTCCTGTGGTCGGATGGATATTCCAGCTGGATATAAAAGATCCCTTTCATAATTTCAAAGAGCAGAAAAGTTATCTTAATGTTGTGGGAAATAGTTATCCATCATTATCACCAAAATTCAGCTAATCTGATCACCAGCATACCGCTGTTTGAACTCGCTGCCATATTTCTATATTAAAATCGTGACTACATTTCTTATCAATTCTCCTGTTGTATGGCATTTTAACTTGTTCAATTATTTCAAGGGCTGAAGTGATTTTTAAGCTGCCATTTGTCAATCTGTCCTGCTCTTCAATAATGGTGACACCATAGACAACCGAAGAAGCAAAAACAGAGCACAGTGCAGTACAGAACACGTTCTCCGGCCCATGTCAGCACTGACCACAATGCCAATCTAAACCAATCCCATCTGTCAACATGTGTCAAAAAACGCTAAGCCTTTTTCCAGGACTTTCCACTGATGTCACAATCCCACTCAGTGCACCAATCACAATGGGCTCTCAAGCTGCTGAATGCCACAATGACATCACAATGGGATGTTGCCAACGATAACTGCAGCTTCTCACAGACAGCCTTTTTTCCCAGGAGCTTCCAGTGATGATAATCACAATGGGCTCTCAAGTGCCACACACCCCCCTGCCTCACCCCCCCCACGGGTTATTCACACACCCCAGCCCCCGCCCCCGCCCCTCCAGGGTTATTCACACCCCCCAGGTTATTCATGATTAAAGTTATAAAAAAGATTAATAATAATAAAATAAATAAATAAATAAAAAGCCAAAACCGCCTTTTAAAACACCAGGTTCCCGTGAAGTCACAATGCCCCTCCCACTACCCAGTGAAGCAGAATATTCCACCACCCTCCGCCTCATTTCAAAAACAGCTTTATCAGCTCCCCAACGCACACCAATGGGTCTGCACTTAGTCTAGTATAATATAAAAGCCAACGACAAATACAGCAAAAAAAAAAATGGTTTAAAATTATATGAAACACAATATAAATGAAAGCAAAAAATTATGGTGCTGCATTACTAAAAATGCCTTGTTATATTACATATGTTCATGGAGATGTCAGAACTTGCTTTGTAAACTTGTTCTCTCAATAGTTTCTGCACCATACAATCAATTGAAGCTTGTGAGTGTAATTTCAACAAATTTGTCCTCATTACTACAATCAGTAGATTTATTTATGTTTAAAAATGGTGAAAAATGAAGCAGTCTTACCTCCCCAGCTCCAAGAAACAGATATCTGTGCTCTGTGATTGGTTTCTGAATCACTCTCTGGGCTGAGAACAATCCTGCCAGTGCTACCGATGCAGTGCCTGTACATTGCAAAAACAACACTAAATGTCAATCAACTACACGGAGAGTAAGAAGGCTCGTTTGAAATAGAGTACTGAGCACTGGAATATTAAACTTATTTATTTATTTATTTTTTAAGTACTCCATTTCATTCATGCTGTTCACTTGCCAATTAAAGTTGAAACCAAATTATTACGAAATTTTGGATGAAACATACACTATGGAAATAAATATGTTCTTGTTAGATTTATAAATAACTTAATCTACACAAAGTACATTAAAAACATTCAAACATAGGAAGTCAAGTTTACAAAGGTGCTCTATTACTTTTGAAAACAGACTAGTCAGGAAAACCGTTCCAAGCCAGAAATGTAATATTCTTTTGTTTCAAATATGTCAGAGCAAATTGAAATTCATTTGATATTTCAGTTGTTGATCAGATGTCTCGAATAAAACAAAGTAAGGTTTAACACCATGATTGAATAATGTAATCAATTTAAGAACTGAAAAGTATTTAATTTAAAAATAGACAATGAAAACTAGAAATATTTAACTTTCCTGACATTAATGAAACATAATTGTCATAGCACAGAGGGCCTGTGAGTCTATGTTACCTCTTTTGAGTCTTGGGTACTATAATTTTACACTCACGTGTCCGGACGTTTGGCAGTTTACAGTTGATCTATCCAAATTATTTTTCATTTGGTATGTTCATAATGTTAGAAACATACCTTGAATGTCATCATTGAAAGTACAATATTTATCTTTGTATTTCCTCAAAAACCTGAAGGCATTGTGATTCCCGAAATCTTCAAATTGAATAAGGGTAGAACGACCATACCTGTTTTCAAATGAAAATTAACACTATGTATCTAGGCAGCTAAACCCACCTTGGTATACAGTGGGTTTGATATCCCCAAATATTCCAAGGAACTTGATGTTATCAAACATAATTCAACATTAAGCCATCCACGTGCGGCGCAGCGAGCTACTGCCTTACAGCGCTTGCTGCGCCAGAGACCTGGGTTTGATCCAGACTACGGATGCTGTCTGTACGGAGTTTTACGTTCTCCCCGTGACCGCGTGGGTTTTCTCCGAGATATTCGTTTTCCTCCCACACTCCAAAGACGTACAAGTATGTAGGTAAATTGGTTTGGTATAAGTGTAAATTGTCCCCTGTGTGTGTAGGATAGTGTTAATATGCGGGGATTGCTGGTCGGTGTGAAAGAGCTAATAGGCAAATCTAATAGTCAAATCTAAAATGGATTCGTTCTTCTACAAAAGCATGGACTAGTAGAACAAAAGAATGGCTCGGTGCCAAGTCTGAATGACATTGTAAATTATATGGAACACAATATGGAGGACAGGTTGTCTTTTCAATAAAGACATTAAGATGGCAGCCTGCAGTAATAACATGTGCTTCTTTTCAAGGCCATAAAGAAGCCAAGTTTGAAAAATATAGCTGACGCTCCAGAGATAAGTAATAACTTGTTATTGGATGAGCTTGATTTGGACCCAGCTTTTCTTATATTCTGAAAGATTGCAGAATCTTTCAGTCATGCCATATTCAGACTTGGTAGGAGTGTTTTACTGATAAGAAAAATGTATAATTGTGCTAACTGTCCTTTGTTCTGTGAGTGGGAGCCCGAGAAGCACAGAGCAACGTTTGTGCTCATTGTACATTGCCACTCCCGTCTGACGAATCAATTAAAGATTGCCATGGTTTACCTTTAACAGTTTTTGTTGCTATCTGCTTTTAAGAAACAAACTTTCACAGGTGCGGACTCGGTGGGCAAAAGGGCCTGTTTCTGCGTTGTATCTCTAAACTCAACTAAGCCATCCAATTAGGTGTTAGGAAGAATGATCAAAATTTAGTTTAAATGAATAGGTAGTAAGGGGAGAACTGAAGTAGGAAAATTGAGAAAGAGAGGTGCTTAGAGGAGGAACTCCAGAATACAACCTCAAAGTCAATGAAGCTATCAGTTGGGATATGCAGGTAAGGATGAGGTAACGCTGAAAATCTTAAAACAAGTAATTAAAGTGAGTAATTAAAAAGAGGTATTGCGACAATCCACATTATATACATTGGCAAGTATGACATGACAGATCAACTTGGAGTAAGAAAGCAGGCAGCAAAATCATTTTTCTGTTCAGAAAGTGCTCTTTCGTATTACTGTCCTTAGTACTGGTGTCAAGACACTCGCAGGTATGTACCACCAGTGCATTTGAAATAAAAGACATTCGTGAAAGAGGTGCTCAGAGGAGGAACTCCAGAATTCAACCTCAAAGTCAATGAAGCTCTCAAAGCTGGGATGTGCAGGTGAGTAGAAAAATAGATGCCTAGATATCTTGAGAGAGTTGAATGGAGCAGGAGGAAATTAGAGAAAATAAAGGATGAGGTCATGCTGAAAACTGCCGAAACTTTGCAAAAACCCTTCTTTGCTGGTGTGGCCAGGTTGCCTGCAAGGGCTAGCATTTGAGAGCAAGGGACAAGCAATGCAGTGATCAGTGCTGTGATGTAGAACACCCTGATCAATTAGGCGAGTGGTGGAGTCATAGCTGGGGAGTTGCAGCTGCTGCAGCTCAACGGGAGACTACCTGAACCCCACGTTACTTCTCATTATTTCCTGTTGAACATAATGGGTGGAGGGGCCTAACCTCTCGTGGTATGGCTGCACAGTTCTCCCAGTCTCTTGATGGTAGTAAGCTCCATGGCTGAGACCATACGATCCTGCTGCTGTCAACACGCAAAAGCCATGATGACATTTTTTAAATCAAGTGATGTCAGTTTCTAGCAATGGTGCACCTCTACTGTGCCAGCCAGGGTGGAGCACTGAGCATGTCTAATTAATGCAGAATCAAACTCCCCAGGTCATCCAACACCAGCCCACATCGCTATCTTCGTCACACCAAGTCAAGGGAAAATTCACTGCTGGGTTTGCACCAAGTTTACAATGTTTTCAGTAACTTCTCTCTTTTCCTTTCATCTCAATTGAAATGGTCACTAGGGCCAGTGTAAAACAGTTTATTAATTGCAATAAATTTAATATTTTTGGGAAAAGTTTGTGTGTTTGTGAAGAACTGCGAATTATAGTTCACAGAATAGCATCTAATAATAAAACAAAGAGAAAATATCAAGCATCATAATTCCTAGGGCATAAACTCTTTGATTCCTTATTGGCAAGAGTTACGAAGTAAAGCTCCCATCAACATCAAGCATGGGCTGTGCGGTGACGCAGCTGGTCGAGCTGCTGCCTCAAAAGCGCCAGAAACCTGGGTTTGAACGTGACCTCGGATGCTGTCTGTCTGCACGTACTCCCTGTGATCACATGGGTTTCCTCCAGGTGCTCCGGTTTCCTCCCACATTCAAGAACATCTGGGTTTGTAGGTTAGTTGGCCTCTTTAAAAATGCCCCAAATGTGTAGGGTGTGGACAAGAATGTGGGATAACCTAGAACTAATATGAATGGGTGGGTGATCTATGGTCAGCGTGGACTCGGTGGGCCATAGTGCCTTATCCATGCTGTATCTCTATAATAAATGGTGTTCAGAGTAAATCTACCAGTGGGGACTTGCTAAATATGCCTGTGGCCAAATCAGGATAATGGGTCTCAAATTATAATGAAGAAGCAGTACAGTGGGGGAAGAATGCCCTTGCATTAAGCTAATTAAATAGTACTTGGATTTCTTTTATAGTGTTAATAGAACCAAAAATGCATGTTACTAAAATTAAGATTTCACTTTAAAATTTATAAACTGAAATTATCACTTTTGAAAGGCACATGTTGAATGCTTGGTGACCATTTTTGTGCTGATCCCCAGTGGCTCTGTTGCATTACTGCAAGATGATTCTGAGAAAAAGTACCATTCTTATCTAGACAGACACAAAATGCTGGTGTAACTCAGTGGAACAGCCAGCATCTCTAGAGAAGGAATGGGTGATGTTTCGGGTCGACACTCAATTAATAATCCCTCCTGGTTTTAAAAACCCTCTCTCAAATTTTACTTCACCCTTAGAAACAAGAAACTGCAGATTCTGAATTTAACTCCCCTTCCCATTCGCGTGTTAAGGCCCTGTCCCACTTTCCCGAGTTAGTCACGAACTCTCCCGAGTTTTCCCCTTGATTCGAACTCGGAGAATTACAGTAATAGCCATTCGTAGGTACTCGGGGCTATTTTTTTTTTAACTTGTGGACATTTTTCAACATGTTGAAAAAACGTCCCGACTTACCTGATGCCCCGAGTTCCTACGGCTGGCATTACGAGCCGCTACGAAGCATCTACAGGCTCGCTACCGACATTCCTCGAGTTCGAATCAAGGGGAAAACTCGGGAGAGTTCGTGAGTAACTCGGGAAAGTGGGACAGGGCCTTTAGCCTGAAGAAGGGTCTCAACCCGAAATGTCACCCATTCCTTTTCTCCAGAGATGCTGCCTGAGTTACTCCAGCATTGTGTGTCTATCTTCAGTGTAAACCAGCATCTGCAGTCCTTTCCTACACATTCTTATTTAACTGGATACAGAAAATTTATATTATTCCAGGGCTTTCAGGTAAATGTTTGTAAATAATTCTTCCCATTGTAAATGTGACGAAAGAACAGGATAACTCTTTTTTTTTTTAAGTTCCATTATCAGTTGCAAGATTACTTACTTATTCACAATTGCTTCCATAAACTCATCAATAAGTTCATCATAATGATGTGAATGATCTCTTTTCTGGTAAAGACCCAAGTAAAATGGATCTTTCAATAGAGTCTACAAGAAATAGAAAAAAAAAACTTTAACTTTGTAAAAAATACATGGAAAATGGGTGCAGGAGTAGGCCATTCAATATGATCATGTCTGATCATACAAAATCAGTACCCCGTTCCTGCTTTTCCCCTATATCCCTCAATTCCCTTAGCCCTAAGAGCTAAATCGAACTATCTCTTGAACACATCCAGTGAATTGGCCTCCACTGCCTTCTGTGGCAGAGAATTCCACAGATCACTTCACAAATGTTACATATTCCATTGGACTACCATGGATTTACATAAATCAGATGGAACATGGATTTCTGTCATCTGTCTAAACCCAACCAAGTATGCTCAACAAACCAAGAGTTTGCAACAGAATTTGACTGATTTCTTCCATCCAACATTTCTTGAGAATGAGAAGCTGCTTGCACAGAGTAGTGCTTTTCAGATTGGTTCTCTGTTTAGAACCAGTCATTGCAAACTCAACAATATCAAGGTAAGCAACAAAGTAAAAAATAAATTTCAATTAGTAGCAGACATCACTAAATTAATAACCTTTTCCTAATTTTCCTTCATGTTCTATATCTATTAACCAACTTTTGCCTTTCTCTCAGCTCTCTCAAAATAATACTTAGTTTAGTTTACTTGTGAACATCATACATTTTCTTACCCTTCAAGACAGGTATGAGCTGTTTTCAATATTGAAGAACACTTTTAAGCTTAAGTTAAGTAAATATGTATTTGTTACTATGGTTGTTAAACTTCAAGGTTTTTACCAGTGCAACAGTATAAAGCTCAATTTACCCAAGGAAAACCTGAATGAATCAGATATTAATACAACTTGATTTGAGAAGAGTCCTATGAAATAGTTTCCTTCTGGAAAGTCATCACAACAGTTATGGCCCGGAGCCCTTTTAGAATGCAACTTTAAAACAAATCTTGAGAATTAAGTTGTACTATAGCCTCAGTATTTGAATTGGTCTTCAAAAGATGAGGGGAAAAGATCAATAAATGTTACTACTGATTACCCAGATAACAAGGGACAGGAGACAGAAAATAAATATTTTGGTGCAACTGAAAGACATAATGTGACATTTAATGTGGAAAGGATGGTCAATAATTACAAAGATTAGTTTTAAACGAGCAATCCATGACCAAATATTAAGCTAAAGGCTTCTGAAACAGGGGCCCAAAATAAAACCACCTCCTCTCTCCATCACCATATATTTTGGTGTGAAAATACACATTCAAGTAATTATAAATGAGAGGATATGTTTAAACTTTGACTGTCTAACTAATGTACTACCAACTAACTCATTCATATTATCCAGCAAAATATGACGACACACATGCCATGGCTTTGATGCTCCGTGCAGTTACCTCATTATCAGTACCAACATCAATGCAAACAGGAAGACATCCCCGCGGATCAATTCCAGCACACGTTGTGTATAGGCACAGCTTTCCCACTGGTATTCCCATTCCATAAACTCCTAAGTCTCCAAGTCCCAATATCCGCTCTCCATCTGTTACAACTACAGCCTAATGGGGAAGAAATAGAATTAATACTAGTTCCCACTAGTAGGAGAGTCCAGGACTAGAGCTCATAGACTCAGAATTAAACAACGTTCTTTTAGGAAGGAAATGAGAAGAAATCTCTTTAGTGGAATTCTTTGCCACAGAAGGCTGTAGAGGCCAAGTCAGTGGATATTTTTAAGGCAGAGATAGATAGATTTTTGATTAGTACAGGTGGCAGAGGTTATGGGGAGAAGGCAGGAGAATGGGGTTAGGAGGGAGGGATAGATCAGGCATGATTGACTGTAGAATAGACTTGATGAGCCGAATGGCCCAATTCTACTCCTATCACTTATGACAATAATATCCCTCAAATTCTTCTTAAACATTTAAAATAACACGCAATCCCCTCCCAAAAAAATCAACCATTTCTAAACTAAAAAGAAAAAACTTCAAATTAATGATTTAAAAAACAGCATAACAGTCACTATAATCCAAGGATTTAAATGTTATTCAGGTCATAACAATCTTTTCTCACTGCAAGGATTAGCAAACTCAAACTCTATCCTTAAATATGCAAAATAATGAGAATCTCAGGAAAGGTTTCAATGTCAAGCCTGATTTTACAGTTTTGATTTTGCTTGGAGGGTGAAATTAAGAACCAATTGCAGATTCTAACATCAAAATTAGATGAGCAAATGTGTTCAAATCATAGATATTTACATCAGAAAATAATTTACGCCCCTTGCCCGTGTCAGCCAAAAAAACAAATGAATCCATTAACCAGCACAAAAGGATCTCTTGGAATTCTTATCACCTCCTTCTCATCCTCCATCCCCAAATTCTTTGAATGAAATATTTTTTCCTCAGTACCCCTCAAATCTTTTCACCAAATCAAACCCATGCCCATTACCTATTGCTCTTCCTGCAAAACAATTTCTCAACTAAACGCTCTATTCCTGCCAACACCTTTGTAAATCACCTCAGAATCCTCTCCTGTGCTATCTATTTTTTCTTGTGTTATGTACTGTACTGACTAGCTCCCACTCCTCAACATCTCCAACATTCCCTTCAAAATCCACCCGAATACTTCCTAAAATATCTGGCATTAATTTAAGCTCAACCTTCACTGCCTCTCTTACAAATTCATCCTCCAACTCTATCCTTCAAATAAACTCCAACCTTTATAATGAAGTTTTAACCCTTGCTTTCCATCTCGCTCCATCAACCCTTGCTTTCCCTCTCTCTCCATCAACCCTTGCTTTCCCTCTCTCCATCCCTCCCCCTTCCCAGTTCTCCGACCAGTCTGACTGTCCCCGATTGCATTTTATCTGTTTGCTTTGTTGTCACCTCCTAGCTAACAATGATCTAAACTGCATTTTTCTTGATACGTTCATCTCTTTTGATGTTTTGTTTTCACACACTTTACCCTTCTCTGTGCCTGTGTCTCTGTCTCCCTCTCCCAACTCTCAGTTGAAGAAGGGTCTCAACCCAAAACGTCACCCATTCCTTCTATCCAGAAATCCTGCCTGTCCCGCTGAGTTACTCCAAAATTTTGTGTCTATCTCCAATTCACGTCTTTGTAATGAACATTTCCCTGTTCTCCCAGCTCTGGTCTTTATGACAGACAAGGCTGAAAACCGTGATGAACTACAGTATTTTTATCTCCATTCTCCCATGTCTTTGAACAGACACAGAAAGAGGACCTGAAAGGAACTCCCAACTCCTATGCAAAAGTTTTAAAATCACTCAGACTAGCATTTGAGTTTACAATCACTATTGTACTTCAACAAAATGCTCAGTCTTTATTTAAACAGGAAGGGAGTACCATGCTCCCAGATTTTCTAATACCCTGGACATAAAACCACATGTGAAATTTGAACTCCCATCTTTAAGCGAATCTCATCAATATTATACACCCTTTCTTTTCTTTCATTCCTCAGAATCAGTCCAGAGAAGGATTCTGACCAGAAACATCCCTATCCATGTTCTCCAGAGATGCTGCATGTCTCGCTGAGTTACTCCACCACCTTGTGTCTTTTTTCTCAGATATTTAAATGGTTGTTATTATTAACCACCTCCTTCATTTAGCCACTTTCCTCCTCAAAAGTCTATTTCTTTGACCTCCAATAACTATTCCATTATTCTATTGGGCAGGCATTCCATTTCTCATCTGTCAGCCAGGGTACTGTCTGACACACCACCACCTCATTGCAGACATTGGACTTTATCAATGCAGCTGTTGTGCTACAAGGCTGGGAACTATATTCTGCACTCTGTACATACACCTTTGCTCTCCCTATTGTACTCCAGTTTGACTTTATTATATTTACGTGTGCTGTTATCTGATCAATAGCATGTAAAATAAAGCCTTTTCACTGTACCTCAGTATACATGACGATAATACAGTTAAACCTGAGCCAACTAGTGGTCAGCAAGAGGGTTCTTACTGGATCAGTAGCAAGGTGAAAATTTATACTGTACTTTTGACAAAGATAATTTTTAAATCTGTTCATCAAAAATTGTTATGGAATAATATTTAAGTTTATTCAGTTTAGTTTATTGTCACGTAAATTGACACAGGTACAGTGAAAAGCTTTTGTTGCGTGCTAACCAGTCAGCAGAAAGACAATACATGATTACACTCGATCCATTTATATGTGTAAATACATGATAAGGGAATAACGTTTGGTGCAAGGTAAATCCAGTAAAGTCCGATCAAGGATAGTCTGATAGTAGTTCAGCACTGCTTTCTGGTTGTGGTAGGATGATTCAGTTGCCTGATAACAGCTGGGAAGAAACTGTACCCGAATCTGGTGGTGTGTGTTTTCACACTTCTATACCTTTTGCCCGATGGGAGAGGGGAGAAGAGGGAGTGGCCAGGGTGCGACTCGTCCTTGATTATGATGCTGGCCTTGCCGAGGCAGCGAGAGGTATAAATGGAATCAATTGAAGGGAGGTTGGTTTGTGTGATGGTCTGGGCTGCATCCACAATTCACTGCAATCTTTGCAGTCTTGGATGGAGCTGTTCCCAAACCAAGCTGTGATGCATCCCGATAGAAGTTGGTAAGAGTTGTCTGGGACATGCCAAACTTCCTAAGGCTTCTAAGGAAGTAGAGGCGTTGGTGTGCTTTCTAGGTTGTTGCTTCAGTGTGGGCTGTCCAGGAGAAGTTATTGGTGATATTGACTCCTAGGAATTTGAAGTTTACAACTATCTCTACTTCGGCACCGTAAATGCAAACTGGGGTATGTATACCGCTTCGCTTCCTGAAGTAGATCACTATCTCCTTTGTCTTTGTCAGCATTTGAAAGCATTCAAACAGCCCAGATTAGTTATTTATCATGGTATCAGAGGTAGGAAATAGTGAAGATGATTTTCAGACTTAAGCAGCAAGTGTTAAGAAAACATCCCATTGTCAAACAGGTACTGCCCTATAATTAACTCCATTTCATATAGGAATGATATCATAGCATTTGAGATTCAAAAATTGGCTAACATGCTTTATACTAAGTGTGTTTCTAAATACACCATTTATCCTTTACCTTAATGTTTGTTTCTGGCCAGTTGTCAAGAATTGATCTAATATGGCCTTTGTCCAAGATGGAAATAAATATACCTCTGGTGGAAAGTGAAAAACACAAATTAATGTCAAAATTACATCTACAATGCTAATCACTCTTGAAAAACGTATAGTACTGGAAGAGCAGGCTTTGGACTATCTTCTACAAATTCTCTCTTATTATTTGCTTGGAAGAGTTCTCCTAACTTAAAATTAACAATAAAATAGAATAAGAGAAAAATATTCAGGGAAACATTATGAGGGCCAAGAGCGAATAGAGTATGATTAATGGGCAAGGAATCTAGTACAATGGCTGCTCTTTTCTGCTCCATGCTAGACTCCTTACTTTCCATCTCATATTCTCAGCATATTCTGTCCCAGTAATTAAAGTATTTCTCTCCCCACCCCTCCCTCCTTCCATCTACAGACACCGTGTCTCTTGCATTACATTCAGCTATAGAACACCCTGACAAGAACACCCATATCAGGATGCTACTCATTGACTACAGTTCAGCCTTCAACACCATAATATTGAACAGGCTCATCTTTAAACTCCAGGACCTTGGTCTTGGGGCTTCTATCTGCAACTAGCTTCTGGACTTCCTGTCTGACAGACCCAAGTCAGTTAGAATTGGTCATAACGTTTCCTCCATCCGGACCTTGAAAAGCAATACTCCTCAAGGTGGTGCACTCAGTCTACGTGGCTACATAAATCGACAACTTTATGTTTGTCGATGAAACTACTGTCAGTTCGATTAACAACAATGAGATGAAGTACAGGAAAGATATTGTAAACCTTGTGTCATTTAGCTCTTAACTTTGAAGGGAAAGAAGTGGTTGATTCAGGAATCTGATGGCACTGGGGAAGAAGCTGTTCTTAAGCCTGGATGCCCGTTTCTTCTTCCAGAGAGAAGACGAGAGAAAAGGAAATGGCCACTTCCATTCATCTAGTCGATATACACGGTGCTTTACATCAGGAAGTGTTGTCAAGAATGCTTGCCACCTTGTCCATTCCCTTTTCACTCTTCTACTTTCTGGGATTGATAGATTGGAGCGGCTGGGCTTGTATACTCTGAAATTTAGAAGGATGAGAGGGTATCTTATTGAAACATTTAAGATTATTAAGGATTTGAACACGTTAGAGGCTGGAAACACGTTCCCAATGTTGGGGGAGTCCAGAACCAGGGGCCATAGTTTAAGAATAAGTGGTAAGCCATTTAGAATGGAGATGAGGAAAGACTTTTTCACACAGAGAGTTGTGAGTGTATGGCATTCTCTGCTTCAGAGGGCAGTGGAGGCTGGTTCTCTGGATGCTTTCAAGAGCATTAGATAGAGCTCTTAGGGATAGCGGAGTTAAGGGATATGGAGAGAAGGCAGTAACAGGGTACTGATTGTGGATGATCAGCCATGATCACATTGAATGGCGGTGCTGGCTCAAAGGGCCGAATGGCCTACTCCTGCACCTATTGTCATCCAGATGGAAGAACAGCTTCTTCCCCAATGCCATGAGACTCCTGAACTAATCACCAGCAGGGTTCTGAGAAGTGTTGTAGAACAGAAGGATCTAGTGGTGCAGATACATAGTTCCTTGAAAGTCACAGGTTGATAGGGTGGTCAAGAAGGTTTTTGGCACATTGGCCTTCATCAGATAAGGTATTGAGAATAGAAGTCGGGATGTTATGTTACAGTTGTGCAAGAGGTTTGTGAGGCCACATTTGGAGTATCGTATTCAGTTTTCGTCAGCCTGCTCTGGAAAAGATATTAAGCTGGAAAGAGTGCAGAGAGGATTTTCGAGGATGTTGCCAGATACTCGAGGGCTTGAACTATTGGGAGAGATTGAGAAAGATAGGACTTTATTCCTTGGAGTGCAGGAGAATGAGGGGTGATCTTATAGAAGTGTATAAGGAGAATAGATTGGGGGAAAAAACAATGTACATTTACCGTGAGTAGGGTAATCATGAACCAGAAGACATAGGTTCCTATTAAATCATTCCCCTCTCACCTTAAACCTGAGGTACAGCTTTTTCCACACAAAGCGTGGAAGGTATATGGAACGAGCTGCCAGAGGAGGTAGTTGAGGCAGGTACTATCACAACATTTAGAAACGTAGAAATAGGTGCAGGAGTAGGCAATTCAGCCCTTCACGCCAGCACCGCCATTCAATATGATCATGCCTGATCATCCAGAATCAGTACCCCATTCCTTTCTCCCCATATCCCTTGATTCGGTTAGCCCTAAGAGCTATATCTAAAATATATTTGGACAGGTACATGGATAGTAAAAATTTAGGATACAAGCCAAATGCCAGCAGATGAGACTAGTGTAGATGGGGCATCTTGGTTGACAAGGGCAAATTGGGCCAAAGGGCCTGTTTCCACACAGTCTGATCCACTTTCCAGAGTTGCTGCTACATTCTCTTACTATTAACTCTACCTCATTCAGTTATTCAGTTTTAGTATTTTTTCTGGCACTATTTCATATTACACTACAATTCTTTCAGTATTCTGTTTGTTGCGTTGATTATTACCATGTATACTGTTTACTCTATGAGCTTCAAGTGAACAAACAATTTCATTGCAATCTGGTTTAGATGACAAACTAATTGGAGATGACCTTATAATATTTTAAAATTGATTACATCAGACTAATCCAATCTCCAGGTAATTAGCACTGGCACCAAGATTAAAATTCAGAATCAATATACAATATTCTAAAATATAAAACCTGTTAAACCACAATGAAATGTGTTTTTGACTTACTTTGGTCTCCGAAAAATATGTCCATATTGTGAGCAGGCCAGGCCCACTGTTGGAGTATAAACAATTGGCATTAATTCCTCAATGTTGTCAAGCAGTACCCTATAGAATAATTTTTCATTCCTTTCCTGGATTCCCATGACGTAAATATATCTATAATGGGACAACAGTTACAAGAGAAGCACTTTGGAAATGTCTGCAGGATCGTTCACACGAAGTATGGCTGCTGAGATTAATAGGAATGAAAAAAAAGCTATTTCAATCCACCCCCCCCCCCCCCCTCGCCCACAAACCAACGAGGAGAATGTAAAGTTATCAATGTTTATACTAAAGACGACGCACGTGATTTAAAATATTAATATACCGTACCTACACTGAATATACCATATATACGCTGAATCATAGATCTGAAGAGTCAAGTGTTATAGCTTGGAATTTAAGACACAAGAAAAATACAATAGGCCATGAACATTTTGTTTAAATCCTTCATTGCCAGCAAGTCAAAAAGTAATGAAACTTTCCCAAACATCCCACTCTAATTTCACCACAGGGATAACAACAGATCAAGTAGAGGCTCACTACCTTTCTCAAAGTCAAATGGTAATTAACGGGTCATTTTTAGTATGGCAGGCAGTGACGCGTGGGGTGCTGCAAGACTCAGTGCTGGGACCCAAGTTATTTACAATATATATTAACAATTTAGATTTATAACCTTTTTGCTTATATTCCACTGTGCCATCTCTAGCAGTTTGGTTCTTGATGTAGAGCAGAATTGTGGGATTATGATTTAACATTACACGGGTGAAGTGCAGCGGCGCGGATTACTGCAGCGGCCCCTACAGCCTGTCTGTCTTTTTATTTTTGTCTAGTTAAATGTAGTTGTTTGTGTTTTTTTATACTGTTTTTAACTGTGTATATGTGGGGGGCGGGGGGGGGGGAGGGGGGAACTTTAAAAATCTCTTCTCTGCACGGGAGACACGACCTTTTCCCTGTCGGGTCTCCGTTGTCGTTGGGACCTAGCTCCGTGGAGCGGCCTCCGACCGGGACGACCTGGGGGCTCCAGTCGCGGAGCCTGCGGGCTTACCATCATGGGGCTGGCCGGCCTCGGAGCGTGGGGAGCGGTGGTGGCTCGCTGCTGCGGCCCGACTCCGGAGCTCCAGCTGCAGACATGTGGACTATGATATCGGGAGCTCGCGGATCCCAGTGAGAGACCGCTTTCCGGAGCTCCTGCAACGCAACTTCTCCCGCCCGTGTTGCGGGGTTGGAACGACCCTGAGCGGGGCCGTAAAATCGCCCGGCGAGGCTTTAATGGCCGCGGGACATTCCAGCGCCCGCCGGGGGCTCCAACTTTGTGACTTTTGGGCCCGGAGCGAGGCCGTACACCGCCCGGCGCGGCCTCAACGGCCGTGGGACTTAACATTGCCCGCCTGGGGCTTCAACATCGGGAAAAAAATGATGCAGGGGAGAGAAAAGACTTTGCCTTCCATCACAATGAGGAGGAGATTCACTGTGATGGATGTTTTTCTGTAAATTGAATTGATTGTGTGTCGTGTAGGAATTGTTTTGTTTGTATGGCTGTGGAAATGGAGTTTCGTTTGAGCCTCTTTGAGGTTCAAATGACAAGGAATAAAATCTAATCTAATCTAAGCATTAGTAAAATGCTTTTGTAAGTAGATTTAGACGAGGGAATTAAATGTAATATCTCCAAGTTTGTGGATGACAAACTTGGAGATATGAGCTGCGAGGAGGATGCTATGAGGCTGCAGGGTGACTTGGAAAGGTTGGGTGACTGGGCAGATGCAGTATAATGTGGATAAATGATAGGTTATCCACTTTGGTGGCAAGAACAGGAAGGCAGATTATTATCTGAATGGTGTCAGATTAGGATAATGGGAGGTGCAACGAGACTTGGGTGTGCTTGTACATCAGTCACTGAAAGTAAGCATGCAGGTACAGCAGGCCGTGAAGAAAGCTAATGGCATGTTGGCTTTCATTGCGAGAGGATTTGAGGTCTGGAGCAAGGAGGTCCTATTGCAGTTGTACAGGGCCCTGGTGAGACTGCACCTGGAGTATTGTGTGCAATTTTGCTCTCCTAATTTGAGGAACGGCATTATTGCTATTGAGGGAGTGCAGTGTATGTTCACCAGGTTAAATCTCGGGATGGCGGGACTTAAGGAAGTGGCTCTAGAAATCGTGGACACATTGGTGATAATTTTCCGATGTTCTATAGATACAGGATCAGTTCCTGTGGATTGGAGGGTAGCTAATGTTATACCACTTTTTAAGAAAGGCGGGAGAGAGAAAACAGGGAATTATAGACCAGTTAGCCTGACATCGGTGGTGGGGAAGATGCTGGAGTCAATTATAAAAGATGAAATAGCGGCACATTTGGATAGCAGTAACAGGATCGGTCCAAGTCAGCATGGATTTATGAAGGGGAAATCATGCTTGACTAACCTTCTGGAATTTTTTGAGAATGTAACTAGGAAAATGAACAAGGAGAGCCAGTGGATGTGGTGTACCTGGACTTTCAGAAAGCATTTGATAAGGTCCCACATAGGAGATTAGTGGGCAAAATTAGGGCACATGGTATTGGGGGTAGAGTGCTGACATGGATAGAAAATTGGTTGGCAGACAGGAAACAAAGAGTAGGGATTAGCGGGTCCCTTTCAGAATGGCAGGCAGTGACTATTGGGGTACCGCAAGGCTCGTTGCTGGGACTGCAGCTATTTACAATATACATCAATGATTTAGATGAAGGGATTCGAAGTAAAATTAGCAAATTTGCAGGACACAAAGCTGGGTGGCAGTGTGAACTGTGAGGATGCAATGAGAATGCAGGGTGACTTGGACAGGTTGGATGAGTGGGCAGATGCATGGAAGATGCAGTTTAATGTGGATAAATGTGAGGTTATCCACTTTGGTAGCAAAAACAGGAAAGCAGATTATTATCTAAATGGTGTCAAGTTGGGAAAAGGGGAAGTACAACGGAATCTGTGGGTCCTTGTTCATCAGTCAATGAATGTAAGCATGCAGGTACAGCAGGCAGTGAAGAAATGGCATGTTGGCCTTTATAACAAGAGGAGTTGAGTATAGGAGCAATGAGGTCCTTCTGCTGTCGTATAGGGCCCTAGTGAGACCACACCTGGAGTATTATGTCCAGTTTTGCTCCCCTAATTTGAGGAAGGACATTCTTGCTATTGAGGGAGTGCAGCGTAGGTTTACAAGGTTAATTCACTGGATGGCGGGACTGTCATATGCTGAGAGAATGGGGCAGCTGGGCTTGTATACTGGAGTTTAAAAGGATGAGAGGGAATCTTATTGAAACATATAAGATTATTAAGAGTTTGGACAAGCTAGAGGCAGGAAACATGTTTCTAATGTTGGGGGAGTCCAGAACCAGGGGCCACAATTTAAGAATAAGGGTAAGCCATTTAGAACAGAGACGTGGAAACACTTTTTCTCACAGAGAGTTGTGAGTCTGTGGAATTCTCTGCCTCTGAGGGCGGTGGAGTCCGGTTCTCTGGATACTGTCAAGAGAGAGCTAGATAGGGCTCTTAAAGATAGCTGAGTCAGGGGATATGGGGAGAAGGCAGGAATGGGGTACTGATTGGGGATGATCAGCCATGATCACATTGAATGGCGGTGCTGGCTCGAAGGGCCGAATGGCCTACACCTGCAGCTATTGTCCATTGAGTGACATATGATGAAAGAATGGGTCGACTGGGTTTGTATTCAATGGAATTTAGAAGGATGAGAGGGTTTCTAACGGAAACATATAAAATTCTTAAAGGATTGGACAGGCTAGATGTAGGAAACTGTTCTCCATGTTGGGGGAGTCAAGAACCAGGGGTCAGTTTAAGAATAAGGGGTAGGCCATTTAGGACTGAAATGAGGAAAAACGTTTTCACCCAGAGAGTTGCGAATCTGTGGAATTCTCTGCCACAGAAGGCAGTGGAGGCCAATTCACTGGATGTTTTCAAGAGTTCGATTTAGGTAAGGAATCAAGGGATATGGGGAAAATGTAGGAACGGGATACTGATTTTAGATGATCAGCCATGATCATATTGAATGGCGGTGCTGACTCAAAGGGTCAAATGGCCTACTCCTGCACCTATTTTCCCATTTTTCTAATTATGTAATCATTTTCTCTTTGCCCAATAAAAATCTTATGAGCATTAATGTCAGCTGCACACAGATATTAATTGTCATAATATAAATTAATCTTGAATTTAAAAATTGACAACATCTCATCGAATATTTCCATTGACAAAAATAAAACAAATTTCTGTTTTTGCATTGTTTGGATTTTTACAGGAACTTAAATAATTTCAGGCTTCGATGGAAATGCAAAATGACGGCATTTAGGTATTGAAGTGATCTTACGAGCTTAGTTAAGAAATGTCAAACTTAAATCGTTCAACTAGATACTTGACAACTTCTTGATTGAACATGTTTAAGAATGAACTGCAGTTGCTGGAAAAATCTAAAGTAGACAAAAATGCTGGAGAAACTCAGCGGTTGAGGCAGCATCTATGGAGCGAAGGAATAGGTGACGTTTCGGGTCGAGACCCTACTTCAGACCTCTTGATTAAACATGTTCACTTTCAGATTGCAGACACTGCTGCAATTCTTCTTCCCCAAGAGAGTAATGATTTCCAGAGATCTATCTTTTCTTCATAAAAAGGCCATCGGCTTGCAACATCTCTTTTGGTCAAATTTTCTTTAGTTTCCACCCAAACCCAACCCTCCTCTTTTGTCCTTTCGTCCTCTCACTTCCTTCTCCCTACCTCTATTTGCTTACAAGGAAGATGCAGCCTGTCAAATGATCCTGGCAAGTATTTCCAACAATTGTAAAAACTAAAATCATACACATTGGAAACATTAAGTACTGGAGGATATGCAAAGAGACCACAGAAACTGTCATTGTGAGCATGTTCAGAAAAAACAAGTTTGATTAAGATTTTTTGAGTTCTTTTGAAGAGGCGACCAAGAGGATTGATAATGGTCATGCAATGGATATTGTCGACATGGCCTTTAGCACGGTCCTTGACAAGGTCCCGTATTGTAGGCTGGTATGACAGGTTAAATCACATGGTATGTGCAAGAAGGAACTGCAGATGCTGGTTTAACCTTCTGAAGAAGGGTCTCGACCCGAAACGTCACCCATTCCTTCTCTCCAGAGATGCTGCCTGTCCCGCTGAGTTACTCCAGGTTTTTGTGTCTATCTTAGATCACATGGTAGCTTGGATACAAAATTGGTTTGGGGGTAGGAATCAGATGGTGGTAGAGGAGGGTTGTGCTTCACATAGGAAGCCTGCGACGAGTAAATGGAAGGCCCCTGTTGCAGAACTTTGAGATCTAGGGGTACAAGTACACAACTCCGTGAAAGTGGCAGCACAGATAGACACGGTGAAGGCGGCGGCATTTGGCACCCTTGCCTTCATCAATGTACAGGAGTTGGGTCATCATGTGACAACCGAACAAGATGGTAGTAAGACAGCACTTGGAGTATTGTGAGCAGTTCTGGTTGCTCAGCTATAGTTGTGCAGAACCGATCGCATTGTATGAACTTGGGAGGGTCAAGCTCTAAGCCACTGCTGATTCAGTTGCTGAAGCACAAGAAATGTCAACAAATGAAAAAATAGCTCGATCCAGTCTCATGGTTTCAGCAGAGCTGCATCTGGCAACTTTCAGTTAACCCCCTACTTCATCGAAAAGGGAAAATAAAATCCTTGCAAGATTCTAAATACAACTGGTTCAGTTTCATCCCATTATGGTACGTCCCAAGTTTACTCGATTATACATTTAATACCAATTAAAACAATTATAGACAAAAATAACTGTTATCTGCTGGTCCACTAGCCGGTCCACCAGCCAGCCCCCCACCAACTCCCCCACACCACCTCCCCCCACCAACTCCCCCCAATTGTAACATATAGGTCACAATAATTTAGCTATTCCTTACTTTGTTAGAGGGCTTCGAATTCTTTCCAAATTCTTCTTAAAACGCATTGCTTGAATATCTTGTGTTTCTATTTTAGGAGGCAGGAGCCCATGCAGGCCTAGAATCTGTCGTTCTTCTAATGTGAATGCCATGCCCTAAAAATATATTGACAAGTGTTTCAATAATGACAGTTAGTGCATTGCAAAGGGCACACCATTCTACACAGATACATGATATGTATGCATGCATACATACATACGACATTCTTGGTGCAGAGTGATGACCTGTGAACAAAAATAAATAATTCTTCATTTTTATATCTGTTTGAGAAATATTTAACTCTTAATTGGTACCACCATTAAATCATTTGCAGCTCCAAGAGGAGATAATGAGGCAATGGATTAGACTCAAATCTGCATCACGAAACTTGCCATAACTTCAACAGCACCTCACAAACCTGCACACTTTACCATCTGAAAGGATAAAATGCATACAGACAATTGCTTCCATTCAATAAGCTCCCCTCCAAGTCACACACAACATTCAAACGTATATCTCAATGGGCTAGTTAGTCTGAATTCTTGGTTTTTAATACTATAAAAAAAATATTAATACCCTAAATATTATCTCTTGCTCATTTATGGTCAAAGCTATTAAAGTATTGCTCAGAAGTTTGCTTTGTTTGTATTTTCAGAATGAATCACGTCACTTTCAGGGCTACATACAGTGCCCTCCATAATGTTTGGGACAAAGACCCATCATTTCTTTATTTGCCTCTGTACTCCACAATTTGAGATTACTAATAGAAAAAAAAATCACATGTGGTTAAAGTGCACATTGTCAGATTTTAATAAAGGGTAATTTTATACATTTTGGTTTCACCATGTAGAAATTACAGCAGAGTTTAGACATAGTGCCATTTCAGGGCACCATAATGTTTGGGACATGGCTTCACAGGCGTTTGTAATTGCTCAGGTGTGTTTAATTGCCTCCTTAATGCAGGTATAAGAGCGTTCTCAGCACCTAATCTTTCCATCACATTTGGAAACTTCTATTGCTGTTAATCAACATAACGACAAAAGTTGTGCCAATGAAAGTCAAAGAAGTCATTATGAGACTGAGAAACAAGAATAAAGCTATTAGAGACATCAGCCATATCTTAGGCTTAACAAAATCAACTGTTTGGAACATCATTAAGAAGAAAGACAGCACTGGTGAGCTTACTAATCGCAAAGGGACTGGCAGGCCAAGGAATTGTTCACAGCTGACGACAGAAGAATTCTCTCTATAATAAAGAAAAATCCCCAAACACCTGTCCGACAGATCAGAAACACTCTTCAGGTGTGGATTTGTCAATAACCACTGCCCGCAGAAGACTTCATGAACAGAACTACAGAGGCTACACTGCAAGATGCAAACCACTGGTTAGCTGCAAAAATAGGATGGCCAGATTACAGTTTGCCAAGAAGTACTTGAAAGAGCAACCACAGTTCTGGAAAAAGGTCTTGTGGACAGATGAGACGAAGATTAACTTATTTCAGAGTGATGGCAAGAGCAAAGTATGGAGGAGAGAAGGAATTCCCAAGATCCAAAGCATACCACCTCATCTGTGAAACACAGTGGTGGGGGTGTTATGGCTTTGGCATGAATGGCTGTTGAAGGTACTGGCTCACTTATCGTCATTGATGATACAACGGCTGATAGTAGTAGCATAATGAATTTTGAAGTGTATAGACACATCCTATCTGCTCAAGTTCAAACAAATGCCTCAAAACTCATGGGCCAGCGGTTCATTCTACAGCAAGACAATGATCCCACATGTACTGTTAAAGCAACAAAGGAGTTTTTCAAAGCTAAAAAATGCTAAATTCTTGAGTGGCCTAGTAAATCACCCGATCTGAACCCAATTGAGCATAACTTTATATGCCGAAGAGAAAACTGAAGGGCACTAGCCCAAAAATTGACCCCAAAATAAGCATAAGCTAAAGATGGCTGCAATACAGACCTGGCAGAGCATCACCAGCGAAGACACCCAGCAACTGGTGATGTCCATGAATCGCAGACTTCAAGCAGTCATTCCATGCAAAGGATATGCAACAAAATACTAAACATGACTACTTTCATTTACATGACATTGCTGTGTCCCAAACTTTATGGTGCCCTGAAATGGGGGTCTATGTATAAACACTGCTGTCATTTCTACATGGTGAAACCAATATGTATAAAAATGGCCTTTATAAAAAATCTGATAATGTGCACTTTAACCACATTTGATTTTGTTCTATTACAAATCTCAAATTGTGGAGTACAGAGGCAAATAAATAAATCTTTGTCCCAAACATTATGGAGGGCACTGTGCAATACTTCTCATTATGCTCACTATTCTGCAAAGC
>CM075977.1:375895048-376056587 GCA_038087875.1 Malacoraja senta
GGGGACTCTGCCCTTGTTGTGAGTGGGGGGGATGGGGAGAGAGAGCAGTGTTGCGGGGTATGGCAGAGACCCTGGTGCGAGCCTCATCTATGGTGGAGGAGGGGAACCCCCGTTCCCTGAAGAATGAAACGGGGGTGTCCAGGGGTCCAGGGGTCTGAAGCATGTTCTGAGTTTTCATCCCGGGGTCTGAAATATGTTCTGGGTTTTTTTCTCTAATGATTTTCACCCCGGGGTCTGAAGCACATTCGGGATCTCACACCCCGGGGTCTTAAGCACGTCTGGTGTCCAGACCCAACGGGTCTGCACTTGGTCTAGTCTATATTTAAAACTCTGTGTGTGTGTGTGTGTGTGTGTGTGTGTGGGTGGCTGCCAGCTTGACTTGTGCCAGCCAGCCCCTTTGATACCGCGCTACGCCAACACCGCACGCCGAAACGCCGAGATTCTTTTCCATTTCGGTAGTGATTTCATTTTTCTTTACGAATAGCCACTCCTGATTAAATTTCGTCGTGTTTATGTACACTTTTTAAAATAAAATCCTTCTCCCTCCCCAACCCCCGAAATTTCAAAATGTAAAAAACCCCAGCTCTCAGCCATAGAATGTTGGCGAAGGTTCCGTCGTGTGATGTCACAATGCCCAATGCTCACAGATGTCCAATCGGAATGGATCCATTTACATATGCCTTTGCAGCAGCCCCAGCCCCTCCCCCCCACCCCCGCAGCCTGTGTCGAAACGCGTCATCACGTGTGTGGGAATAGAGAAAGAGGATTGGGGGTGACAGGGAATGGGGAACAGATGGACTGTCCCTACCCCTCCCCCTTCCACTCTCCCCCTCCCCCCCCTCCCGCACACCTCTCTCTCCCTCCCTCTCGCCCCCTCCCCATCCCTCTCCTCACCCTCTTCTCCTCCCTCCCCACCCCCATCCCCTTCCCTCTCTCCCCCACCCACTCCCCACTCTTCACCCTCCATCCACACTCTTCCCCCTCTACCCCATCTCCCCCTCGCCTCCCTACCCCCTCCCCCCCCACACCTCTCTCCCCCTCCCCTCACCTCCAACACCCCTCTCCTCCCCCTCTCCATCCCTCTCGACCCCACCCTTTCCCTCCCTCCCTCCCACTTCCACCCCCCCATCCATCCCCATTCTTCCACTTATCTCCCCAACCCCTCCCCATCTCCCTCCCCCACCCTTCCTTCTCCCTCCCCACTCTTCCCCCTCTCTCCACCCTACCCCTCTCCCCCTCCCTCCACAGTCTTCCCCATCTCCCTCCACACTCTTCCTCCACTACCCCCACCCCTATCCCTCTCTCCCCCACCCCAATTCCCTCTCCCCCCACCCCCCTCTCCTCCCTCACACCTCTCTCCCCCTCCCCATCCTTCTCTCCTCCCCTCCCCCACCCCTCTCCATCTCCCTCTCCTCCCACCCCCATCCCTCTCTCCCCCACCCCACCCACCCCATCCCTCCCTCCCCACCCCCTTCTCCCTCCCTCCACACTCTTCCCCCTCTCCCCTACCCCATCTCCCTCCTCTCTCCCCCACCCACCCTTCACCCCCATCCCCTTCCCCTTCCACTCCCTGCTACCCCTCACTCCCCACTCTTCGTCTCTCACTCCCCCACCTCTCTCCCTCCCCCTCCCCCTCTCCCCCCCTACTCCTCTCTCCCCTTCCCCTCATCCCCTCTCCACCTCTAACATCCCCTCCCCCCTCTCCCACTCCCCCTCCCCCTTCCTGCCCTCCCCGCTCTCCTCCCACTCCCTCCCTCTCCCCCACCCTGCTCTCCTCTCCCTCCCCAATCTCTCCCCTTTCCTCCTCACCCTCTCCCCTCTTTTCTCCCCACCCCATTTCCCTCTCCCCCCCTCCCCTCCGCACCACGTCTCCATCTCCCCCTCCCCCCGCCTGTGTATTTGGGGGGTGGTTAGTGTGAGTGTGATCCCGCAGCACCCCCCCCCCCGCAAACGCGCGTTGGGGAAACAGCCCGCCAACAGTCTCTCTGTCTTTAAGAAGGAACTGCAGATGCTGGAAAATCGAAGGTACACAAAAAAAAGCTGGATAAACTCAGCGGGTGCAGCAGCATCTATGGATCGAAGGAAATAGACAAAGTTTCGGGACAAAACACGTCTGAAGATGGGTTTCGGCCCAAAGCGTTGCCTATTTCATTGGCTCCATAGATGCTGCTGCACCCGCTGAGTTTCTCAAGCTTTTTTTTGTGTACCAGTCTCTCTGTCTCTCCCCTCTCTCTCTGACCTTCTCTCTTCACAGCCCGCGGCTCGACTCATGCACTTCCGCTCCAACCCCCCCTTCTCCTCTCTCCCCCTTCCTCAAATTTTTTTGCCCTAAATTTAAATTTTCTCTCTGCCCCCCCCCCCTCTAGACGCACCTGAGAGGTGAGGGCTATTCGTCAGTGGATAGGGTGGAGATGGGATAAAAGAAGCCAATTAAGAATTTAAGATAATACCAAGGGGTGTTATGAGTGTGTGTGTTTGTGGGTGCCAGATTCCCACCCCGCAACCGTGCTTTGGAGGAACAGACCCAACGGGTGGTTAGTGTAACGCCTCAGCCCCCCCCCCCCACAAACGCACGTTCGGTGTCCAGACCCAACGTGTCAGCACTTGGTCTAGTCTATCTATATATCTATATTTAAAACTCTGTGTGTGTGTGTGTGTCTGCTTGACTTGTGCCAGCCAGCCCCTTTGATACACCAACACCGCACGCAGAAACGCCGAGATTTTTTCCATTTCGGTAGAGATTTCACTTTTCTTTACGAGTAGCCGCTCCTGATTACATTTCGTCGTGTTTATGTACACGTTTTTAATAAAATCCTTCTCCCCCCCACCCCCAAAATTTGAAAATGTTAAAAAAAAAACAGCTCTCAGCCACAGAATGTTAGTGAAGGTTCCGTCGTGTGATGTCACAATGCCCAATGCTCACAGAAGTCCAATCGGAATGGATCCATTTACATATGCCTTTGCAGCAGCCCCAGCCACAGCCTCTCCCCCCCCACCCCCGCAGCCTGTGTCGAAGCGCATCATCACGTGTGTGGGAATAGAGAAATAGGATTGGGGATGATAGGGAATGGGGAACAGATGGACTGTCCCTACCCCTCCCCCTTCCACTCTCCCTCCCCACTATTTCCCCTCTCCCCCCCCATCTCCCACCTCCCCTCCCTCCCCACACCTCACTCTCCTCCCCCCACCCTCCCTTCCCTCCCCAACTCCCTTCACTCTCTCCCCCACCCCCTTCCCCCTCCCCAGTCTTCCCCCTCCATCCACACTCTTCCCCCTCTACCCCTACCCCATCTCCCACACCCTCATCCCTCCCCCCTCCTCGCCTCCCCCTCCCCCCTCTCCATCTTCCTCCCTCTCCTCCCCCTCCTCCTCCCACCCCCACCCCCCTTCCCTCTCTACCCCACCCCCTTCGCTCTCTCCCCCCACCCCCTTCCCCTACCCCGCTGTCCCTCTTCCACCACTCCCCCTACCCCTCTCCCTCTCTCACACTTCCACCACTCGCCCTACACCTCTCCCCCTCACTCCCCATTCTTCCACTATCTCCCCAACCCCTCCCGATCTCCCTCCCCCACTCTCCCCCTCCCTTCCCTCTCCCTCCCCACTCTTCCCCCTCTCTCCACCCTACCCCACTCCCCCTCCCTCCACACTCTTCCTCCACTACCCCCACCCCTATCACTCTCTCCCCACCCCAATTCCCTCTCCCCCACCCCCCTCTCCTCCCTCACACCTCTCTCCCCCTCCCCATCCCTCACTCCTCCCCTCCCCTCTCCTCCTACCCCCATCCCTCTCTCCCCCACCCCACCCACCCCATCCCTCCCTCCCCCACCCCCTTCTCCCTCCCACTCTTCCCCTCTCCCCTACCCCATCTCCCTCCCCCTCCCCCACCCACCCACCCTTCACCCCCATCCCCTTCCCCTTCCACTCTCTCTTGCACCACTCCCTGCTACCCCTCACTCCCCACTCTTCGTCTCTCACTCCCCCACCTCTCTCCCTCCCCCTCCCCCCTTCCCCTCATCCCCTCTCCACCTCTAACATCCCCTCCCCCCTCTCCAACCTCCCTACCCCTCTCCCCCCTTCCTGCCCTCCCCGCTCTCCTCCCACTCCCCTCTCGTCCCCCTCCCTCTCCCCCATCCTGCTCTCCTCTCCCTCCCCAATCTGTCCCCTTTCCTCCTCCCCTCCTCTCCCCACCCCGTCTCCCTCTCACCCCCCCTCCCCTCTTCTCCCCCCCTCGTCTCCCTCTCCCCCCTCCCCTTGCCTGTGTGTTTGGGGGGTGGTTAGTGCGAGTGTGATGCCGCAGCCCCCCACCACCCCGCAAACGCGCGTTGGGGAAACAGCCCGCCAACAGTCTCTCTGTCTTTAAGAAGGAACTGCAGATGCTGGAAAATCGAAGGTACACAAAAAAAAGCTGGAGAAACTCAGCGGGTGCAGCAGCATCTATGGATCGAAGAAAATAGGCAACGTTTCAGGCCAAATAAAGTCTGAAGATGGGTTTCGGACTAAAGCATTGCCTATTTCCTTCGTTCCATAGATGCTGCTGCACCCGCTGAGTTTCTCCAGCTTTTTTTGTGTACCAGTCTCTGTCTCTCCCCTCTCTCTCTCTCTCTCTCTCTCTGCCCTTCTCTCTTCACAGCCCGCGGCTCAACTCATGTTCGCCCGCTCCAACCCCCCCCTTCACCTCTCTCCCCCATCCTCTCCTTCCTATCTCCACCACCTCCTCTCTCCCCCTCCTTTCCCACCCTTCCTCTCCTCCCTTCCTCTCCACCCTCCTCAAATCTTTATTTTTCTAACATTAAATTTTCTCTCTCTGCCCCCCCCCTCTAGACGCACCTGAGAGGTGAGGGCTATTCGTCAGTGGATAGGGTGGAGATGGGATAAAAGAAGCCAATGAATAAAATTAAGATAATATCAAGGGGTGTGATGAGTGTGTGTGTTTGTGGGTGCCAGATTCCCACCCCGCAACCATGCTTTGGAGGAACAGACCCAACGGGTGGTTAGTGTGACGCCGCAGCCCCTCCCCCCCGCAAACGCGCGTTGGGGAAACAGACCCAACGGGTCTGCACTTGGTCTAGTCTATATTTAAAACTCTGTCTGTGTGTGTGTGTGTCTGCTTGACTTGTGCCAGCCAGCCTTTGATACCTCGCTACGCCAACACCGCATGCAGAAACGCCGAGATCTTTTCAATTTCGGTAGATATTTCACTTTTCTTTATGAGTAGCCATTCCTGATTAAATTTCGTCGTGTTTATGTACACGTTTTTAATAAAATCCTTCTCTCGCCCCCCCCCCCCCCAACATTTCAAAATGTTTTAAAAAAAACAGCTCAGCCATAGAATGTTAGTGAAGGTTCCGTCGTGTGATGTCACAATGCCCAATGCTCACATATGTCCAATCGGAATGGATCCATTTACATATGCCTTTGCAGCAGCCCCAGCCCCTCCCCCACCCCCGCAGCCTGTGTCGAAGCGCGTCATCACGTGTGTGGGAATAGAGAAAGAGGATTGGCGATGATAGGGAATGGGGAACAGATGGACTGTCCCTACCGTCCCCCTTCCACTCTCCCTTCCCACTATTTCCCCCTCCCTCCCCTACCCCATCTCCCTCCTCCCCTCCCTCCCCCATCCCCCACACCTCTCTCCCCCTCCCCATCCCTCTCTCCTCCCCCTCTCCATCTCCCTCCTCCCCCTCCTCCTCCCACCCCCATCCCTCTCTCCTCTAACCCCCTCCCCTCTTCCCTCCCCAACCCCCTTCCCTCTCACCCACCCCCCTTCCCTCCCGCACCCCCACCCTTCCCCCTCCATCCCCATTCTTCCCCCTACCCCATCTCCCTCCTCGCCTCCCTCCCCCTCCCCCACACCTGTCTCCCCCACCCCTCTCCATCTGCCTCTCCTCCCCCTCCTCCTCCCACCCCCATCCCTCTCCCCATCCCTCTCCCCCACCCCCTTCCCTCTCTACCCCACCCCTTCCCTCTCTTCCCCACCCTTCTAACTCCCCCACCACTCTCCCCCTCCCTCTCCCACTTCCACCACTCCCCCTACAACCTTCCCCCTCCCTCCCCATTCTTCCACTTATCTCCCCAACCCCTCCCCATCTCCCTCCCCAACCCCTCTACCCCCCTCCCTTCCCTCTCCCTCCCCTACCCCTCTCCCCTCCCTCCACACTCTTCCCCATCTCCCTCCCCCACCCCTCTCCCCCTCCCTTCCCTCTCCCTCCACTCTTCCCCCTACCTCCCCTATCCCCACCCCTATCCCCCCACCCTCCTACTCCATCTCCCTCCTCTCCTCCCTCACACCCTTCTCCCCCACCCCCTCTCTCCTCCCCTCCCCCACCCCTCTCCTCCCCATCTCCCTCCCTCCCCATCTCCCTCCCTCCCCTCCCACCCCACCCCTCCCACCCCCATCCCTCTCTCCCCCACCCAATTCTCCCTCCCCACTCTTCCCCCTCTCCCCTACCCCATCTCCATCCTCCCCTCCCTCCCCCTCCCCGACCCCTCTTCACCCCCATCTCCTCTCTCTTGCACCACTCCCTGCTACCCCTCTCCCCCTCACTCCCCACTCTTCGACTCTCCCTCCCCCACCCCCCTCTCCCAACCCCCCTTCCCTCCCCCACCCCCTTCCCTCTCTCCCCCACCCCTTCTCCCTCCCTCCACACTCTTCCCCATCTCCATCCTCCCCTCCCTCCCCCCTTCACCCCCATCTCCTCTCTCTTGCACCACTCCCTGCTACCCCCCTACCCCACCTCCCTCCCTCCTTCCCCACACCTCTCCCCCTCCCCTCTCTCCTCCCCCCCCCCCATTTCTGGGCACCAGCAATATCATGTAAATGAAAGCAGTCACGTTTAGTATTTTATTGCATATCCTTTACATGCAATGACTGCTTGAAGTCTGCGATTCATGGACATCACCAGTTGCTGGGTGTCTTCTCTGGTGATGCTGTGCCAGGCCTGTATTACAGCCATCTTTAGTTTATGCTTCTTTTGGGGGCTAGTGCCCTTCAGTTTTCTCTTCAGCATATAAAAGGCATGCTCAATTGGGTTCAGTTCGTGTGATTGACTTGGCCACTCAAGAATTGACCATTTTTTAGCTTTGAAAAACTCCTTTGTTGCTTTAGCAGTATGTTTGGGATCATTGTCTTGCTGTGGAATGAACCGCCGGCCAATGAGTTTTGAGGCATTTGTTTGAACTTGATCAGATAGGATGTGTCTATACACTTCAGAATTCATTATGCTACTACCATCAACAGTTGTATCATCAATGAAGATTGATGCCAGGCCTGTATTGTAGCCATCTTCAGCTTTTACTTGTTTTGGGGGCTAGTAACCTTCAATTTTCTCTTCAGCATATAAAAGGTATGCTCAGTTGGGTTCCGATCGGGTGATTGACTTGGCCACTTGTTTGAACTTGAGCAGATACATAGATACATAGAAATTAGGTGCAGGAGTAGGCCATTCGGCCCTTCGAGCCTGCACCGCCATTCAATACGATCATGGCTGATCATCCAACTCAGTATCCCGTACCTGCCTTCTCTCCATACCCCCTGATCCCTTTAGCCACAAGGGCCACATCTAATTCCCTCTTAAATATAGCCAATGAACTGGCCTCAACTACCCTCTGTGGCAGAGAGTTCCAGAGATTCACCACTCTCTGTGTGTCTGTGCACTTTAGAATTCATTATGCTACTACCATCAGCCGTTGTATCATCAACGAAGATAGGTGAGCCAGTACCTTCAGCAGCCATACATGCCAGGCCATAACACCCCCACCACTGTGTTTCACAGATGAGGTGCTTTTGGATCTTGGGAATTCCTTCTCTCATCCATACTTTTCTCTTGCCATCACTCTGATATAAGTTAATCTTCATCTCATCTGTCCACAAGACCTTTTCCCAGAACTGTGGTCGCTTTTTTAAGTGCTTCTTGGCAAACTGTAACCTGGCCATCATATTTTTGCAGCTAACCAGTGGTTTGCATCTTGCAGTGTAGCCTCTGTATTTCGGTTCATGAAGTCTTCTGCGGATAGTGGTCATTGACATCCACACCTGACTCCTTTGCATGCACCCGAGTGCTTCAGACCTTTCGGACAGGTGTTTGGGGATTTTTCTTTATCATAGAGAGAATTCTTCTGTCATCAGCTGTGGAGGTCTTCCTTGGCCTGCCAGTCCCTTTGCGATTAGTAAGCTCACCAGTGCTCTCTTTCTTCTTAATGATGTTCCAAACAGTTGATTTTGGTAAGCCTAAGGTTTGGCTGATGTCTCTAACAGCTTAATTCTTGTTTCTCAGTCTCATAATGGTTTCTTTGACTTTCATTGGCACAACTTTGGTCCTCATGTTGATAAACAGCAATAAAAGTTTCCCAAGCTGATGGAAAGACTGGAGGAAAGTCGAGGTGCTGAGAGCTTTCTTAAGGAGGCAATTAAACACACTTGAGCAATTACAAACACCTGTGAAGCCATGTGTCCCAAACATAATGGTGTCCTGAAATGGGGGGACTATGTATAAACACTGCTGTAATTTCTGCATGGTGAAGCCAATATGTATAAAAATGGCCTTTATTAAAATCTGATAGTGTGCATCTTAACCACATGTAATTTTTTTCTATTACAAATCTCAAATTGTGGAGTACAGAGGCAAATAAATAAATGATGGGTCTTTATCCCAAACATTATGGAGGACACTGTAAATACTCTTTCTTCCCTCAAGATGTTCTTTAAAATCTTCAATTCATGCATATCTTCTCAGGTAGCAGTGTCAACATTTTGGATTTGATTCTGTAAAGTCCCTTCAGCTGTACTGTACCAATTTACTGTTGTGTGATGTCTTTTTAAAATTGCTCTTTTATCTCCCCCACAAATATGTAATATGTGAATATGTGATTATGTTCCATTCTGTTTTGTAGTTTTTTTGCACAAATCCGCAAGCATTGCCACTTTTCATTTCACTGCACATCTCGTATGTGTATGTGACGAATAAACCTGACTTGGCTGTTTTAAGAACACAAAACTGCATGAGATGCAGCAACAGTTTCTCTTCATTTATCTAGAATTTCACTGCCTCCATTCCGTTTTGGTTCCATCTTATCCATTTTTCCTTTAAAATCAATGCAAGAGCAATTCTATTGAAGCTTTAATAGATTTAAAATTGAAATACTTCCTCCGAACTATAAGAAATTTGAGTTCTATTTAAGACAAAGGACCATTTTCAGTAAATTTTCACACCATTAAAAAAAAACTAATTTCACGCTCGGAGACACCAGTGTTCTGAAACAATGGGGAGGCTTCTATTGTGTCCGGAAACGTGGCCGATGGGCAGGACTTCAGGTCAGACTGAAATGCAGGGGACTTCGACCCCCTCTCCCTACCATCCTTCTGGCCAATGTACAGTCCCTTGAAAATAAAGTGGAGGACTTAAGAGCAAGGCTGCTTTATCAAAGGGAGCTGAGGGAATGCTCTGTGTTCTGTTTCACAGAGACATGGCTCACCCCCAGCTCCCCAGCCTCAGCAGTCCAGCCTGATGGTTTCTCCATCCATCGCATGGACCGTGCACTGGCATCTGGGAAAGGGAGAGGGGGCGTCTGCCTCATGGTCAACTCTGCGTGGTGCACAGACGTGGCAGTCCTGTCCAACTCCTACTATCCACACCTGGAACACCTGGCGGTGAAGTGCCGTCCCTTCTACCTACCAAGAGAATTCACCTCCATCATCCTGACCACGGTCTACATCCCTCCCCAGGCTGATGTCCATCTGGCACTGGGGGAGCTGCACGCCGTGGTCAATAAGCACCAGACGGCTTACCCCGAGGCAATTACCACCATAGCCGGAGATTTTAACAAAGCCAACCTTAAGAAATCGCTCCCTAACTTCCACCAACATGTCTCCTGCAGCACCAGAGGACCAAACATCCTCGACCACTGCTACACCACCATCAAGAATGCCTATCGTTCTATCCCTCGCCCTCACTTTGGTAAATCCGATCATACCGTGGTGCTGCTTCTTCCTGCCTACAGGCAGCAATTAAAGTGCACACCCCCTGAGGTGAGGACTGTTCAGAGCTGGTCGGGGGGGGGGGGGGGTTGGGGAACAACTCCAGGACTGTTTGGAGTCTGTAGACTGGGCAATGTTCAGGGACTCAGCAACGGACCTGAATGAATACGCCACAGTCGTTACAGACTTCATAAAGAAATGTGTGGAGGACTGCAACCCAACAAAAACCTTCCGAGTGCTTCCCAATCAGAAGCCTTGGATGAACTATGAGATCCGCACTCTTCTGAAGACCAGACACCGGGCATTCATGTCTGAAGATACAGAGGTCTACAAGAAGTCCAGATATGACCTTGGTAAGGCCATCAAAAAGTCCAAAAGGGACTTTTGCTCCAAGCTGGAGGATGAGATGGATGTTCGGCAACTGTGGCGGGGCTTGAATGCCATCATTTCCTACAAGGCGAAATCAGGAGGCAGCTCAAATGTCAGCAAAGCATCACTCCCTGACGAGCTCAATGCGTTCTACGTACGTTTTGATAGGGAGAATACTGATGTGCCTTCCCGAGCCCCCATTCGCCGTGATGGTATTTCGGTCACAGTCACAGAGTCAAAAAATCCTTCAGAGGGGTGAACCCTCGGAAAGCGCCTGGACCTGATGGTATACCCGGTCGTGTTCTGAAAACCTGTGCGGACCAACTGGCTGGAGTTTTTACGGACATTTTCAACCTCTCACTTCTGAGGTCTGAGGTTCCTACCTGCTTTAAAAGGGTATCAATGATAGCCCAAGAAGGGCAAGGTGACGTGCCTCAATGACTATCGACCAGTGGCACTAACGTTTGTGGTGATGAAGTGCTTTGAGAGGCTGATCATGGCGCAAATCAACTCATACCTCGACAAAAAACAGGACCCACTGCAGTTCGCTTACCGCCACAACAGATCAACCGGTGGATGCGATCTCGCTGGCTTTCCACTCCGCTCTGGACCGCTTGGACAACAAAAACTCATATGT
The DNA here is from genome assembly GCA_038087875.1 of Malacoraja senta. NCBI lineage: Eukaryota > Metazoa > Chordata > Chondrichthyes > Rajiformes > Rajidae > Malacoraja > Malacoraja senta. Next base: position 375,906,028 of record CM075977.1, read on the forward strand.
CAGGCTGTTATTCATTGACTACAGCTCGGCATTTAATACAATCATCCCCTCCAAGCTGGTTACCAAGCTCTCAGAACTGGGTCTCTGCGCATCCCTCTGTAATTGGATCCTCGACTTCCTCATTCACAGACCACAATCTGTTCGTATTGGTGGAAATGTGTCAGCCTCGATAACAATCAGCACAGGAGCACCTCAAGGCTGCGTGCTCAGCCCCCTGCTGTACTCACTCTATACTCATGACTGTGTAGCCGGTCATAGTGCAAACTCCATCATCAAGTTCGCCGACGACACTACTGTTGTGGGACGTATCACTCATGGAAACGAGTCAGAGTATAGAAGTGAGATCGACCGACTGACCAAATGGTGCCAGCACAATAATCTGGCTCACAACACCAGCAAAACCAAGGAACTGATTGTGGACTTTCGAAGGGGTAGGATGGGGACCCACAGTCCAGTTTATATCAACGGGTCGATGGTGGAAAGAGTCAAGTGCTTCAAATTCCTGAGTGTGCATATTTCCAAATATCTCTCCTGGTCCCAGAACACTGTATAAAGAAAGCACATCAGCGCCTCTACTTCCTGAGAAGATCACGGAGAGTCGGTATGTCGAGGAGGACTCTCTCGAACTTCTACAGATGCACAGTAGAAAGCATGCTGACCGGTTGCATCGTGGCTTGGTTCGGCAACTTTTGCGCCCAGGAACGGAAAAGACTGCAAAAAGTTGTAAACACTGCCCAGTCCATCATCGGCTCTGACCTCCCTACCATCGAGGGGATCTACCACAGTCGCTGCCTCAAAAAGGCTGGCAGCATCATAAAGGACCCACACCATCCTGGCCACACACTCATCTCTCCGCTGCCTTCAGGTAGAAGGTACATGGGCCTGAAATCTGCAACATCCAGGTTCAGGAACAGCTTCTTCCCCACAGCCAACAGACTATTAAACTCAACTCAAACAAAAATCTGAACTTTAATAGCCTATTGCACTTTATATGCTTATTTATGTGTATGTTCTGTATTTATTTATGCTTACAATATTCTGTTGTGCTGAAGCAAAGCAAGAATTTCATTGTCCTATCTGGGACACATGACAATAAACTCTCTTGAATCTTGTGTTTACATCATGTAGTGGCTTTATCTTGCATCAAATTTTAAATTAAAAACACACAAGCTAAACAACAAAGACAAAGTGCTGGAGTAACTCAGCAGATCAGGCAGCATCTCTAGAGAACACGGATAGGTGATGTTTCAGGTTGGAACCCTACTTCAAGCCGTTTGTCGTAGGAGGACGGAAAGAACGTCAGAAGAGAGGATGGGCAGAACAAAGCCTGTTAAATGCTAGGTGAATACAGGTGAGTTGTTTGATAGGTAGACAAAATTCAGTTTGATCGGTAGATGGCTGGACAAAGGCAGGAGATGAAAAGACAAAAAGTGTGAGATAGCAATTGAAAAGTTGTGAATTGTTAATCCAGAGGATGGACTGTAATGTAAGGAGAAGGAGAGGGGAGAAATAAGGCAAGAGATCTGGACTCACCTGGACAGAGATGCTGGCAGACCCACTGACTTAATTCAGCACATTGTGTCTTTTCTTTGTACACTAGCATCTTCAGTTCCTTGTTTCTACACTATACATTAAGGACTGATATTTTTTTGTAGCTCAAATCATTCCTTACGTTATGAAAAAGTTATATTTGCAAACAAGCTTAGGACAAAGGTATCTGCCAATAATCATAACCCACAATACATGTCACAACTTGTTAGAACTAAAGTCAAATAAAACAAAGTAGTTAGATGTTTGAAAAATGTTGTGGGAACATGCTGCTTTTAATAGAAGCAACTGCAATTAAAGATAAGAGCTACAAAATGCGATGAAGTTCTAATCTGTATAAATTGCTCACTCTTATCTCATTTTCTGTTGTAGTTTCATTTTCAGTATGCCTTGCAGATAAACAACAGTAAGTGTCAATAAAGGTTTTTTAAAAAAAGTCAGGTTAAGAAATGCTCTGGATTGGAGGGTTTGAAAAATTGAGATATAAAATTTGCTCTTACAAGACGTGTGAAAATAAGTAAATAAACATGTTTTTAAAACTCATGTTCCTTGATGCATGCAGAGATGAAGCAGCTTCACATTACAGAGGAATTCAACACTCCCATAATGAGAGGGATCGCCTGCAAGTTGTTTCTTCTTGAATCTAAACTGTTCCACAAATCTTACCAACTCTGAAGTATTTCGCTCTTGCCCCATGAATAGACTCAAACATTAATTAAGAAAATAGAATAATCAAACCGTTAGCTTATAAAAGAGGGAAATATCAACATTTTGGGATGATTAATTAGCCTGGTACAATAATTATTTAGGCAGCCCAAAATCTTAAACTTTCATATTTGCAGTACGTATGGATCGCGATTATGAACTTCTTTGTGTCTTCCACTGCATCAATTTTTTATGATACTTCATCAAGGAAAAAGTTTTAAAAATATTGGTGCTTTTAGATAAACGTCATATCTTTATAACCTGATAACAAAGTCCTTCTGCAAACTGTAAAAGAGTATTCACGATGACTAACATTTTGGGAAGACTGATTCATAACAAAACTGGCTGAAGTGCAGTTTCACATTTAGAAATAGTGCTAACACAAGACAAAAATCCCATTGATCCATGTCACGTGCACATTGATAAGTTTATTTTAAATGCAAGAAAATTCTAATGACACAAAGTCACCATGTATGCAAAGTGCTAACTATCCAGTACTACATTATCGTAGGCATAAAAATCTACACTGACATTCCACTGTACCAATGAAGCAGTACTGCATTGTTGAAGATGCAGTCTTTCAGAGGAGACATTAAATGAAGATTGACAAAATGTTGGAGTAACCCAGCATCTCCGGGGAAATTGGATAGGTGACATTTCGATTTGGGATCCTTCTTCAGACCTGAAGCAGGGCTCTCGCTTAACTTTTTTTCCCCTGTTGCCAGCCGGGCAACCTCGGCAGCTTTTTAGGTTGCCAAATGAGAGTTTAGGTGGTCATTTAAGACGGCTTGCATGACGCATGCGATAATGTGCTCGGACGAAGTGCGTAGTTACCAGTCGGAATTATGGTCAATGAAGCATTCACATATTATTTCTGCTTCAAATAAAGTCACAAACTAAACATATTCACCAATCAAGACATGATATATACTGCAATGACATGCAGCAAAATTACAATACAGTATCTCATCTCTTGTTACACGTTGCAATGAATGCAATTTCTATTATCTCTTTCCACTTCCAAACAAAAATATGGTTATTCAGCGTATGATCAACCTCGGTGAGACCAGGCGCAGGCCTCCACAACACCTCCACTCAGTTCGCAATAACCAACCTGATCTCCCAGTGGCTCAGCACTTCAACTCCCCCTCCCATTCTGAATCCGACCTTTCTGTCCTGGGCCTCCTCCATGGCCAGAGTGAGGCCCACCGCAAATTGGAGGAACAGCACCTCATATTTTGCTTGGGTAGTATACACCCCAACGGTATGAACATTGGCTTCTCCAATTTCAGGTAGTCCTTGCTTTCTCCCTCCTTCCCCTCCCATTCCCAGCTCTCCCACAGCCTACTGTCTCCGCCTCTTCCTTTCTTTTTCCCACCCCCCACCCCTCCCGACATTAGTCTGAAGAAGGGTCTCGACCCGAAACGTCGCCTATTTCCTTCGCTCCATAGATACTGCCTCACCTGCTTTCTCCAGCATTTTTGTCTACCCATTCACACAAGTTCTGTTAACCCACTTTCCTCACCCACTCCTTGCACATTAGGGGCAATTTTACAGAGACAAGTTAACCTACAAAGCTCATGCGTCTTTGGGATGTGGGAGGAAACCCGCATGCTTGCAGGGAGAATGCGCAAATTCAACACAGTGCCCGAGAACAGGATCGAACACAGATCTCTGGCATGTGAGGCAGCAAGTCCATCAGCTGTGCCACTATATTTTATTTTCCAACACACAAAAAATTATACGTTGATAACTTTGGTTACTAAAAAAAATGAAACTATCCATTTTCAGTCTTAAGTGACGCTATGTCCCCCTTTACAGCTACTGTATGTTTTAATTCAGTTCAAGGCTATTGGGGCAGTACATTGGCCATAAATTTGCTGCCTAAAATTGCCAGACCCGGAATTGATCCTGAATATGGGTGCTGTCTGTATGGAGTTTTGTTTTCTCGTTTATAACATTGTTTACAGAGTACTATGTTTACATATTCTGTTGTGCTGCTGCAAGTAAGGATTTCATTGTTCTAACTGGGACGTGAGAGAATAAAACACTCTTGACTTACGTCGCTGATGTGTGGGATAGAACTAGTGTACGGGTGATCGGTGGTCAGCGTGGACTCGGTGGGCCGAAGGGCCTGTTTCCACGCTGTATCTTTAAATTAAACTAAAAACACTAAAACCAGAGGAAATGTAAAGAAGGGTTTCTACCCAAAACGTCACCCAATTTTTTTCTATCCAGAGATGCTGGCTGCTCCATGGAGTTCTCCCACACAATTAAAGCATGGAATAGTCTTCACCCTACCATAGGTACCAACCAGACGCAACTAAATTTAAGGTGGCTTTTTTTTCCCCAAGAACCCTTTTTTGCTTAAGTCCAAGTCAAGAGAGTTTTATTGTCATGTGTCCCAGATAGGACAATGAAATTCTTGCTTGCTGCAGCACAACAGAATATGTAAACATAATACAGAACAGGAGATAAAAGTTCAGTGTTTCTATATACTATAGACCATATATATACACGATAAATAAACAGATAAAATGCAAAAGGCTGTTATTTTTCAGAGTTTGGTGGTGGTGGGTCCACCAGTTTAAGTTCAATTTCAAATATGTTTGGAGGATCAGGAAACCAAGAAGCAAGAGTTACTCCAGGGAGTTACTGCAGCTCCAGCGAGTGATTCTGCGTTGTTTTTCAACGGTCGCGGTGAGGCAGCGACCGGACAGCAATGGCGGCCAGAACTTCCATAATGCAAAGGGAGGGAGAAAGTGGCCGACGCCGACCAGTTGCTGTGGCAGTGCGCATGTGCAGGGCTGCACATGCGCACAACCACGGCCGATGATGTGCTGGCCGTGGCAGTGCTCATGTATAAGGCGGCCGGCCGTGCGGAGCGGAGACCCGAGAGCCGAGCGGAGACCCGAGACCCGAGCGGAGACCCGAGCGCCGAGCGGAGAGCCGAGAGCAAGCGCCGAGACCCGGACGGCAGGCGGGCCCAGCTTGCCAAGCCGGGCAAAATGGCATGGCTTTTAGATTGCCCGGCAGGACTGTAAGTTGCCATTGGCACCCGGGCATCCGCTAATTTCGAGCCCTGCTGAAGGTTCCTGACCCGAAACGTCATCTATCTGTTTTATCCAGAATTGCTGCCTGACCCGCTGAGTTACTCCAACATATTGTATCTTAATTTTGCAGTTAATTTAGTTATAAACCACCATCTGAGGTTCCTTTTTATTAAATGAAGACTCCTCTACTGCCTCATGAAATGTGTAGGAAGGAACTGTAGATGCTGGTTTCAACCGAAGATAGACACAAAAAGCTGGAATTACTCAGCAGGTCAGAAAGCACCTCTGGAGAAAATAAATAGGTGGCGTTTAGAAACATAGAAAATAGGTGCAGGAGTAGGCCATTCGGCCCTTCACTGCCATTCAATATGATCATGGCTGATCATCCAACTCAGTATCCTGTACCTGCTTCCTCTCCATACCCCCTGATCCCTTTAGCCACAAGGGCCACATCTAACTCCCTCTTAAATATAGCCAATGAACTGGCCTCAACTACATTCTGTGGCAGAGAATTCCAGAGATTCACCACTCTCTGTGTAAAAAATGTTTTTCTCATCTCAGTCCTAAAAGATTTCCCCTTTATCCTTAAACTGTGACCCCTTGTTCTGGACCCCTGGATCTTTCAAGACCCATCTTCAGACTGAGAGTCAGGGAAAAGGGAAACAAGAAATATAGACAGTGATCTGGAGAGATATAGAACAAATGAATGAAAGATATGCAAAAAAGTAACGATCATAAAGGAAACAGGCCATTGTTAGCTGTGGGCTAGATAACAAAGACAATGACTTCACAAGACGACTTTGTGGCTAGTACGACTTGGGTGGGGGGGGGGGGGATGGGGAGAGAGAGGGGGATGCAAGGGTTACTTGAAGTTAGAGAAATCAATACTCATACCGCTGTTGCAAGCTGCCCAAAGGAAATATGAGGTGCTATACCTCCAATTTGCGTTTGGCCTCACTCTGACAATGGAGGAGGCCCATGACAGAAAGGTCAGTGTGGGAATGACAAGGGGAAATAAAAAGGTTGGCAACTGGTAGATCAGGTAGGTCCAGGCAAACTGAGAAGATGTTCAGCAAAACGATCACCCAGTCTACATTTGGTTTCACCGATGTATAAGACTCCACACCTTACACATCGGATACAGTACCCTCCCTCCCCAACCCCTCCCACCTCCACTCCAACCCTCCCCAGCCCCACCTTCAGACTCCCCTCCTCTCCACAACCCTCTCACCTCCTCCCCTCCCACCCCAGAGTCAGGGAATCACTAACTAGAGGGCATAGGTTAAAAAGTAGTAAAAGACATTTGAACAGGCACATGGATAGGAAATGGATAGAATAGGATATCGGCTAAAAGGGGCAAATTAGACTAGCTTAGATGGGACATCTTAGTTTTCATAGACTGGGCAGGCCAAAGGAAATGTTTCCATGCTGTCTGATTCTGATTTTTAAAAATTGACTTATTTAGGACATTGTGCAGTTGTGAAAGTAATTGTACGTCAAAATCTTACTTTTATCTTGCAGTTCAATACATTCAGAAGGCCTTTCAATGTCCTGTTCTTTTCGGTTTTGAGAATTGTTTAAAAAAAAATCTATCTATTTACCAACGTTAGAAATCTTGTTATCGCAGTTAAAAACAAAATGGGATAGATATCACAAATGTTTTTTTATATTGTTGTAATACCGAACATTCAAGTTAAGGGACACAAAATAAAATGCAAATTATTAAAATAAATTATCCCGGGATGAGTGATTGGATTTCTCAATGATCTGCTTAAAGTTTGTACCATTTCTTACAAGGACAAAAACAAAATCCTCCAAAATAAGGAGCTACACAATTAACGGTAAACAGTCCAGGTCAGAAACTGCATCCTGCACCGGCTCGTTTTTACACATCGGGCAACATGAATGCACAGAGCTCGGAATCACACGATCGACCTTATTCCTGGTCCGAGTCATTTAATTTCATGCTGCTCCCCCTTCCTCACTCACTCACTCACTCACTCACTCGACCTCAGCGACTGCCGACTGCCGCCTGCCGCCTGCCATTGCCGGGCGGCAAATGCCGGCCGCCGCATCACTCACCCGGTCCGTCCACTCGCTTCCTCCTCAGCGCGCGACCAACAGTCACCTTCTCCTCGCGCCGTGACCCTCGAAGCCGTTACGGGGGCGGGAGGGACGAGGTGGTGGTGGGGAGGGCGGGACGAGGCGGGGCGGGGCGGCAGCACCGGACCATCAATGGAGAGCTCGATCCGGGCTGATTGACGACTGAGCTGCTCCAATGTAAGTTCCGCTTTGATCGGTTGCCGTCTGGAAATGAGTCTCGACCCGAAACGTCTGGTTCTGGTCACCCATTACTCCAGCATTTTGTGTCTCCCTCACATCCCTTGTGTCTTAACTTTCTAAACCATCCTACCATAGCATCTCATCAAAAGATTTACTAAATAAAGCCTTATAAACTAAGCCTTCAACACTTTTCTTAGTTACTCCAGCATTTTGTGTCTGTCTTCGGCGTAAACCAGCATCTGCAGTTACTTCCTACACAATTGCCACTTGTCATTTGCAAATCTTTTCACACCGATCGAAGAGCTGGTCCTCAACAGCGGCAGGAAATCCATTTGTATGTCTAAAACAAAACGCACTTTAAAGAGATGCAGCTCCTTCCTATACACGCCAGATCATGTCGTTCCGTCCGTTGTATCTTGTGGACATACACAACATGCCGGAGTAACTCAGCGGGTCAGGCAGCATCTCTGGAGTGAAGGAATGGGTGACGTTTCAGGTCGAGACGCTTCTTCAGACTGAGAGTCAGGGGAGAGGGAGATTAAAGATATGGAAGGGTGAGGTGTGAAGGGTAATGGGCCTGTCCCACTTGGGCGACTTTTTAGGCGACTGCAGGAGACTATGCAGTCGCCACATGTTCGTTGGTGGTTGCCGGGGAGTCGCCTTCATGGTCGTGAGGAGTTCCCGCATTCATGGCCTCATTACGGTCGCCGTGAATTTTTCAACATGTTGAAAAATTAGCGGCGACTAGACTGAAGAGTATGGAGAGTAGCGAGAATTCTCGTGCCGTAGGTGGGTCGCCAGGAGGTCCTAATGGGTTGCCAGGAAGTCGAAGGTTCTCGGAGGTTGTAGTCAGTGCTGACCGGTGAATTTCATTGGCTCATTGGGGAAAAAAAGGTAAGCAGTAGTTTTCAGAACCAAGGATAACCGGTAATGTTAATGTCCGCCGAGCTTCACAGCCGTGTATCTCTGGCTTCTTAAAAGTTGTCTCCACTCCTTCTCCCCCCCCCCCACCCCCTCCTCTCCCCCCACCCCCTCCTCTCCCCCCTTGTTTTAAAGGACTTACCGTACGCTGTGCTTTAACCGTCTTTTTACAGCGCCAACCTTCCTGTTCATCGCGGTGTGTGTCTGTTTCACCTTGGCTTTGCACCGTGTGAATTTTTTAGACAGCGCTCCCCACGCTTGCCATGTCCCCCGCCTGCATAACGGGCTGGTGAAGAAAGCGATCTGTTGACAGTCGCCAGCAGTCCGCTGAATAATCGCATTAGTGGGACAGGCCCATAAGGGTCTCGTCCCGAAACATCTCTCCAGAGATGCTGCCTGACCACCAGCATTACACCAGCATTTTGTGTCTATATTCGATGTAAACCAGCATCTGCAGTTCCTCCCGATACATTGCATCTTATTTGCTGTTTGGCGCTGGGATAGCCCTGACATCAGGTGGACAATTCATTTTTGGTCTATGTTGGCCTGCTCTTTTGCTCCTATTGTATAAAAAGGTAATAAATGGAAATATGAATTTAGGCGATTGAGTCTTTCTTGTCTGCACCCTATTTAATAAGATACAAGATTTCTGATGCTGGAATCTGGAGTAGAAACAAACTGCTGAAGGAACTGAGGATCAGGCAGCATCTATGGAGGGAAAGTGATGATCGACGTTTAGGCATGCTGATATATTACCTTACCTATCAATTAGAGTTTATTGTTAATGATAGACACAAAATGCTGGAGTAACTCAGCATCTCTAGAGAGCAGGAATGGGTGACGTTTTGGGTCAGGGGAGAGGCAGACTAGGTAAGTGGTAGTCCATGGCATTCTTTACTGAGGTTCAAGGCGGTTCAAGAAACTGGTGGAAACCGGAAGAGAAGTAGTTGTTCCTGAACCTGGTGGTGTGGGACTTCAGGCTTTTGTATCTCCTGCCGGATGGTTACAGTGAGACAAGGGCATTGATGTCAGAATTGAATGCACTCAGTGACTGAGCCTGTTTGGTTGTCTTAGATACCAAAGCCCAAAGATTTATTGGCCATTTAGTAAAGAAATTACTTTTCATCTTTATCCTTAACTTTGAAACCTTGACCCTTGGTTATAGAAATTGTCGTGGTTTTAAGACTCAAAGTTTGGATAAGATGACACAGACACGGACAATTCTTCAAGAAGACGAAAGCCTTTATTTGCAAATATTCAGCTGGAACATTCAGAGACGACACCACCTGCCCGTTCTCTAATTGCTCTCTGATCCACAGACACAAGCAGCTTTTTATTACACTCTTTCAGCCTTATCTCTGCTTCATTATCTTGCATGCTTGTACTCCTTTCGCATCAATCTATCTTCAATTCTAATATTCTCTGTCTTGCCACCATTATGTTTCCGACCTTGGTTCAGGTTTATCAAACTTTACATTTCCTCTCTTATCTCTTCCTCTCTCGCCGCCCTGAAATTCCAAACTATTGCTTTTAATTTCCCAGCTATGTTTCAGCTAAAGCCAAGGTTAGACGACACCATTTTGTACAGTTACACACACCATTTTACACTGTTACATATTAGCTTATGTTTAATACAAGGATATAAATGTAAAAATAAGTAACTTGTTTATAACTTCCATATAACTCCCTCCTCTGAGACTCCACTGAGTCTCAAAAGACAAAGGAAACCACACACACACCCCCCAGGTCTAATCACCCATAGAGCCCTAAAATGCAGGCTCTTTTAATTAAGTTTGCTTAATGCTGTGTAGTGTTCTTTCTCTGGCTCCCTGAGAAACTGGCCAAAAACCCACCCCCATTACGAGAGGCAGGAAAAAAGGATCCAGTTTCCCTTACAGACTTCGTTTAACATTTTCCTAACACTTCTTCTCCATCGTAGTAGTATTATATCACCGAGATCCACTTCCCTTGAGGGCCTGATTCGGCTTCACCCGTTATCATTGGCAGTTGCTTCACAGTAGCTTTCACCAGGAGAGACTTAATACAGGGGAAAACACAGCACAACATGATTGCCACTGCAAGTAGTGCGACCCCAATGGTCAAACCAATTTTAACCAGCCATGCTCCCCAACCCCCCAACATGCTCTCCAGCCACCCAAACAATTGATGTCTGAACCCTACGTTTCTATTAACCTCACTCCTTATCCATGGCTTTAGTGAAAGACCCCTGCGGGCTAGTATTATTACGTATGAAGGTGAAGCATTGTTCCCCAAACAAGACACATACACCCCTTTATTCTGACCTTATTTACACCAGTCTCATAGTCACTAATGTCACCAAAAACCTCATATTACCTTAACCATATAACAATAACAGCAATGAAACAGGCCATCTCGGCCCTTCTAATCCGTGCCGAACACTTACTCTCACCTAGTCCCATCTACCTGCACTCAGACCATAACCTTCCATTCCTTTCCCGTCCATATACCTATCCAATTTATTTTTAAATGATAAAATCGAACCTGCCTCCACCACTTCCACTGGAAGCTCATTCCACACAGCTACCACTCTCTGAGTAAAGAAGTTCCCCCTCATGTTACCCCTAAACTTCTGTCCCTTAATTCTCAAATCATGTCCTCTTGTTTGAATCTTCCCTACTCTCAATTGAAAAAGCTTATCCACGTCAACTCTGTCTATCCCTCTCATCATAACCTTCTGCGCTCCAAACAATAAAGACCTAACTTGTTCATCCTTTCTCTGTAACTTAGTTGCTGAAACCCAGGCATCATTCTAGTAAATCTCCTCTGTACTCTCTCTATTTTGTTGACATCTTTCCTATAATTTGAAGACCAAAATTGTACACCATACTCCATAATTGGCCTCACCAATGCCTTGTACAATTTTAACATTACATCCCAACTTCTATACTCAATGCTCTGATTTATAAAGGCCAGCACAGCAAAAGCTTTCTTTACCACCCTATCTACATGAGATTCCACCTTCAGGGAACTATGCACAGTTATTCCTAGATCCCTCTGTTCAACTGCATTCCTCAATTCACTACCATTTACCATGTACATCCTATTTTGATTTGTCCTGCCAAGATGTAGCACCTCACACTTATCAGCATTAAACCCATCTGCCATCTTTCAGCCCACTCTTCCAAATGGCCTAAATCTCTCTGTAGATTTAAAAAATCTATTTCATTATCCACAACACCACCTATCTTAGTATCATCTGCATGCTTACTAATCCAATTTACCACACCATCATCCAGATCATTGATGTATATGACAAACAATAGTGGACCCAACACAGATCCCTGAATCACCCCACTAGTCACCAGCCTCCAAACTGACAAACAGACATCCACCATTACTCTCTGGCATTCACATTCAGCCACTGTTCAATCCATCCTGCTACTCCACCATTCCATGTGGAACCTTGTCAAAGGCCTTACTGAATTCCATATAGACAACATCCACCCATTTACCCTCATCAATAACCTCTTCAAAATTTCAAAAAGATTAGTTAAACATGAGCTTCCAGGCACAAATCCATGTTGATTGTTCCTAATCAGACACTGTTTATCCAAATGCTTATATATATTATCTTTAAGTATCCTTTCCATTAATTTGCCCATCACTGATGTCAAACAACGTTCTTGTTAGAACTCTGCTCTTCCCTCACTTCTTTGTCCTCCTGTTCACTTACCTCAGGACTATTATCTAGTCGTACCTACGGGACAGCCCTCATGTAAGGATTGAAATGGTACCAGGTAGATCAACCTTCTACCTGAACTGCGGTGGGTGGTTCGGAAAGCTCATACATACACATTGTCTCCAGGTTTAAAGGGTCCTTCCTCCTGGTCCACCTCCAACTGCTTTTGCTTTACCTGTGCATAAATAGACTTGTATATCATAATTAACTGTTACATATAGTTCTTAAATTCTACCTGTAACTGTTCCAAACTCGGTCCCTTGTATGGACCTCTCCATTGTGCCACCTACATAGGTCAGCCAGTAAGCATCTCATGTGGTGTTATGTGGGTTATTCGGTTAGTTTGCATGCACCATCTCTTCAGTGCCGATGGCAGGGTATTGATCCAATTCAACTTTGTAGTTACACAAATCTTATTTATATTAACCTTCAATGTTCCATTTGTTCTTTCCACCATGCCCTGTGACTGCAGGTGTTACACACCCAAATCTGTGTTTTACTCTAAGGGCCTGTAGCACCAGCTTGACTACTCTCTGAATGAAAACAATCCGTTGTCAAAGCTGATTTCAGTAGGTCTACCAAACCTCTCGATTACCTCATTCATCAGAAACTTCACTACAGTCCCTACACCTAAATTCATCCAAATCTTACCCTAGACGTAATAACAGCTGATCATCTTCCAGATGCTCTTCTGACTGCTTCACCTGCGCTTTTATTTCCCTCCTTATGTGCTTGGCATTTAATGACAGCTAGTGCCCCTGGCTTCATTATTGCCCTTATCAGGTCTGTACTTTACTGCTAACTTTTCATGGGGTCTCCGTTGCTTTCCTCAAAGCCTTTCTGTTTCCCTACTGCTCCAAACATGTGACAGACCCCATGAACATATGCTTAGTCGGTATAAACTTCAGCTTTCTCACCTTCCCTCATATCACATGCTGCTCTTAAAGCCTTAATTTCTGCCAACTGAGCTAAGCAAGATTGCAGGCTTCCAATTTAATTACCTTAAAGTCTAATTCATCCTGATGCACCACTTCAAACCCTGCATACTTGCTATTATGATCCCTTTAACAAGAAACATCCACAAGCAAAACCTTATTGTCCCCTTCATTCAAAGTCTCTGCCTGTAAAACATTTCTCCGACTTGTGTGTCCTTCTTCCTTCATTATTTTCCTTAATGACATCACAATTTCAACATACTTTCCAATCTAGTCTGAACTATATCCTTCAATAAACTTCAATTATCTCTTCAATTTGATCCTGCGCTATAGCTTTAACTTTTTTAGATATTACTCGTCCTGAATATTCTACCTGCTGCTGACAAAACAGCAACTTCTTCCTGGATACTTTATGACCTCTTATGCCATCTTTTCCAAGATAATTAAAATGTTTCTCTCACATTGCTTCTCACTTGTGGAACAAACCAACAAATCATCCACATACTGTATCAAATACTTTCTAAGGGTACTCCTTCCAAATCTGCCTTTAACATCTGATTAAAAACATGGGGCTAGTATTTAAAACCCTGCCACATCCTAGCGTAGGTGTATTTAATACCTCTTCTTAATGTTCTTACCATAGCTATGTTCACCACTATCTTAATATAATAATTATTATTTCCTGATTACCATACCTGTTCACATCCCCAACACACCTTATCCATTACCTGTCTTCTTACTAGCCTTTCTTGACCTCCTCCTTGAAATCCCTCCCTCCCTTGGGGACCCCAGTCCTGTCTGGGCTTATATCCAGATTTATTTCACTCCTGATAGGGCATTTGAGGAAACACTCCTCCAAAGATATTTATTATTGGCATGGAATTCTCTGGCCCCTGTTTGGCTCTGTCATAGCACTCACTGTGTGTTGGTACATCACTTATTTCAGTCTTTTCAACCAGGTCTGTTGTTATTGACAACATTGTCTTTCCTTTTTTCACGCTCTTTCTTTTTGAGCTCTTCAAGTTACATTTACATCACTTTTCTCTGCACCTCTTCCTGCTGGTCTGCAAGTCTTTTTTATATCTTTGCGATATTTCTCGACCTCATTAACCAAATGATCGCTGAATCGGGGGTGGGAAATAGATGACAATCCCACCACCTCCTCCAATCTAGACTTGACTTTAGGAGGAATGACATCCACCACAGTGGTTCAGAATATAGTGTTCATTAACTGGTTGCCTTCTATTTCGTGTTCATTTTCAAGTCTCCACCTTTTCAGCTAGTTCTCCTGATAGGCTGCTGGATTATTTGCCTCTCCCAGTGGATCTCCCCTTTATTCCTTGGGGTCCACCTTAAGTGGGTAACATTGTCTGAGGGCCTGCCATACCCTCTGCCTGACTGTGTCAAACAGCATGCCATTGTTTATTGCATTGTTCACAGCATTTTTATACCAGCCATCTTCAGTAGTTCTGTCAGTTTAGTGGTTCCTATCACTTTCACCAACAGTGCCTTCAAATCTCCATAGCCAATAATCATCCCGCATTCTCCTCCTCCAAAGCCCTAATCCATTTCCTGCCCCATCAGGAATATTGGGTAAGGTATTTTTTAGCCCTCTCAGTTTATGGGTGCCCCAAAGGATAATCTGTGTCTGTCCTGCTCTTTTCTTTTTAAAGCAGTCTCATCAATTTATCCCTCTGCTTTCCACTTTAATCCTTTCTGGTATGCCTTCTTTCTTATTCTAAACTCAATTTCTTGCTTCTCAGATATTCTAGCTTCTTTGCAAATGCATTCACCTTTCTTTTAAAATCTTCCACTGACTCCTCCTGATTTATTACTTTCACACCTGTCGTTACCTCCTCACTGCCTCTCTCTCCTTTCTTTCTAAACTGCCTAAGTGCATCTATTTCCTTTCCTCTCCACTTTTCCCACCTTTCCAACTTATCTGTGGTCATATAATTCATAATTAACACTTCCATCTTGTCACACATTTATCTTGAAAGTGCCTTCCTTGGGCCACTTCCTCACAACTTTTTCTTAAAATCTCAGCAAACAATCATTACCCTTCTCCAACCATAATGTTTACCATAAAACAACAAACTATAAAAGCTGGTCATGTTTCAGCAATTAACTTATTTCCAATTATTTCAATCCATTCTCACCACTATTTAAAATTTCCAATTCCTAGAACTAGTAACAATTTTTCAAACTAACTTTACTGAAAAGAAATCTAAAAGAAACAACAGAAATACCAAGCAACCTACATTTTCCAACTTTCCCCTTTTAAGTTACGAAGATACAAAGTGTTAAACAAAGTGTTAAACGTTACCTTACAGCTGTTCGTAACCTCCCCCATTGCTTACAATCTCTTAAAGGACATCACATATATGAACTTCCTCATTCATTCAAAACCGGTTTTTACACACAAATCACATTCGTTCCATTCTTACTTCAAAGAAATTATGCAATTTTCTACACAGATTAAAGTTTATATAAACATTAACATTTATATAATTCTTATCTTCCTTTTAAGTTAAAGTATGATGGTCTAATCCCCTATCAGTCAGGTACCTGAGCGCTGTGATTGGACATTGATTCAGATCATGATTAGTCAGACTTACCGTCACTCAAATTCTAACCACACCCCACTAAGATCACAACCAATCAAAATCCTAGTCACTCAACATCTGACCACACGCCACTCCCATTAATTTCCAGACAAAGAAAGCACATTTTATCCTTAACTTCAGAAAAGGGAGGCTGACAGACCAAGCAGCAGAAAGAATGCAGCAAATTTATCTCCACAAACAGTTATGAAACTCAGTCCTTACACGTCCTCCACCCTTGTAGTCACTATATTACCTTAATATATTCTTATTGCTATATAACCTTACACTATTCTTATTGCTATTCTACTACATTTTATCACTGTGTACACTTCCTGTTACTCACTTACCTTAAATTCGTATTTTGCCCGTACAAACCCTTAGTCACCTAAGGTGGTATCCACAAAATACTTTATTCTGCCCGTACAAACCCCTGCCCGCTCAGGGTGGTATCCACAGAATGCCTTATTCTGCCCGTACAAACCCCTGCCCTCAGGGTGGTATCCACAGAATGCCTGCCTCGTCCGTGCAACCCCTGACGTCTCAGGGTGATATCCACGAGGTCTAAATAAACTCTTACCTGCCTCGTCTGTGCAACCCCTGGCCTCTCAGGGTGGTATCCACGAGGTCTCAATACACTCTTAATAATATCACACAATGCAATGCTGTACTTATCACAGATGTTATCACTCACCACACAGCGCAGCCTTCTCGGACAATCCTCCGGGCCTCCTTTTTAGAACAATTTAGTGCCAGATTCTTGGGTCGGAGAGACCTTCTAACTACCTAGGCACTTCTGTGCCCCAATGGCTTCCCATGTTCAACAGGTTAGTAGTCCAAATGAAGCGGAAAACCGCATAATTTTATAGGTGGCCACCCTTTTCCTGTTGTCCCTAGGAGCCAAGAGGGGCTGGGAAGTGCCCTGTCTGTTTGTCTTTTAATTAACGGTCTCTTACCGACCCTGCTCGCAGCGCCAATTTTGTTGTGGTTTTAAGGCTCAAAGTTTGGATAAGATGACACAGACATGGAGAATTCTTCAAGAAGACGAAAGCCTTTATTTGCAAATATTCAGCTGGAACATTCAGAGACGACACCACCTGCCCGTTCTCTAATTGCTCTCTGATCCACAGACACAAGCAGCCATTTATTACACTCTTTCAGCCTTATCTCTGCTTCATTATCTTGCATGCTTGTACTCCTTTCGCATCAATCTATCTTCAATTCTAATATTCTCTGTCTTGCCACCATTATGTTTCCGACCTTGGTTCAGTTTTATTAAACTTTACATTTCCTCTCTTATCTCTTCCTCTCTCGCCGCCCTGAAATTCCAAACTATTGCTTTTAATTTCCCAGCTATGTTTCAGCTAAAGCCAAGGTTAGACGACACCATTTTGTACAGTTACACACACCATTTTACACTGTTACATATTAGCTTATGTTTAATACAAGGATATAAATGTAAAAATAAGTAACTTGTTTATAACTTCCAAATAACCCCACTTGGGGAATAATATTCCTGCATCTCCACTGTTGAGCCTCACCTGAATGATGTATATGTCAATAGATTTTCTAGAAACTCGAGAGGCCATGTGCCTGATTAGCATATTTGATCCTCATATGGCAAATCCACCATCTCAGGAATCAACCAAGTGAAATAAACAAACGGCTGGAGTAACTCAGCAGGTCAGGCAGCATCTGTGGAGGCATATGGACAGATAACATTTCACATTGGGTCCCTTTAGACTGATGGAGTTAGCTGAGAGAGAGAGAGATGAGAAGAAGGGCTGAGGCAAGAGTTGGCAAATGTTAGAGGCATTCAGGTGAGCTCTGAAAAGCCATTTGGACAGATATCTGGTTAGGAAGTGTTTATGGCCAAATGCAAGTTAGCCCAGAATCCCAACATGGTCGACATGGACAAGCTGGGCCAAAGGGTCTGCTTACATGCTGTTAGTCGTAATGCAGGTAGTACTGCTGCCTTGCAGCTCCAGCAACCAGATCTGGACTTCCAGTGCAGTCTGTCTTGAGTTTGAACTTTCATTTTATGACTACCTGGGATTTCACCAGGTACTTGTCACTTGTACCTAGTTTAGGTGCAATTAAATTCTTTGTTTTTGCATACAATGTACACAAAAGGGTCGACACAAAGGCACCGACAAAGTTACAAAGTTACATCCCTTCTTCATCCCCCCACCGGGTCCACCTTAATTATCGGCGGCACCGCCATGCCGGGTGCCGACAGCCCCCTAACCCTTACACCGGGTCCACCTTTGATCTCAGTGACTATCCCCCTATGCCGGGTCCCCCTTTGTTCTCGACGACGGGGCCTGTCCAACTCGGCCCGATTCCGTTCAAGGCTTCGACTCGACTTCCAGGCTCCAACCCAATCTCGTCCTCGGCACAACCTTGTCTTCTTCGGACTGACCTCGAGGCTCCAACGCGACCTCGTCCTCGGCCCAACCCGACCTCGGCCTGAGTAGGGTCAGATGTCGGGGCAATAAACGGCTGGGGAGCCATTGAGAGCCGGGGATGTGTCGGCAGGTCCGTCCACTATATCCGACATCTGTTATAAGGGGATCATTTAAAAAAAAGGGTTTACTGTATTGTCTTTGCAAAACAATTAGAAGAGAAGATTGAGAGTATAATTGATTCTCACGACAGAGCGACATGTCTGGAAAGGGCGCTCGCCACTCACAATGCTATCTGTTGCCGCTCAGGGAATTTCAACTCATCATTCTTAATTTTGTCCGGATTATAGGGGTGGGCGGACCATCAGTTGCCGGAAAATTGGTGTTGAAATTGTATTTAGTGTAGATCCATCACTATTGCTGATTTGATCCATGTCTGGCTTTGCTGTTGTTCACCTGATCCGTAATCCAGTTCGGGTTTCCATTATTACCATCTGTTGGTGTGTGACTAGCAGTTCTCAGTTTGATCTAGGACTCAGAGCCTACAACAGTTTATGTAATGCTGTCTCCATGTGATGTTATTAATATACTTATTATGAAGTTAAACGACTCAGTGTTATCAGTACTTCATACATGGTGTCAGAAGTGGGATTCGAACCCACGCCCCAGTTGGAGACGGGAGTACACCACTCTGCATACACTCATGTCGATCATCAATCACGGGTGGCCTGACGCAGCACAAGCTTCCATTTGCCGTTCAGCCCTACTTTCCCGTCAGAGATGAGCTTGCAATTGAGAATGGAATCATCAAGATGGGCCACAAGGCAGTGATCCCGGCATCGCTCCAGCAGCAGTACTTTGATGCCCTACAAAGAGGACACCCCGGTTCCGAGGCAACTGTGCGTTGGGCACAGAGCATGTTTTTCTGGCCTGCCATGTCGGAGTGCATAGAAACATAGAAACATAGAAAATAGGTGCAGGAGGAGGCCATTCGGCCCTTCGAGCCAGCACCGCCATTCATTGTGATCATGGTTGATCGTCCCCTATCAATAACCAGTGCCTGCCTTCTCCCCATATCCCTTGACTCCACTAGCCCCTAGAGCCCTATCTAACTCTCTCGTAAATCCATCCAGTGACTTAGCCTCCACTGCCCTCTGTGGCAGGGAATTCCATAAACTCACAACTCTCTGGGTGAAAACGTTTTTTCTCACCTCAGTCTTAAATGACCTCCCCTTTATTCTAAGACTGTGGCCCCTGGTTCTGGACTCGCCCAACATTGGGAACATTTTTCCTGCATCTAGCTTGTCCAGTTCTTTTATAATTTTATATGTTTCTATAAGATCCCCCCTCATCCTTCTAAACTCCAGTGAATACTAGCCTAGTCTTTTCAATCTTTCCTCATATGACAGTCCCGCCATCCCAGGGATCAACCTCGTGAACCTACGCTGCACTGCCTCAATCACAAGGATGTCCTTCCTCAAATTAGGAGACCAAAACTGTACACAATACTCCAGATGTGGTCTCACCAGAGCCCTATACAACTGCAGAAGAACCTCTTTACTCCTATACTGAAATCCTCTTGTTATGAAGGCCAACATTCCATTAGCATTCTTCACTGCCTGCTGTACCTGTAAGTCAACTTTCAGTGACCGGTGTACAAAGACGCCCAGGTCTCGCTGCACCTCCCCCTTACCTAACCTAACCCATTGAGATAATAATATGCCCCCTTGTTATTGCCGCCAAAGTGGATAACCTCACATTTATCTATATTATACTGCATCTGCCACGCATCTGCCCACTCACTCAACCTGTCCAGGTCACCCTGTAACCTCCTAACATCCTCTTCACAGTTCACACTGCCACCCAGCTTTGTGTCATCCGCAAACTTGCTAGTGTTGCTCCTAATTCCCTCTTCCAAATCATTAATATATATGGTAAACAGTTGCGGCCCCAACACCGAGCCTTGCGGCACTCCACTCGCCACTGCCTGCCATTCTGAAGAGGACCCGTTCACTCCTACTCTTTGCTTCTGGTCTGCCAACCAATTTTCTATCCATGTCAACACCCTACCCCCAATACCATGTGCTCTAATTTTCGTCACCAGTCTCCCGTGCGGGACCTTATGAAAGGCTTTCTGAAAGTCTAGATACACTACATCCACTGGCACCCCTTCATCCATTTTACTTGTCACATCCTCAAAAAATTCCAGAAGATTAGTCAAGCATGATTTTTTCCCTTTCATAAATCCATGTTGACTTGGACTAATCCTTTTACTGCTATCCAAATGCCCCATTATTATCTCTTTAATAATTGACCAGCATCTTTCCCACCACCAAAGTCAGGCTAACTGGTCTGTAATTCCCGTTTTCTCTCTCGCTCCTTTCTTGCAAAATTGGGATAACATTAGCTATGCTCCAATCCACAGGAACTGATCCTGAATCTATTGAACATTGGAAAATGATTACCAATGCGTCCACTATTTCTAGAGCCATCTCCCTGAGGACCCTGGGATGCAGACCATCAGGCCCAGGGGATTTATCATCCTTCAGTCCCATTAGCCTACCTAATACTATTTCTTGCCTAATGAAAATTTCTTTCAGTTCCTCTACCCCCTTAGATCCTCGTCCTCCAGTACTTCTGGGAGATTGTTTGTGTCTTCCTTAGTGAAGACAGATCCGAAGTACCTATTCAACTCTTCTGCCATTACTTTGTTGCCCATAATAATTTCACCCGTGTCTGCCTTCAAGGGATCCACATTTGACTTTGCTACTCTTTTTCCCTTAACATATCTAAAGAAGCTTTGACTGTCCTTTAGGAGTTTCTCGACTAACATAGGCAACTCTTTCTCCTCCCCAGCTAATCTCTGCTGTGGGGTTCCACAAGGTTCCATCCTTGGCCCCATTCTCTTCTCCATGTATATGCTCCCCTTAGGCAAAGTCATTGAAAGGCACGGCATTTCCTTCCATTGCTACGCAGACGATACACAACTCTATCTCCCCCTGAAGCCCCAAAACCAATCAAATCTGCTTAACCTTACCCACTGCCTCGAGGATATAAAGTGTTCGATGGCCCAGAACTTCCTCCAACTAAACGAGAGTAATCTGAGGTCATCCTTCTCGGCCCCTCGGACTCAATCAAAATGATAGCAGGCAGCCTTGGAAGCCTTATCCCACTACTCAAACCTCACGTCAAAAACATTGGCGTGATATTTGACTCAGCACTGAAATTTGACAAACAAGTCAATGCCGTGGTAAAAGCTAGCTTCTCTCAGCTTCGGACGATAGCTAAAATAAAACAATTCCTCCAGTTTGATGACCTCGAAAAGATCATCCACACATTCATCTCCTCCCGCCTAGATTACTGCAACTCCCTTTACACTGGCATCAGCCAATCTTCCCTGTCCCGCCTGCAACTGGTCCAAAATGCCGCAGCGAGACTCCTGACGGGCACCCGAAAAAGGGACCACATCACCCCGATCCTGGCCTCTCTCCACTGGCTCCCTGTGCGGTTCTGTATAAACTTCAAGATCCTCCTCCATGTCTACAAAGCCCTCAATGGGCTTGCCCCCACCTACATAAAAAGACTTCTCACCCACCACTCCACCTCCAGGCCCCTCAGATCGGCCGACTTGGGGTTGCTGAATATCCCACAGTCTAGGCATAAGCTCAGGGGCGACCGCGCCTTTGCGGTTGCAGCCCCTAGACTGTGGAACAGCATCCCCTTTCCCATCAGAACTGCCCCCTCCATCGACTCTTTTAAGTCAAGACTAAAAACGTATCTATATTCCCAAGCCTTTCCTGACGTCCTCTGAGTGAAGGCTACATGTATATATGTATGTAGTTTGTTTTGTTTATGCTATCCTTATTACAAATGTAAAGCACTTTGGCCAACGAGAGTTGTTTTTTAAATGTGCTATATAAATAAATGTGACTTGACTTGACTTGACTTCTTTATATTCCTGGCCAGCTTCCCCTCGTACTTCATCTTTTCAGCCCGTATTGCCCGTTTTGTTTCCTTCTGTTGTCCTATGAAAGTTTCCCAATCCTCTGGCTTCCGGCTACTCTTTGCTGTGTTATACATCTTTTCTTTTAGTTTTATTCTATCCCTAACTTGTCTTGTCAGCCATGGTTGCCTCCTACTCCCCTTAGAATCTTTCTTCCTTTTTGGAATAAAATGATCCTGCGTCTTCCGGATTATGCCCAGAAATTTCTGCCATTGCTGTTCCACCATCATTCCTGCTAGGATCCCTTTCCAGTCTACCTTGGCCAGCTCCCCTCTCATGCCTTCATAGTCCCCTTTGTTCAACTGCATCACTGACACTTCCGATTTAACCTTCTCCTTCTAAAATTGCATATTAAAACTAATCATATTATGATCACTACCTCCAAGCGGTTCCTTTACCTCGATTTCTCTTATCAAATTTGGTTCATTGGACAACACTAAATCCAGAATTGTCTTTTTTCTGGTCGGCTCCATTACAAGCTGCTCTAAGAATCCATCTCGGAGGCATTCTACAAACTCTCTTTCTTGGGGTCCTGAACCAACCTGATTTTCCCAGTCTACCTGCATATTGAAATCCCCATCACCATAGTGGCATTACCTTTGTTACATGCCAGTTTTAACTCCTGCTGCAACTTACACCCTACATCCGGGCTACTATTTGGGGGAATGTAGATAACACCAATTAGTATCTTCTTGCCTTTACAATTCCTCAACTCAATCCACAGTGACTCTACCTCGTCAGTCCCTATGTCTTCCCTCGCAAGGGACTGAATTCCATCCTTCACCAGCAGAGCTAGCCCCCCCCCCCCCCCCCGGTCCTCTGCCCACCTGCCTGTCCTTTCTATAGGATGTATACGCCAGAGGGCACAATCCTGTGTGATGTGCAACAGCATGACGCCACACCAGCATAAGGAACCGCTTTTGTTGCACCCTGTTCCCGATCTGCCGCGGTCCACAGTGGCACAGTAATCAATACTTGGTCCTGGTAGGCTCTTTGTATCTTTGCTCCTGGTATCAGATTGATTTGCTCCGCACAACCTCTGCAGCAGCAGTTATCCAAAAGCTTGCGAGACATTTCTCAGTCCACGGGGCTCCTCACACCCTCATGTCTGACAATGCTGGGCAGTTAACGAGCCAGCGTTTTAAAGAATTTGCAAAATGATGGGATTTCAAGCACATTACCAGTAGTCCGGAATATCCCCAGTCAAACGGACAGGCTGAGCGGGCGGACCGCAGCGCGAAACAGGTCATGTAGAGGTCCAGCAGGGCCGGGTCCGACATATTCTTAGATCTCCTCAATCTCCGCAATATTCCACGCGACTCTGCACTTGGCTCACTGGCCCAATGACTGATGTCCAGACAGAACCGAACCACTCTCCCCGTCTCAAGGCAACTGCTTCAGCCTCACGTCTACGAGCCTCAGGTGGTTCAGGCACAGTTGCACCATAAAAGACTGTCCCAGAAGGCGTGTTTCGACCAATCGAGTCGTCCACTCCAGCCGTTGATTGAGGGACAAACAGTCCGGCTGCAGACCCTGAAAGGGTATCATCGCATGGGCACAGTAAAGGAGGTATGCCCGGAGCCAAGATGCTATTTGAATCGGTCGGAAAGGGGTCTTTGCAGACGGAATCGGAGACATATACTACCGGTGAACGAACTGGTGCCATCGCAGCAAGTTCTATACAATGTTACAGATGACCCTAATGACATGTTGTGGACAGAAGATGGAAATGCTTACTTAAACGATGGACATATAACAGCAGACCGTGAATTGGTTTCTACACCAGTGAAGGAGCCGCCAGTGGGGCTGGTGCTGATGGTAAACCCATCTGTTGAGAAATTCCCTGCAGAGCTTGTGCTGTTTGAGTCATCGCCTGCGAAGGTCGTACCTGTGGGGTGGCATCACCTGTAAACAGTACCGCTGAGGGGCTGTACCGAACGCATGCGGGACGGGTCTGCAAGCCCAATCCCAGAGACTGTGTCTAGATGCAGATCTTGGACTAATTGTAACTGACATTACTCCTTTGTATTCACATTACATCCTCAGCCGCTTCGCAGTAGATTATAATTAATTTTTACATCTATATATGTGATGTTTTGTATGCTCTTAATTTAATTTATAGGCTAAGCTTAAGAAGGGAAGGAGGATGTAGATCAATCACTATTGCTGATTTTATCCATGTCTGGCTTTGCTGTTGTTCACTTGATCCGTAATCCAGTTTGGGTTTCCACTATGCCATCTGGTGGTGTGTGACTTGCAGTTCTGTTTGATCTAGGAGTCAGAGCCTACAACAGCCTATGTAATGCTGACTCTGTGATATTACTAAAATACTTATTATGAAGTTAAACGACTCAGTGTTATCAGTACTTCATACATTTAGAGGTAACAACATTCATTCTGACCTAATGGGATATTATTACAAGATAGATAATCTTAAATGTTTAATTAATAAATGGACGGCACAGTGGAGCAGTGGTAGAGTTGCTGTCTTACAGCACTAGACCCATGAAAGTGGGTGCTTGTCTGTACAGTTTGTATGTTCTCACCTGTGTGGGTTTTCTCCAGGATCTCTGGTTTCCTCCCACACTCCAAAAGACGTACAGGTTTGAAGACTAATTGGCTTGGCTTACTTGTAAATTGTCCCTAGTGTGCGTAGGATAGTGTTAGTATGCAAGGATTGCTGGTCGGTGCGGACTTGGTGGGCCGAAGGGCCTGTTTCCACGCTGTATCTTTAAACTAAACTAAATATATTTAACAGTGTGGATCAAGCCTAGTATTCAGAACCTTCCCTTTTAAAATGTCATTCGGTCAAAAGTATTATATCTGCTACATACATTCATATTTCTGTAGAACTGGAAATCATCGGGCATCTAGGATGGCGTGGGCCAGTTGGGCTGAAGTGCCTGTTTCCATGCTGTGTGCCTCTCATTAAAGTTGAAGATGTGGGAATTGGAAAGTTAAATCCAGGGGATTAAGTGCAATTTATGAGAATGATCTTGGGATAAACTCCAAGAACATGATCTTTAAACTTTCAGAATTTATCCTAAAATATACATCCATGTGACTTCCAGATGTCATGTGCTATTATTGATACCCAAGGTTTTTCTTGCATTTTGTAAATCGTCTGCTGGGTTACCAGACTTCTTGTTGCTATTGATAACAAATGGTAACTTAATTCACCATTGCAGTCAGGTTATTTTTAGATACAAGATTTACAGAAGTGTATAATGAAAAGTAATTAGCAAACAGAAACAAAACTGTTGCACTGAGTGGACCATAGAGTTAAAATAGTGCAGAAAACACATTCTTGGAAAAATTATCTTTATTCCTTTTTGGAGATATTTACAGGTTTACCTTTAACATCCCAATAAATCAAGAGTAATGAGGAATATATCTGCTTTCAAAAATAAAACACCAAAGCTTTATTTCCATCTCACATTTTGAGTCACATTAATTTAGTTTTTATAAAATGCACATTGGAATTCTGTATTATGCATGATATACAGTATTGTGCAAAACATTCATTCCCGTCACTAACTTTAAATATAAATTTTGTTATACAGTGCATTATTAAGATTTGTAATTCTTTCAATTTTAAAGTGATAGTATCCCTTTTGCAGGCCCACATTCATAATAAAATATTGCAAAATTATTTTGAGGCCACATTTAGGTGGATCTCCTGAGCTGGCAACCACTTCCTTTTGTTAAGTCGAATTCATTTTAAAGGCCACCATCTTCATTAAAAGAAACAAACTTATTTTTCATTTTGTTCATAGCAAAATTATGATATGGTCATTTCAATTGCATTGAGATTATTTTATCACTTGCTTGTACAACTCTTCTGTATTTTTTACCTATGATAATAGTCCTTTTACAACTATTGAAAATAATCTAATTGAGGCCCAACATGATAGCAGTAAGGCACAACAATGGGTATAAATTCGTTCTCTGTAAATTAGCAAGATCTCATTAGGTACATTTAATACCTTACAAACCCACATGATATTTGGAGGCTCCTACATCATGTGTCTGGCTCATGTTATATGAGTCTGGAGTAATAAAGGTGATTCAGAAATCTCAACAAAGAAAAAATTCATAAAGTATATAATAGTTTACAATAAAGCACTATTTAGCCTTTTCTGCCATCTGGGGTCATTGCGGTTTATCATAGTACCCATAAGTGTATGCATGAGGTTAACTAACTCAGCACATACCAGAACATGGACCTTTCCTAAATTCATCGAATTGTATATTCAAAAATTTTAAATATTTACAGAAAGTAACATGCTCATTAATTGTATTCCACTTTGAATCTCATAACTTACAGATGACTAATTTGATTCATCCCTTCAAATGTATTTACAGATATTGTGTTACTAGCATTTACATTTAGAACAATGAATATTTAGTCGTTAGCTCTTTGAATCTATCTGGGTAACATAATTCAATAAGTTTATTTGGTTCCTTTTTTATCACGCCATCTCTTCATAATTTAAGTTTCAAGACCTTTTCTAATCTCCTTACTTTCCTGAGAAAATAAATTATTCCTGGACGTAACAATGAAATTGGTGTCCAAATAAATTAGTTACATGATTAAAAGATTGAGATTCTTGTTTGATTGAAGTGAAACATCAGTTGTGTTTTTGCATTTTTGCTAATCAACAACATTAAAACAGTACCTCAAGAATTTATTTCAGGATAACTTTTTCAAACAATGATTTAAATGCAAAACAAAACTGTATATGCTGGAAATCAAAAATCAAAGCAGAAAATGCTGAAATATCCAGCAAGTTGGGTAGCATCTATGAAATAACCATTTAAAACATTTTATGGCATGGTACATGGAGATCTGATGTTATGGGACGTTATAAAGAAGAGTACGATGCAACATCCTGTTGTACTGTTGACTTGAAACTGTGTCCCTTTAACCACATAGTTTACTTGTTAAATATATACACACCTTCTTGAAAATCAGAGAAATAATTTAATTTGTCGAGATAACTTGATTTGAAAAATATTTAATGTTTTTGTACATATATGAGAAACATTCACCATTTTGGTTCTTCTTTTATTCTTTGTTTTTTTTCCTCAAGTTACTTTGCCTCTGGACTGAAGTGTGACATTGGCAGGATATGAGAAAGCGTAGACACTATTAGAATTAATCAAAGTCAGTCAGAAAATAAGACAACGCTCAAGCATGTTACCTAATGAATTGGCAGAATGCTTTAAGTTACACTTAAAAAGTAATTGTTATTTAGCAAATGGAGTATTTTGTCAACTAGATTGTTCAGAAATGGGCATCTAATGTGAGACCAATCACTTCACCTAGACTCCGGTTCAAGAACCACTTGTTTGGATTCCTTCCTCTATTTTATTTGGTAAAGTCTTTTTTTGTTTAATGGGCCATAACCATTCTGATTATTGTGTTAGTAATGATTTGAGGTTGATTTAAAAGTCTGAATTATTTCAGGGGATCAGCTTTCAACCTTTTTTCATAAAAATTGGATGCACAAGATTTTTCAAACAAAAAAAAAAGGTCCGGAACGAATTTGACTGTGAGCTGTGAGAGAGAGTATAAAACCGGTATGACATGGCAGTAATGCAAAATTACATTCTTACATAGATATTTGTATACCATTAGGCAATGATATTAGAATACCAATGTGACTGATGTTCACAATAGAAGATAAATGATTTGGTTCTTTTACTATTTGTCTGCCTATACAAGGCATTATTCTCAGTCAGAAATAAAACAGATAACCCACTCACTAATTTACAACCACCATCTGACCTAATTAATCACCTCAAAAGTCTGCTTACTTTTAACGTGTTATGCAATTTTATCCTTAGCCTTGATCAAAATCTAGCATACAAAACAATTGACTTTGTTATGAAAGAAAATTGCTTTATAACAGGTACTGAAATGTATGTTCCATTCTACACTATCATATAATGTAGCTTTTACTGTTTTGCAGGTTGGAGGGAAAATGTTTTGTTCAGGGAGAAAATATTTAAATAATTCACATTGCCAAAACTAGTTATTCAAATACTGGTTACTCAACCAAATGGAGAACCAATGGCATGTTGGCCTTCATAACAAGAGGAGTTGAGTATAGGAGCAAAGAGGCCCTTCTGCAGTTCTATAGGGCCCTAATGAGACCACACCTGGAGTATTGTGTGCAGTTTTGGTCCCCTATTTTGAGGAAGGACATTCTTGCTATTGAGGGAGTGCAGCATAGGTTTACAAGGTTAATTCCCGGGATGGCGGGACTGTCATATGCTGAAAAAATGGAGTGGCTGGGCTTGTATACTCTGGAGTTTAGAAGGATGAGAGGGAATCTTATTGAAACATATAAGATTATTAAGGGTTTTGACACGCTAGAGGCAAGAAACATGTTCTCGATGTTGGGGGAGTCCAGAACCAGGGGCCACAGTTTAAGAATAAGGGCTAAGCCATTTAGAACGGAGACGAGGAAACACTTCTTCACACAGAGAGTTGTGAGTCTGTGGAATTCTCTGCCTCAGAGGGCGGTTCTCTGGATACTTTCAAGAGAGAGCTAGATAGTGCTCTTAAAGATAGCGGAGTGAGGGGATATGGGGCAGGAACGTGGTACTGATTCGGGATGATCAGCCATGATCACATTGAATGTTGGTGCTGGCTTGAAGGGCCGAATGGCCTTCTCCTGCACCTATTGTCTATTGTTTAACTGTAGGGCTCAGCAGATCCTTTGCTATTCAGCAGCTCAAACAGAAATTATGCAACATAGTTTTACCAATGAATCATCCAGTTAAATGTCAAAATACCTAACATTTACCCTTATACTAATTTTTATTATTTAAAGTTAAATAGAAGTTGGCCGATAGCATAGATTGCACCATCTCCAAATTATGACATTCTCATTTGTTCTTTATGGCAAAGACAATAGTGTGTGCATAACTCAAAAAAATAATAACAACTGCAAGATATTTTTCATTCTAGTTCCTTGTTTATAATTCATCTGATGGACAAGTGACCTAGTCTTAATGTTTTGGTATTCCAATACGTACTGCAGTTGAAACAATACTCAAAATGTCAGTTTGAAAATTAGTAATCAATAATATGTAATCTTGAGGCAGTGAGAGATGTGAAGCATCAGTGTACTTTGTCATAAGTGATGAATCGTTTATGGATCAATTTCTTGAATTCACAAATGTTTGTTGTCATTCTTTGGAGAGCAACTGACTGAAGATTAAACACCCACTCCTTCCCGGAATAAGAATGAGAAATCAAAGAGACAGATGTTTAACTCGGAAGTCAAGATTAAAGTAATCATTTAGAGACACCCAGCTTCCCCCTTGCCATCCAATGGTATGTGATAAGAAAAAGTGATGAAGTAGAAAATAATGTTATAGATATTCGCCTCTAAGTAAATCTGATGGATCAGTGTGTAGGAAGGAACTGCAAAGGCTGGTTTAAGTCTGAAGAAGGGTCTCGACCCGAAATGTCACCCGTTCCTTTTCTCCAGAGATGCTGCCTTCCCCCTGAGTTACTCCAGCATCTATCTGATGGATCATAGGCCATGTTTTCTAGGTTTTAATGGTATGGCTTGAGCTACCTAGAGAAATAGAACACCACAGAGAGAAGTTCATCTGATTACAAATTAGCTTAAGCAGAGGAACTAAGACATGCATGGGCATGGCACTAGTTTATTAAAGTAGAATATGGCCAAGATGATCCTTTAGAATAATGGTAACATTGGTCCTGTTTATTTGACATGAAACTGGGTGCATAATCAAGCTTGTCCATCTTTGCAGGTAATTCAGATTTCAAGAGGTTGTAAGCAACAGGGAACAGATAGATAAAATATACAGCAGAGGGATCTGGGGTCCAAGACTATAACTCCCTGAAAGTAGCAACACAAAAGATAGAGTGGTAAAGAAGGGTTATAGTATATGTGGGAAGGAACTGCAGATCCTGGTTTAAACCGAAGATAGACACAAAATGCTGGAGTATCTCTGCAGGAGAGGCAGCATCTCTGGAGAGAAGAAATGGGTGCCATTTCAGATCAAGGCCCTTCTTCAGACTAGTCAGGGGAAAGGGAAACAAGAGATATAGACAGTGATGTAGAGAGATATAGAACAAATGAATGAAAGATATGCAAAAAAGTAACGATGATAGAGGAAACAGGCCATAGTTAGCTGCTTGCTTGGTGAGAACGGGAACCTGGTCCAATTTGGTTGGGGGAGGCATGGAGAGAAAGAGAGTGCAGGGGTTACTTGAAGTTAGAGAAATCCATATTCATACCACTGGGTGGTAAGTTGCCCAAGCAAAATAGGAGATGCTGTTCCTCCAATTTGCAATTAGCCTCACTCTTGCCTTTATTGCTTGCCCTCATTGATCGGGGCATTGAGGCAGGAAGTAATGTTGCTGCTTTGTTTTTCTTTTGTTAGACCCACATATGGAGTATTACATGTGGTTTGGTTGTCCAATTATAGGAGGAATAAGGATGCTTTAGAGAATGTGCAGAAGAGGTTTACAAGAAAGCTGCGTATTTTTTGTAAGGGGAGCTGGGGAAAAAACTTGGATTGTTTTCTCTGGAGCATCGGAGGTTGAGGAAGGACAATGATAGAAGCATGCAAAATTGAGACATAAATAGGATAGTCAGAACCTTTTTCAGAGTGGAAATGACAAAGATGAGATGGCATATCTTTAAAATCAGAGCGGTAAAGTTTAAAGAGACATGTGGGGCAAATATTGTTTTAGAGTTGCAGGTGCCTGGAAAGCAATGCCAGGAATGGTGGTGGAAGCTGATTAAATTATATTGACCAGTAGCAAATATCCATTGGTAAAACAACACTTGGAGCACCGTGTGTAATTATGATCATCCAGCTGTAGGAAAGTTGTCATTAAGTTGGAAAGGATGCATAACAGATTATGAGGTATATAGATCATAAGCAGCATGATTTGTCTTGCAGGTGGTACAGAGCAAAAGTGAGGAGATTGCAATGTGATTTTGAAGAGCCATACATGTGTATTGTTTCAGTCTCTATATTTAACGAAGGATATGCATTAGGGGCAATTAAGACAATGTTCACTAGATTTATTCCTCTGACGAAAGGCTCAGAGGTTGTGCAGATTGGATCTATATTCATTGGAGTTAAGAGTGGGCTGAAAGATGGCAGATGGAGTTTAATGCTGATAAATGTGAGGTGCTACATCTCGGCAGGACAAATCAAAATAGGACATACATGGTAAATGGTAGCGAATTGAGGAATGCAGTTGAACAGAGGGATCTAGGAATAACTGTGCATAGTTCCCTGAAGGTGGAATCTCATGTAGATAGGGTGGTAAAGAAAGCTTTTGGTGTGCTGGCTTTTATAAATCAGAGCATTGAATATAGAAGTTGGGATGTAATGTTAAAATTGTACAAGGCATTGGTGAGGCCAATTCTGGAGTATGGAGTACAATTTTGGTCGCCTAATTATAGGAAGGATGTCAACAAAATAGAGAGAGTACAGAGGAGATTTACTAGAATGTTGCCTGGGTTTCAGCAACTAAGTTACAGAGAAAGGTTGAACAAGTTAGGTCTTTATTCTTTGGAGCGCAGAAGGTTAAGAGGGGACTTACATAGATACATAGAAAATAGGTGCAGGAGTA
The DNA here is from genome assembly GCA_038087875.1 of Malacoraja senta. NCBI lineage: Eukaryota > Metazoa > Chordata > Chondrichthyes > Rajiformes > Rajidae > Malacoraja > Malacoraja senta. The sequence goes on from CM075977.1 coordinate 375,937,842, forward strand.
GGCCATTCGGCCCTTCGAGCCTGCACCGCCATTCAATATGATCATGGCTGATCATCCAACTCAGTATCCCGTACCTGCCTTCTCTCCATACCCCCTGATCCCTTTAGCCACAAGGGCCACATCTAACTCCCTCTTAAATATAGCCAATGAACTGGCCTCAACTACCCTCTGTGGCAGAGAGTTCCAGAGATTCACCACTCTCTGTGTGAAAAAGTTTTTTCTCATCTCGGTCTTAAAGGATTTCCCCCTTATCCTTAAGCTGTGACCCCTTGTCCTGGACTTCCCCAACATCGGGAACAATCTTCCTGCATCTAGCCTGTCCAACCCCATAAGAATTTTGTAAGTTTCTATAAGATCCCCTCTCAATCTCCTAAATTCTAGCGAGTATAAACCGAGTCTATCCAGTCTTTCTTCATATGAAAGTCCTGACATCCCAGGAATCAGTCTGGTGAACCTTCTCTGCACTCCCTCTATGGCTATAATGTCCTTCCTCAGATCTGGAGACCAAAACTGAACGCAATACTCCACGTGTGGTCTCACCAAGACCCTGTACAACTGCAGTAGAACCTCCCTGCTCCTATACTCAAATCCTTTTGCTATGAAAGCTAACATACCATTCGCTTTCTTCACTGCCTGCTGCACCTGCATGCCTACTTTCAATGACTGGTGTACCATGACACCCAGGTCTCGCTGCATCTCCCCTTTTCCTAATCGGCCACCATTTAGATAATAGTCTGCTTTCCTGTTTTTGCCACCAAAGTGGATAACCTCACATTTATCCACATTATACTGCATCTGCCAAACATTTGCCCACTCACCCAGCCTATTCAAGTCACCTTGCAGTCTCCTAGCATCCTCCTCACAGCTAACACTGCCCCCCAGCTTAGTGTCATCCGCAAACTTGGAGATGTTGCCTTCAATTCCCTCATCCAGCTCATTAATATAGATTGTAAATAGCTGGGGTCCCAGCACTGAGCCTTGTGGTACCCCACAAGTCACTGCCAGCCATTGTGAAAAGGACCCGTTTACTCCTACTCTTTGCTTCCTGTTTGCCAGCCAGTTCTCTATCCACATCAATACTGAACCCCCAATACCGTGTGGTTTAAGTTTGTATATTAACCTCTTATGTGGGACCTTGTCGAAAGCCTTCTGAAAGTCCAGATACAACACATCCACTGGTTCACCCCTATCCACTCTACTAGTTACATCCTCGAAAAATTCTATAAGATTCGTCAGACATGATTTACCTTTCGTAAATCCATGCTGACTTTGTCCAATGATTTCACCACTTTCCAAATGTGCTGCTATCCCATCTTTAATAACTGACTCTAGCAGTTTCTCCACTACCGATGTTAGACTAACTGGTCTGTAATTCCCCATTTTCTCTCTCCCTCCCTTCTTAAAAAGTGGGGTTACGTTTGCTACCCTCCAATCCTCAGGAACTACTCCAGAATCTAAAGAGTTTTGAAAAATTATCACTAATGCATCCACTATTTCTGGAGCTACTTCCTTAAGTACTCTGGGATGCAGCCTATCTGGCCCTGGTGATTTATCGGCCTTTAATCCATTCAATTTACCCAACACAACTTCCCGACTAACCTGGATTTCACTCAGTTCCTCCATCTCCTTTGACCCGGGGTCCCCTGCTATTTCCGCAGATTATTTATGTCTTCCTTAGTGAAGACGGAACCAAAGTAGTTATTCAATTGGTCCGCCATACCCTTGTTCCCCATGATCAATTCACCTGTTTCTGACTGCAAGGGACCTACATTTGTTTTAACTAATCTCTTTCTCTTCACATATCTATAAAACTTTTGCAGTCAGTTTTTATGTTCCCTGCCAGTTTTCTTTCATAATCTATTTTTCCTTTCCTAATTAAGCCCTTTGTCCTCCTCTGCTGGTCTCTGAATTTCTCCCAGTCCTCTGGTATGCTGCTTTTTCTGGCTAATTTGTACGCATCATCTTTTGCTTTGATACTATCCCTGATTTCCCTTGTTATCCACGGATGCACTACCTTCCCTGATTTATTCTATTGCCAAACTGGGATGAACACTTTTTGTAGTTCGTCCATGCAGTCTTTAAATGCCTTCCATTGCATATCCACTTTTAGAACTAATTGCCAGTCAATCTTGGCCAATTCACGTCTCATACCCTCAAAGTTACCTTTCTTTAAGTTCAGAACCATTTTTTCTGAATTAACAATGTCACTCTCCATCCTAATGAAGAACTCAACCATATTATGGTCACTCTTGCCCAAGGGGGCACGCACAACAAGACTGCTAACTAACCCTTCCTCATTACTCAATACCCAGTCTAGAATAGCCTGCTCTCTCGTTGGTTCCTCTACATGTTGGTTTAGATAACTATCCCGCATACATTCCAAGAAATCCTCTTCCTCAGCACCCCTGCCAATTTGATTCACCCAATCTATATGTAGATTGAAGTCACCCATTATAACTGTTTTGGCTTTGTTGCACGCATTTCTAATTTCCAGTTTGATGCCATCCCCAACTTCACTACTACTGTTACGTGGCCTGTACACAACACCCACCAGCGTTTTCTGCCCCTTAGTGTTTCGCAGCTCTGATTCCACATCCTCCAAGCTAATGTCCTTCCTTTCCACTGCGTTAATCTCCTCTCTAACCAGCAACGCTACCCCACCTCCTTTTCCTTTCTCTCTATCCCTCCTGAATATTGAATATCCCTGGATGTTCAGCTCCCAGCCTTGGTCACCCTGGAGCCATGTCTCCGTGATCCCAACTATATCATAATCATTAATAGCTATCTGTACGTTCAACTCATCCACCTTATTACGAATGCTCCTTGCATTGAGACACAAAGCCTTCAGGCTTGTTTTTACAACGCTCTTACCCCTTTTACAATTATGTTGAAAAGTGGCCCTTTTTAATTTTTGCCCTGGATTTGTCTGCCTGCCACTTTTACTTTTCACCTTGCTACCTATTGCTTCCGCCCGCATTTTACACCCCTCTGTTTCTCTGCTCACCCATTTAAGAACCCCACCACCTCTTATTCTCTGTTTATTATTGTTTTCTTCTTGATAGAGGTCTTTAAAATTATGAGCGGGTTAGACAGAGTTGACGTGGATAAGCTTTTCCCATTGAGAGTAGGGAAGATTCAAACAAGGGGACATGACTTGAGAATTAAGGGACAGAAGTTTAGGGGTAACATTAGGGGGAACTTCTTTACTCAGAGAGTGGTAGCTGTGTGGAATGAGCTTCCAGTGGAAGTGGTGCAGGCAGGTTCGATTTTATCCTTTAAAAATAGATTGGATGGGTATATGGACGGGAAAGGAATGGAGGGTTATGGTCTGAGTGCAGGTAGATGGGACCAGGGGGAAGTAAGAAAAAAGAAGGAAAAAAAAGAAAAAACAAGTGTTCGGCACGGACTTGAAGGGCCGAGATGGCCTGTTTCAGTGCTGTAATGGTTATATGGTTATAAGGTGTCCTGATTGAATCCCAAGATTCTAAGGGGATTTGCAGGTGAATGCTGAGAAGACGTTTCCCCTAGTGAGGTTGCCGAGTTTCAGTATAAAGGTTCACTTATTGAGACAATGAGAAGGAATTTCTTCACTCAGAACTTCATCCAATTTTGGAATTCTCCTCTCCAGTGAGCTATGGGGGTGGGGCTTTTGAATGTATTCAAGGTGGAATTTAATGGATATTTGACTAAGAGCACAATGTGGAGAGAATAGGAAAGTGACGGTGAGTGGATCAACCATGATCTTTCTGAATGATGGAGCAGGCATGAGAGGCCAATTAGCCGAAAGCAAATTAGGCCAAACAGCCATATGTTTCTGATGCTCATATTTAAAGAAGTCCTGATCTGTGTTGTGTTAAAATGGGTCCTATTCTATACTTCAGAAATTCTACAAGATCTAAACCGATATGTGCACAATTTCTGCAGTCATTTTTTTAAGACGAAGGAATAAGCTTTCAGGTCCTGTACATTAGTCAGATTTCAATCCATTAATTTTTTGCTTCCTATTGTTAAAATTGTGTTAAGGTCATCCTCTCACCTGTATAATTATATAGTTCTGGAATGAGATCTGTGTTTTCTGCCTTAAAAATGCGTACAAAGTACTTGTTCAATATCTAATTCCCTAATTCCCCATTATAATTTATCTTTATGTTGTGTAGCAAGGACCCATGACTATTTTTGTTAATCTTTTCCCATTTATGATCCTGTAAATATTTTCACAATTTATTTTTAAGTAAATAAAAGACAAATGCTGGAGTAACTCAGCGAGTCAGGCAGCATCTCTGGAGAACATGGATAAAAGATAATTCGGGTCAGACTGATTTGGATGGGTCCCAACCCAAAACCTATCCATGTTCTCCAGACATGCTGCCTGACCCACTGAGTTACTCAGCACTTGTGTATTTTTTTTAAATAAACCAGCATCTGCAGTTCTTTGTTTCTCCATTCCTTACTCTTGTCTCTTCTATGACATTCTATTTAATCCTTCGACATCCTTTCCTGACATAAAATCTTTCTAGGCAACAGGTTTGGTGATTTTGGCAAAATTATGTGACTATTCCTTATATTTAAATGTATTTAAAATTCCCTCACGACAGCAGGATCATTTTCGCCAAAGGGTTCTTAATTCCTTAAGGTAATTTACATTTATTCTAGGTTATTATTTTAACTACCACCCTAAATTGGCCCTTATATACACATATAATTGGCTTTGTTCAGATGTAATATGCTGGTTGTAATCTAACTAAAAACTCTGAGACTCAACCAAACTTCATAAAAAAATGGACACTTCACAACCATTCCTCTAATGCATGGTTATTAATTAATCTTGCCTGAAGACACAATACCACTTCCAATTTAGCCTGTTACAATATGCATCCTTGATATACGGATCTCTTAATCTATCATGAATACATTTGTGAAGTCACCTTGATCCTTATTAATGTAAATTTGGTTTGCCCAATATACATGAAGATTGAATTATCCCATGTATTACCTCCAAATACCTCTAATTTTATAATTTATATTCTTCCCAGTACTATAGTCAAAGTCATTTTAATAACTAGGAAATACTGGATGGACTCGGTTTGTTTTCCTTCGAATGAGGGATGAACCGTATCAAAATATTCAAATCTTAGAAGCACATAGATTGGGAAGATGGTAGAAAAACAGAAAAAAAACATAAATGTGATAAAAATAGAAAATACTAGACAAGCTCAGCAGGTTACAGCATGTCGCATCTACGGAAAAAGAAACAGTTAACATTTTTGAACTGTAAAATCGGAACTGTTCTGATGTAATGTCTTCAATCTGAAACATTAACTTTTCTCGTTTCATTGATCCTGCATGATCTGCTGAGATTTTTTTCCAGGATTTTCTGTATTTAGAAATCAACTTTTGTCCATGGCAGAGATATCTAAAACCAGAGGGCATAGGATTAAGATGAGGATAAAGGGGATCTGAAGAAGAATTTTGTTTGACCAGAGGGAATCTGGAATGCAGTCTGAGGAGGTGGTGGGGGCAGTTACTGTCACCACAGATGAGTACTTGAATTGCCAAGGCATATAAAGCTATGGACCATGTGCTGGTAAATGAGATTTGTTTAGATCTCATTTGATGAAACTTGATGGGCTGTAGGATCTCTTTCTACACTGTAAGACTAGATGAAAAAAGGACCCAATGCTGAAATAATTTTGAAGTGCTCTTTTGCTGCCTTGATTGACTTGTCTAGCTCATGGGATTCAGGAGAGAGAACAGGTACTATCCTGGTCATCATGGTTCAGTCCCCTTGATAACCTTCAGTAATACATGTATCTTATCCATGTCATTTTGAACACTTATTTCCTGAATGCATCGATTCATTACCGCATTTAACATAATTTATTTTTCAGTTTCATCTGTGGCCAGGGGACACAAGAATATTATGCCAAATAGCTCTTTTTTCAACATTTGCTGAAGAGAATTCACTTAGTTTCTCGTATCAGCTAAAATGTCTCAATGTATCTTTCGCTGCAATATACAGTACCTGTTGAAATGGCAAACACAGCGTAATGGAATTATCAGGGAGAGCACTATTTACAATTTGCAGTCGTTTTTTTCACTGCTAATATTTACCTGCAAGTTTTTGAAAAATAACCTGCATTTACATTATACTTTAGATCAGATTGAAAATCTTCAGGATGTATTTTCAGCAGTATAGCCTTTTTAAGTACTGAAAAGAAATCTTGCGGCAGTTTCTTTTTGCTGCTCAGCCCCAGTTTAAATTCAGTGAAACCAGTCGCAACTCTACTCATCTTTGAGACAGAACTGGTCCACATGCCATTTTGCATTAAATGATATTCTGACTGGTTACAAAATGTGTAGCTGTAGACAATGGAAAATGATCACCAAGTGCAAGTTAGAAGAGTTTCTGAGCTTGCAACTCTTTGAACAGAATGTGAAATCCAGAGCCTTCAGTCTGGATTATATTTGATAAGGGATTGCTTCACAAAGGCAGAGTTGAGAACTGTTTCATTTTTCTACAATAATTATTCAGCCCAAGAAATAAGCAAGCTCACAAAAAAATAAATGTAAATAATTTCACCTCTGAGAAGACAGTAATAGGATTTTCACACCAATAGATGGTGTAACAGTCCAGAACTCCAAAATGTTATCTCATCTACAGCATACAAGAAGCTAGATTTTAACTCCTGGCTGGGCAGTTGACTGCTAAATTGGGCCTTCCAGAGACACCACAGTTAAATCTCTGACAGGGTAATGAAGTTACTTTGGCACTTTTAAAGCTGCCAATCCAATAACATAAAAGTTGGGGATATAGAGATTCAGTCATTGAAGCGGAAAGCCTGGAATACAGCAACCTACATCGTGCACATGGAATATCTCCTGGCTCTCCAAAAATATTATTTTATATTTAGAAAATAACTACTAATTCTGTCCCATCAGATTTTATTGAGGCTAGCATCTTCAGCGAATACCATGCCCAGCTAAAATCCCATCAGGATTCTGTATAAATTGCATTTGTGATAAAGGGAAAATAAATTCTAACTCAATGATTACAATTAACCCATTTAAAGAAGTTGAGATGTTATATGGGGAGGCGGTAATTGAACCTGAAGTCATTCAGATGGAAATGGGGCAAATGGAAATATTCCAATTGGGCAATTTCACACACAAAAACATGGCAGAAAGCTAGAATTGGACAGAGCAAATGAACAAGGCAAGAAAAATGTCACAACATCCATGTTATTGCCCCTAATTCATTTGTATGAACCTAAAATGTAACCTGTATGTACATGCATCACATAAAGTTATAGATTTTTCAGGCAAATTAATTGAAACTATCAGTACACAGTGACAAATTCATTGCCTGGAAATACACAAAAAATGCAAGCTTTCATTTTTGCTGAAATTGTGTTATAATCATCCCAGGTTTAGCAGGTCATTGGTGTTTACTACAGCTACCTTCCAAATGATGAAGCAGTGATTCTTGGTTGGAATGGATCAAACAGTCCACACCCCCAAGAATTAATTTTCCAGTTCAAATTTCCATTAAGTTATTCTCCTTGTTTGTTGAGACACCATCTTTATAAACTGACACCCCAATGCAGCAGTTCCAATAATATCCAATAATGCTGTATTCTACCATCTTTCTTTTTCATTGATTTCTGCCTGGACTATTTCATTGGCATGTTCTGACATGCAAGTGCCATTCAAATCATTCAATTTATTATCGGCTAGCTCTTCTTGTTTCCCACAAAGTTTCAGAGCTCTGGATATGAAGACATCAAAATCAAATTGTGAGCCTCCTCCACTTGATATTTCTGAAGATGCCAGAGTGCGTGGCGATGCCGGCTGACTCCTTTCCTGAATGTTTGGCAATGAGCTGGAGCAATCAATTTTTAAAGGACTGCCATTCTTATAATCTGAGACTTTCAAAAGGAGGTCAGATTTCCCTTCATCCAGTGAAACAGCCACACACGAGGCCGTTGCTGTTCTTTTCCTGTGAGATAAATCCAGAATGAGTTTGGGTTCGGAGTAATGATGGGGCTTGTTATCCCTCCACAATAGTCTATCCAGGTAAGAGGGTGATCCGATTTTATAATCGCACGATCGTCCATAGTCCATTTCAGACATTCGATCCATTGATGTGTGAGACTGCTCCAGGAGTCTCTCAGAGCTACTCTGTGAATATTTACGTGGGTCGATCTGCACATCCTCTGCTACAGCTTTGGACATAGCTCTTGGATCTCGCTGCACTTCATCCATGTCTCCATATTTGTCCCGGAGCCACTCCAGGTCAGAAGAGAAGCTATCATGATATCTGCAACACAAATGTTAATTGTGATTATTTTAAAGAGCAGTAGAAGTCAGTCTGAAGAAGGGTTCCGACCTGAAACGTTACCCATCCTTTTTCTCCAGAGATGCTGCCTGACCTGCTGAGTTACTCCAGTGCTTAACAGCAGAGGTAACATCCCTGTATTGATTCAAAATTCTCCAATGTCTTACAATGGGAGATGTAATTTTTGCTATTTATTGGGAAAGCTTACAGGTCCAGTTTTCACTTTAATTTGATATCCCCCTCATCAAATAACACAGAATTTTCTATGTTTCCATCAAAGTTCCTGAGAATTATAAGGAATTGGATAGCAGAACTATTTGTCTCTCGTTGTTTAAGAAATACCTAGACTTTGTTTGTACCTTCCACCATCAGTTGGTTGTGATAAGAATTTTAGAGTTGAAAACAGTAAATTATATTTACATAGCACCTTTATCATACCAAAATGTCTCAAGGTACTTTATTAAATAACATGTTACATATATAATACATGTTGCAATAACACCTCTCTAGTATCATGAAAATATAATAAGTGCAGATGCTGGAAATCTGCTGGAACCACTCATCAGGTCAGGCGATGTCTGTGGAAAGGGACAAGGACTTTTCAAAAGAACTGGGAAGCAGAAAATACATGTTACTTTAACTTTCTATCCCACTTCTATCCCACTTCTACTCAGACCTATGTGTCTCTGGCCTCCTGCACTATGGCAACAAGACTTAAAATATGCTTGAGCAACAACATGTCATCTTCTTTCTGGACATGTGGCAAATTTTCAAACTCAATATCCAAGCTCTGGGTAACTTACACTGCCTTTCTGTCTTTATCAGTACACACCATTTCTGTCAGTCATCCATCTGTGATTTTGACTCCCTTTTTCTCCCTTCATAAGTATATTATGTGGGCAAGTCCCACATTACACATTACACAGCTAGATAATAAAATTTATAACGCATTTGACACCTATCAGAAATATTTTTGTTGTTCTACCCAACTCTCCCATCTTCTCTTCTACTGAAGTTTTTGGCAAGGGTCATGGAATTTCAACATTAACTCTGTTTCTCTTTCCACATATGCTGCCTGACCTGCTGAGTGATTCCAGCACTTTCTGCTTTTACTCTGTACTCTATGGTACATCCATGGAATGAGTGCAGCCTGGAAGTACACTATTTAGCTTATCAAGATCATACCAGCATTACATAAGAGTAATCTATCTTGTCCCACTACTAACCCCCTCCCCAAAGTCTTGAAATTCTTTCCTTAACCAATTTCCATTTTTATAGAAACATAGAAAATAGATGCAGGAGGAGGCCATTCGGCCCTTCGAGCCAGCACCGCCATTCATTGTGATCATGGCTGATTGTCCCCTATCAATAACCCGTGCCTGCCTTCTTCCCATATCCCTTGACTCCACTAGCCCCTAGAGCTCTATCTAACTCTCTCTTAAATCCATCCAGTGACTTGGCCTCCACTGCCCTCTGTGGCAGGGAATTCCATAAATTCACAACTCTCTGGGTGAAAAAGTTTTTTCTCACCTCAGTCTTAAATGGCCTCCCCTTTATTCTAAGATTGTGGCCCCTGGTTCATCACTCGCCCCACATTGGGAACAATTTTCCTGCATCTAGCTTGTCCAGTCCTTTTATAACTTTATATATTTCTATAAGATCCCCCTCATCCTTCTAAACTCCAGTGAATACAAGCCTAGTCTTTTCAATCTTTCCTCATATGACAGTCCCGCCATCCCAGGGATCAATCTCGTGAACCTACGCTGCACTGCCTCAATCACAAGGATGTCCTTCCTCAACTTAGGAGACCAAAACTGTACACAATACTCCAGATGTGGTCTCACCAGAGCCCTATACAACTGCAGAAGAACCTCTTTACTCCTATACTGAAATCCTCTTGTTATGAAGGCCAACATTCCATTAGCTTTCTTCACTGCCTGCTGTACCTGTAAGCCAACTTTCAGTGCCCGGTGTACAAGGACACCCAGGTCTCGCTGCACCTCCCCCTTACCTAACCTAACCCCATTGAGATAATAATCTGCCACCTTGTTTTTGCCGCCAAAGTGGATAACCTCACATTTATCTATATTATACTGCATCTGCCACGCATCTGCCCACTCACTCAACCTGTCCAGGTCACCCTGCAACCTCCTAACATCCTCTTCACAGTTCACACTGCCACCCAGCTTTGTGTCATCCACAAACTTGCTAGTGTTGCTCCTAATTCCCTCTTCCAAATCATTAATATATATGGTAAACAGTTGCGGCCCCAACACCGAGCCTTGCGGCACTCCACTCGCCACTGCCTGCCATTCTGAAAAGGACCCATTCACTCCTGCTCATTGCTTCCGGTCTGCCAACCAATTTTCTATCCATGTCAACACCCTACCCCCAATTCCATGTGCTCTAATTTTAGTCACCAGTCTCCCATGCGGGACCTTATCAAAGGCTTTCTGAAAGTCTAGATACACTACATCCACTGGCACCCCTTCATCCATTTTACTTGTCACATCCTCAAAATATTCTAGAAGATTAGTCATGCATGATTTCCCTTTCATAAATCCATGTTGACTTGGACTAATCCTTTTACTGCTATCCAAATGCCCCATTATTACCTCTTTAATAATTGACTCCAGCATCTTTCCCACCACCGAAGTCAGGCTAACTGGTCTGTAATTCCCCGTTTTCTCTCTCGCTCCTTTCTTGAAAAGTGGGATAACATTAGCTATCCTCCAATCCACAGGAACTGATCCTGAATCTATTGAACATTGGAAAATTATCACCAATGCGTCCACTATTTCTAGAGCCACCTCCCTTAGGACCATGGGATGCAGACCATCAGGCCCAGGGGATTTATCATCCTTCAGTCCCATTAGCCTACCTAATACTATATCTCGCCTAATGAAAATTTCTTTAAGTTCCTCTACCCCCTTAGATCCTCTGTCCTCCAGTACATCTGGGAGATTGTTTGTGTCTTCCTTAGTGAAGACAGATCCGAAGTACCTATTCAACTCTTCTGCCATTTCCTTGTTGCCCATAATAATTTCACCCGTGTCTGACTTCAAGGGACCCACATTTGACTTTGCTACTCATTTTCCCTTAACATACCTAAAGAAGCTTTTACTGTCCTTCTTTATATTCCTGGCCAGCTTCCCTTCATACTTCATCTTTTCAGCCCGTATTGCCCGTTTTGTTTCCTTCTGTTGTCCTATGAAAGTTTCCCAATCCTCTGGCTTCCGGCTACTCTTTGCTGTGTTATACATCTTTTCTTTTAGTTTTATTCTATCCCTAACTTCTCTTGTCAGCCACGGTTGCCTCCTACTCCCCTTAGAATCTTTCTTACTTTTTGGAGTGAAATGATCCTGCGTCTTCTGGATTATGCCCAGAAATTCCTGCCATTGTTGTTCCACCATCATTCCTGCTAAGATCCCTTTCCAGTCTACCTTGGCCAGCTCCCCTCTCATGCGTTCATAGATCCCTTTGTTCAACTGCATCACTGACACTTCCGATTTAACCTTCTCCTTCTCAAATTGCAGATTAAAACTAATCATATTATGATCACTACCTCCAAGCGGTTCCTTTACCTCGAGTTCTGTTATCATATCTGGTTCATTGGACAACACTAAATCCAGAATTGCCTTTTCTCTGGTCGGCTCTATTACTCCATTTTTATACTACAATTACCTGTACAATATCAAACAATCTTTCACTACTAATGGCCATTAGTGTGTATGTAGATATGGCAGTGCATTTTATGTAATTGTGTGTGGTTGTGAAGGGCATCAGTACCTTAGTCAAGCTTTGTTCTAATCCACAACTTTTTGTTTTGCTAGGATTACTGCACCTTGGTGAGTTTTTCTTGTTTGTCCTTTCCCAGTGTGCAAAGTAACTTATCATAGCTTTCTGCTATGTCAAGTTAACTTGTCGTAGATCACACATTAAACTTGGTGTTTTCACCTCACCTGCATCCAACAGTCAGTCCATCTAAAAAAAACAACTCACCAATGTTCACCAATTACCGGCCATGCTCTGTCCAGCTCCTGGTCTTATCCAGCTTTCTTTCCTGCCTCCCACAATCAGTCTGAAGAAGGGTCCCGACCCGAAACATCACCTATCCATGTTATTCAAGAGATGCTGCCTGAACTACTGAGTTACATCAGCATTTCATGTCTCTCTTTGGTATAAACCAGCATCTGCAGTTCCTTGATTTTACATTTAAGCAGGGTCAACATCAGAGCAGGCAGGGCAACAGAATAAACTTCTGTTATTCATTTTTTGCCCTCTAAAATTCTCATCATCCACTTGCATGTACAAAACAACATAAATAAGAATCTTAGCAGGCACTTCAATTCAAATTAGCAACTTCAAATCATGGTTCTGAGAAGAGTCACTGCCCTGAAATGTTCATGTTATAGGAACAGAATTGGACCATTTGGCCCATCAAGTCTTCACAAGAACCATTCATTCATGGCTGATCTATCTTTCTCTCTCAACTTTATTCTCCTGCCTTCTTCCCATAACCCTGACACCCTTATTAATCAAGAATCTGTTAATCTCTGCTGTAAAAATATCCATTGACGGCCTCCACAGCTGCCTGTGTTATTCCGGTTCCTCAATCCACAGATGCTGACTGACGTGAGTATTTCTAGCATTCTCTGCTTTAATTCAAGTTAGGATTGTAAGTCATTGGGAAACGTCCTTTTGGATTTTCAAATTTGCTACATCTTCCCAACAAATAATACACAGGCCAAATCATACAGCGTGGAAATAGGACCTTTGACCCAACTTGCCCATGCCAACATGGATCCATACCTCATCTACACTAGGCCCAATACCTACATTTGGCCCAATATCCCTTTATCCATGTACCTCTCCAAATGTCTTTTAAATGTTGTGATAGTACCTGCCTCCTCTGGCAGCTCCTTTCATATGCCTACAACCCTTTGTATAAAACAATTGTCCCTCAGGTTCTTAATAAATCATCCGCCCCCCCCTTCACCTTAAATCTATGTCCTCTGGTTCTTGATTAATCTACTCTGGGTAAATTACTCTGTTAATTTCCTCTCATGATCTTATACACTTCTATAAGATTACCCCTCATCATCCTTCGCTCCAAGGAATAAAGTCCCTGCCTTCTCAACCTCTCACTCTAGCTCAGGTCCTCGAGTCCTGGCCACGTCTTCATAAATCTTCTCTGAACCGTTTCCATCTTAACAGCATATTTCCTATAACAGGGTGACCAAAACTGAACACAATACTCCAAATGTGGCCTCACCAATATCCTGTACAACTGTAACATAACCTCTCAAATTATATACTCAATACTCTGATGAATGAAGGCTAATGTACCAAAAGCCTTCTTGACCATCCTATCTACCTGTGATTCCATTGGTTGAGTATCTGGAAAATAAATCCTGATCAGTTGTTACTCAGCTATTTGTAACTATATCCTCTGCACTATAGATCACAAAGTGGGAGGAAATGGATATCTGATTTCTGAAAGGATCAAGGGAGGAGATGGATCTTATGTACAAGATAAATTAATGAGCTCACAAGAACAAAAAGTACAAAAAAGCAAAGAAATGATATGAATTCAGTGGCAGTGGCCTGATGTGTCGGGGAAATTAGCTGTAGAGGTCATGGCTTCAGTCATCTGAATTAATGATACAAAACAGTTCGTGAGTTTCTTGAATTTTGGGCAGAGAAGAAATGGATTAAGGGTTTGTGAAGATGATTTGCAGAATAGTAATAAAGCTTGATATTACTTTTGCATTCGAAGTTGTGTTGCTTTAGCAGAGAGTCATGATTAAAGATCCTGGATGTATAAATAGTGTTTGATCTTTCCCCAGGGCAGCACAGTGGTGCAGCGGTAGAGTTGCTGCCTCACTGCACCAGAGACCTGGGTTTGATCCTAATTACAGGTGCTGTCTATACACAGTTTGTACGTTCTCCTTGTTTTCTCCGGGTGCTCGGGTTTTCTCCGGGTGCTCGGGTTTCCTCCCACATTCCAAAGACGTGCAGGTTTGTACGTTAATTGGCTTCTGTAAATTGCTCCTAGTATGTAGAATGAAAAAGTGGGATAACATAGAACTAGCGTATGAAAGGGTGATAGTTGGTTGGCCCAGACTTGGTGAGCCGAAGGGCCTCTTTCCACACTGTACCTCTAAACTAAACTGATCGACCTCGAAGGATGCACCGTTTACTTTTAAATGAATAGCAAGATGATGAGGCACACAGTTCATTTCTGTCCTGAGAATAAATTGAGAGCTTGTATCCATCATTGGTCCAGCTAGCTGATTAGTGATTTCTACTCTGTTGATTTGATGTGCAACACTTTCCCATCGGGAAAAGATGGTCTCCCAAGGCCAGTTGTGTTGGCAAAGGCAAAGAGATAATGTACCATAGAGCGGAAATGAAGTAAAAATGGATATCACAGCAGATTTAAAATAAAAAAGAAATATTTGTAAAAGATATTTTACAAAGAAGATAGAATTACTATTTCCTGGAATGAATAGGGACTTTTTTCCCCTAGAAACTATGGCCAGATGTTAACATGTTGCCTGAGAGAGCTTGCACTGCAGCTGATACTTCAGATGTGAAAATGTGGCTCTCTCAATTAGATTTTGCTCAGGATATTACAATCAGTTATTGTTTCTGTAATTGTGCATTGTGTTTAAATCCCCTGTGAGATAGTTGATATAATTCTATATATTTGTGTATTGAGGTGTAAATGTGTTTATAAATATTTAATCCTGTGTTTTTATACCTTAAAAAAAAAACAAATCGTTGCACCACAGGCAGTCACAATTACCAAGAAACGATGGTGCTTTGCAGCATAAAAACATTGATCTTTTGAGATAACTTGTGGCAACATTGTCATTCAAATGTGATTTCAGCGAAGACAACTATAATGCCTTCCACTAACAGCTGGGCAAAATGATTACAATGCAGCATTTTATCCTGAGTTGGTCTCTTCAACACAGTAAATATAGTGAAAAATCTAATCTCCCTTTCAAAATAAAAATCTTCTTTCTGAAAGGTTTGAATGTGTGAAATTGACTTGTCAACCTCATTTTGCATGTGCTAATTCACTTCCCAAAGAAGTCAGTTAAGTGGTGCCTGGGCATGAACTCGTCTTCATCCAATGTCCCTTTATAGAGTTTACAACAGGAATCCTAAATTGCAATAGGTGTCAGGAATTTTGCTTATTTATTTATATTTTCTCTTGCTTGGTTTAAACTAGCAACTCAGCTTAGGTTGGAAGTTGAATCTGAGAGTTTTAAGATTCCTAAGATCCACCCCTCACCAAGGTATACCCCACTATGCCAATGGAATGTATTTTAATAGCATTATTACTCCCCCAACCAGCAAATACCTCCAAGCTTCCCATCCCCTGTTTCACTTCCTTCTGGTTTGCCTTTCTGTCTGTGGGTCACCCAGTCCCTAATTGACAATTCTTTAAGACCAAGAATTGCTTATGAAGAGAGTTAAGGATGAAAACACATGTCCCATCTTTCAACAATAATGTACGTGTTATAAGAAACAATAACTTCTAAAGAAGACTCTTTATCAGGGTCATTTAACATAATTCACATCAAGCGTTATACCTCTCCCAGTTAGACATCTGGCTCTGGCTCGCTTCCATCAGCAGGATGTCATCTATCTCGTCTTCGATTCTGAAAGGATGCTGAGATACTGGTTCATCTTGTGGGCAGGAGTAAGGGCTCATAAAGAGATGTGCTAGGCCTTCTTCAGCAGTTAATCGATCCATAGAGTTAAATGTCAAGATCCTTTCCAGGAAATCGATAGCTGTTTCAAGCAGATAATATCAGTTACTTTTGCAAACATTGTATTTTATTGTACCAACACAATTCTCTCCTGTAGCTGCTGCATGGATTAAAACAGGGCTGCCAACTCTCACGCATTGAGCGTGAGAATCACGCATTTGGCCAAATTCTCACGCGCTCACACTGATCACAAATTTCTCACGCTCTGTCGTGAGAAATTCTGTGATCAATGAAGATTTTAAAACGCATATCAACTGCATGGGCCGCGGGTGTTGGAGAGCTGGGGCTGAGGGAGGGATGGAAGCAGAAGCAGCAGCGGGGGCAGATGCGGACGCGGAGCCGGGGCTTGCGAGTGTTTGCCGGGCTGTCGGAAGTGCTGCGTCGCTGCCATGAGAGTCTCTGTGCCGAATTCGCTCTGGTGACCGGCATGGACCAGGCTGTGGCTCGGTGCATCCTGGAGGACAACCAATGGCTGCTGGAAGTAAGTACCAAGCACTGGGTAGAAACGGTGGAAGATAGTGACCTTCAAATGGGGGTGGTTGGAGAAAGCATACTGCTTGCCTGCTAGATTTTCACTTACTGTAACTGCAGGAAAAATGTTCCTGATGATGGGGAAGTTCAGAACCAGGGGTCACATAGTTTAAGAATAAGGAGTAGGCCATTTAAGACTGAGATGAGGACAAACTTTCTTCACCCAGAAAGTTGTGAATCTGTGGAATTCTCTACCACAGAAGGCAGTGGAGGCCAATTCACTGGATGTTTTCAAGAGAGAGTTACATTTAGCTCTTGGGGCTAGCGAAATCAAGGGATATGGGGAAAAAACAGGAAAGAGGTACTGATTTTAGATGAACAGCCATGATCATATTGAATGGCAGTGCTAGCTCAAAGTGCCAAATGGCCTATTCCTGCACCTATTTTCTATGTTTCTATGCTTGAGTATATGGCAATAAAACTCGACCACAATTTTGAAGCATTCATGCATGGTGGAGGTATAATGTAGTCATAGAGTGATACAGTGTGAAAACAGGCCCTTCGGCGCAACTTGCCCACACCCGCCAATATGTCCCGGCTACACTACCTGCTTTTGGTCCATATCCCTCCAAACCTGTCCTATCCATGTATCAGTCTAACTATTTCTTAAATGTTGGGATAGTTGCTGCCTCAACAACCTCCTCTGGCAGCTTGTTCCATACACCCACCACCCTTTGTGTGGAAAAAGATACCCCTTAAAAAGTTACCTCTTAAAAATACTTAAAACAAAAAACATTGAAATCATACTTCTACAATGCACTAAAACCTGATTTTAATACATCAAATTTGAAAATGTCCCTACCATGGGAGGGGGGACACCTCCCTCCCACACCCTAGTCCCACTCAGTTGCTCCACTCCCTCGCCGGGTACCCTCAAGGCCAGTGATCAGTGATCGCTCAGCCTCCCCACTTTCAAAAACGCTCCATGGCCCCTGGTTCAGACAGAGAGCACTGCCAGATGTGAGCGGGGAACTGAGGCCAGTTGTCCGTGATGTCTGGATCCCAATACTCAGCGCTTTATGTTTAGCTTGTGTTATTGATTTGTAATTAGCCTGATTTGTAATTAGTTGCCAAAACCTTAATTTATTAATCCGGAATATCTAGGGGGATGGGATAAGTGTAATATTAAAATGACATGCACGGTGTCAGGCTGTTTGTCACAACTTGCAGTCCCAATAACCCATTATTTCCTTCAGTTAAATATTGGGAAGGTAGCACTATTGTCATTTGCCACTCAACTATTATGTTTGTTTACCTCACTGACTATTTCTAAACCCCCACCCCCCACAAATTCCTTTGACAGGTTGAATAGAAATGTCCCCAATCTCGTTGTTTTATTAATTGAACACGTAGATGAACATCCTCAAGGAGTGTAATCAGATGGAAACTGATTCAGATGCGATGTTTAAGAGCTTGTTCAAAGAAGGAGCATATTACATAGAAACATAGAAACATAGAAAAAAGGTGCAGGAGTAGGCCATTCGGCCCTTCGAGCCTGCACCACCATTCAATATGATCATGGCTGATCATCCAACTCAGTATCCTGTACCTGCCTTCTCTCCATACCACCTGATCCCTTTAGCCACAAGGGCCACATCTAACTCCCTCTTAAATATAGCCAATGAACTGGCCTCAACTACCTTCTGTGGCAGAGAATTCCACAGATTCACCACTCTCTGTGTGAAAAATGATTTTCTCATCTCGGTCCTAAAAGACTTCCCCTTTATCCTTAAATTGTGACCCCTTGTTCTGGACTTCCCCAACATCGGGAACAATCTTCCTGCATCTAGCCTGTCCAACCCCTTAAGAATCTTGTAAGTTTCTATAAGATCCCCCCTCAATATTTTAAAGGAGTGACAGAGATACTTGCAGAGGAATGTATGAAGAGGTTATTATTTGTCTTTAGTTTTAGCTTGAACCCGGTCATCCAAAGATTCAAAGTTTAATATAGTAATTGTGCTGATACTGACTCCAACCAACCACGTAATGAATATCATCTATTCCGGAGGTTTTATATTTCTGATGCCATTTAAACTTCACTTGGATTTCAATCACTTCAATGTAAAAGTAATTGGGAATGGGGAGCATTGGAACAAAAATTTGCCCTCGGTACATATTAACTGTAAT
This sequence comes from Malacoraja senta, assembly GCA_038087875.1. Taxonomy (NCBI): domain Eukaryota; kingdom Metazoa; phylum Chordata; class Chondrichthyes; order Rajiformes; family Rajidae; genus Malacoraja; species Malacoraja senta. The sequence goes on from CM075977.1 coordinate 375,956,622, forward strand.
ATAATAATATATGCATTTTGGTAGGTGCATTGTTGTGTTATGAATACAACAGAAAATATTATGTACTCTCAAGATCACATTTAATAGAATAATATTGCTTAAATATATAGTTATAGCAAAATACTGAAAATATTGGGGGTGAAAATGACTTCAGTACAGTTTGTTAGGAAAATGAAGGAAATGGTAACAGAATACTTATACAGCTGAGTGAGTATAATTTTATGGATGAGAAATTGTGTTCAACCAACTGATGACTTCTTTGACAAACTAGCATGTTAGATAACAAGGAAGCCAATGGATGTAGCAAATTTTGTTGTACAAAATTTGGTCTGTGAAGTGCCCCATAAAAGATCACTGCATTAGATAAGCACCTGTGGACTTGAATGTAATAGGTTAAGTCCAGAAGGTCAGATATGGGGCTTTATGTGTGGGCCAGATATATTGTCAGTACAGAGGGGCTAGGAGCAAGGCCAAGTGTGCATCCAGAGTCACTGTCAGGAATAGTACTAGGTGTGCAGTCAAAGCTGGGACAATGGGAGTGTTCAGCACTGGGAACCTAAGCAGGTAAGCAGCTATGATCAGGGTAGAATAGGGGGCCAGGTGTAAGGCTTGACTCGGGGTCAAAATGAGAGAAGGTATGCAACTGGAGTCAGGGTCAGGAGTAGTACCAGGTGTGCATTGAGTCCCAGGTTGGTCAACATGGGCCAATTGTTTGATTATAATCTGATTTCCATACATGAATATACTAAGATCATTCATGTGCTGCACCTGTTGATCAGAGTCTGGCTCTACTGTGGAATGTAATTAGGAATGTAATTTAGCCTAACCCTATTCATAGCTAATCCGATTTAAAGCATAAATATTGCATTCAAATGCAAGTTAAAAGACTCGCTACAGTATGCACCAGATTGCACAATTTCAAACTGAAAAATGCAAAAGCTCCGTACCAATGGGAGGGGGGGACACACCCTCCCCCCACACCTTCCCCCCCCCACCCCCTCCCCCCACCCCCTTGGTTGCTAGGCTCCCTCAGGCTTGGTCCCTCGCAATTTCTCACTCCCAACTCTCACCCAATGTTGGCAGCCCTGATAAAAATGACAAACAGGACTTGTTTGAACCATGTGCAACTGATGTTGTCTCAGTACGAATATACTTTGGTTGGGTAAAAAAGCTTGAAGAAATTATTTTGTTCCTCAGTAGAGAAGCTCTGCCATGAATTCTGTATGATTTATTTTGATACATGGATGCTTATACTGTACACATATTACTTTTTGCAAAAACAGTCTGCATGCAAACTGTCTATTCATGGCGCTGCAAGATGGTATATTCCTTGGGAGTCTCTGCCTGCTTTTGGTAATTGCCTTTTTGCTAATTACGTTTTTGGAAAAATCCCAAACGGCAACACTGCTACTGAGATGATATCTGGCAATCTTTGTCTTCAGTTGTTTAAAGGTAGTAAATGCCTCAGATAGACAAGGAGAGCAGTAAAAGAAAACAAAAGGAACCCAATACAAATTCATTAGTACGAAACTGAAAGTGAGCATTGCAGCCTGTTCTGTGTTCACATTATCTACAGTAATGTTAGAGTGGGTATTTTTAACTGTTGTTTGCCCATTTCCCAATTGAGGAAATCAAAGGAAAGAAAAAAACACATTGATTTTCATACATTTTAAATTGCTCTACTTAATAGTCACCATGTGAACAGCAAGTCCAAATGTGCAGATTTTTTTTAGGATAAGAACATTGTTAAGAAATAAGTAGAAACAGCTGTAGGCCATTCGTCCCCTTATGTCTGCTTCCCATTCAATAAGATCGTGGCTGATCTTGTACCTCAACTTCATTTTCCTGCGCTAACTCTCCATAATTTCTTGATTCACTTAAATTCCAAAATTCTATTGCTCGCCATCTTGAATATACTCAGTGACTGTGCCTCCACCACCCTTTTCAGTACAGAATTCTAAAGATTCACTACCATCAGGGTGAACAGATTTCTTCTCATCACACTCCTGATTGGTCGACCTCTTATTCTGAGATGTGACCTAGCCTCAATTTATTTTCCTTGCACCCTCACCCTTTTCGTGCATAGAACCTCTCGACCCCTGAACAGATCTCATATGCAAAAAAAAATAACCACACTAATTTCTTATTTACCTTCTGCATTTCCTTCAGGAAGTAAATCCCTTAGGGGTTTTGATACCTCCCACTTTGGGTTGATGTAGGCGGGCATGACACGGAGCAATTCTTGTTTGTCCTCTTCTCGGAAAACAGGAATTGTTTTCAGAATTAACTGCATCTGTTCCAGCTCATGTGCACCTAGGAAGAAAAAAAAGTGGACAGGAGGAAGTCACTGTGTATTAAAGTTAGCTCACTGCATTCACCATCACAGACCATGTACAGTTCAACATTTAAAACAAAAACATATATTGCCAGGGAATACTAGGCTAAAAGGTCCTCATTTGTGGCCCGGAGTACAGTCACTGAATATCACCTCAGATGTCTGTCAGTTGATTCTATACATAGAAAAGAAGCAACACTGATTCACCTATGATTCAACCAGCATTCCTGCCCAGTTAAGTCCCACAAAACTATAGGCTCATAAAAAGTGGATGCTCAGAATGCATTCTTAAGTGGTTCAGGTACTAAAGAAGAAGTGATTTTTTCCCCCATATGCTCCATAGTTTAGTGGAACACAAGGACAAAAATGATTTGATGGTGATGAAGAGGTAGCATAAGCACTGCAGAACAGAATGAAAAGAAACAAATAGCAGAATGATCTTTAGGTATATTTTTGTCACATGTACCAAGGTACAGTGAAAAGCTTTTGTGTGCATGCTATCCAAATTATATCATATAATACAATATATAAACGCAGGCAAGCCAAACACGTACAAAAGGTAGATGAAAGAAAAAGATGGCAAGGTGCAGATTTACACGTGGAAACAAGATTTGAAAGAGTCAGGCGATTGTATTGAATGTTAGTAGATCCTCCCCTGGGACCAGTGTGCAAAGAGTCGCCACATGGCGCTATTGATAGAGACGAAGGGTCAGATCAGCACAAAATTTGAACAATACAAGATCAGTGTCCTATAAAGTACTTCTCAGAACTAGTGAGCAGCAGTGCTCAAATTGGAAGAGCCCCACTGCAGGTTATCCATGCAATGCAACATAGAACAGAACTGCACAGGAATAGGTCCTTTGGCCCACAAATAACCTGACATAATAATTGTAAGAGAATGTAGTAGCAAAAACATATCTAGAATCCATCGTAGTCATCCCTGCGTGTATACAGACCTACCAAAGTGACAAGACAGGTAGGAATTCTCAAAACTTAAACCCCATGAAATTTAATGTTTACAGATTGAAGAACTAAAGAGATCACCTGATGATCAGCAGCTCTACGACCACTCCATTGGTCAATCAATTTCCGTTTAAGTACCACTTGCATGAAGCACTGAGTACACAGATTACAAGGGTTGGGTATAGGGGTCCCCGGGTTACAGAAGACCTGATCTATGGGAATCTGACTTTAGGCTAACTCTCCTGTAATTTTTTTAAATAATTCTTCATGACAGTAATAACAATAATAAAAGTGTTTTTGTGGTTTTCATTAAGGAATGGATGCACTATATGTTCCATTAGTTCAATTGTAAGTTGTTTTAGGGTGAATATCCAATGAAAAGAAAGAATCATCAGAAGTGTATGTGGATTGATATGATCTGGGTAGCTACAAACAAATGGACATTTCTGAGCTTTGAAAATGTTTTATTCCAGATGTAACTTGGGAACTGACCGTACTTCAATGTTCACATACGATGTGACGTGGAAACACCACTCAATAAGTCCCGCAGGATATCAGGCTAGGCCAATGGCAAAAGTGAAGAAGCCAACAAGAGGAGATAATTTACCTGCCCTCATTTCCCCAACCAATCATTTACAGACCTGACTATGTTGGCATGTGTGATGAATGCACTATTTATGTGAAAACAAAGTCTCATTTATACAATGTGACCATCTTGCTATGTAGGAGCTATGATTAGTTAGGTTTGCAGATGCCACAAAAGCTGGTTGTGTTATGGACAGTGAAAATGGTTGTCCAAGGCGACAGCAGGCTAAAAGGTGGAACGTTGACTTAATTTAAGCCCGACAAGTACACAGTGATACATTTAGGAAGTCAAATAGGGTAGGACATATACTGTGAATGGTAGGATGTACAAAGAAATGTTGTGGCTCAAGTCCATTGTGGCAGCACAGGTGGATAGGGTGGTGAATAATGCAATGGTATGCTTGCCCTCATAGGTCAATGCATAGAAAAGAACAATTGGGGCATGTAACTTTACAAAACACTAGTTAGACAACACTTGAAATATCGAGTGGTGAAATTGAAACATTCAATTATGGGAAAAAAAATTACAGAAAATTGCTTTTTCTTTTCTATTTTTTTCCCTTTCACATGTAATATGCAAGACTGTTAGAGATGTCCTATGACGCAATGTTTGATAGTTGGCGTATATGAACATGGGGACTTCTTACCTGCAAACAACATCTTTCCAGTCAGCATTTCTATCAATATACAACCTGCAGCCCACATGTCAATGGCTTTGGTGTAATTGTTCGGTGACAGAAGGAGACGTGGAGATCGATACCATTTTGTTACCAAACCTTCCGAAAGATGACCCTGGACAACAAGAAGTAGAAAACATGGCACTGAGAAATATCACAGATTCTCAACCTGAACGAGAAATTGAGAAAAAGCTTTGCGAGACAACTGCATTACTTGAACAAGTACGTGATTACCATTAACATGTCATGAAATTGACAACACATTATTACCAAAGTTTCTTTTTTTTTGAGATACAACGCAAAAACAGGCCCTGAGGTTCACCTCGCTGACCAGTGATCCCAGTACATTAACACTATCCTACACACACTAGGGGGCAATTTACAATTATACCCAACCCAATTAGCCTACAAACCCTGTATATCTTTGGAATGTGGGAGGAAACCGGAGTTCACCGGCAAAAGTCAACGCAGGTTACGGGGAGAATGCACAAACTTTGTGCAGACAAGCACCCGGGTCTCTGGTGCTGTAAGACAGCAATTCTACCACTGCGCCACTGTGCCGCCCTAAGTTGTTAAAGATATTTCATGAAATGAATCTATTGTAATTAATTTTATCTATACTGTACAGTACCCATTTCTGACGTTGACCCTCTGGCAGTATTTTAATCACAAGACCAATGGAAATTTCCCATCTGCTTTCCAAATGCAAATCTACAACTAATGTAATGTAAATGTTATACAATTATACTATGGATTGGACAGTGCACCAAAAGTACTAATCGGCATAATGTCAAAAATCCATGAAATGGAATTTCACTCATTGCAGTCAACCACAAGATCATGTGATAGGTGCAGAATTAGACAATTCGGCCCATTAAGTCTACTCCTCCATTCAATTATGGCTGATCTATCGCCCCCTCCTAACCACATTACCTTCTCCAATTTCAGGTAGTTCTTGCTTTCTCCCTCTTTCCCCTCCCCTTCCCAGCTCTCCCACAGCACACTGTCTCCACCTCTTACTTTCTTCTTCCAGGCCCCACCACCCCCACATCAGTCTGAAGAAGGGTCTCGACCCGAAACATCACCTATTCCTTCGCCCCATAGATGCTACCTCACCCGCTGAGTTTCTCCAGCATTTTTATCCACCTTAGAGGCTTCAGTGAGGTAGGTTGGTTGATCAGGATTACACTCTTGGTTTACAAGATGTCCACTTAGTGGTCTGATAATAGCGGGGGAAGAAGATGTTCCTAAATCTGGTGGTATGTGCTTTCAAGCTTTGTATCTTCAGAAGAGTGAAGGACGGGTGTGGATGGTCCTCCCTGAGCACTGGTGAAATGTAGATGGAGTCGATGGACAGGTGGAAGGGAGGATGGTTTGCGTGATGGACAGGGCTGCATCCACAACTTCTGCATTCTTTTACGCTCTTGGGCAAACCTGTTCCCAAACCAAGATGTGATGCGCGTAGAAAATATGCTTTCTACAGTGCATCTCTAGAAATTGGTAAGAAACACCTTGTTGTTATATTTCTAATTATTGTCATTAGTGTAACACTTGCCAAACATCCCATTGGATACCATTGAGCAGCTTTTTATTCCTCACAATCTGGCTGACTGACTATATCTGGCTACATTATCAAAGACAACAACATAAACATTCACTTAACACCTCAAATAATATTTTTAAAATATCATTATAAATTCTGAATTAATCAAACAGTATAATATTATGAAAAATTCTAGATTGTCCACACTTACTAATGAACTGGGCTGCACTGAGTGGAACGCCTGGCCCTTCCAAAAGAGCCACATGCTCAGGCAGTATCTGAAAGCATAGCCGCTTTAAAGAAATGAGTGTCAATCTGGGTGGATTCTTTCAGGAAATGTGTCCTAACCAAGTCATTTGATACAGAAACAGGACTTTGGTCAGGTTTTCCTCAATAGCTTTTTTTTCACAATTTGGAGGCAGGGTAACTGCAAGTAAGCCCAGGAACCCAAATTTCAACAGTCCAAACATCAGAAAAGTACCATCTACAGTGCCCACCATAATGTTTGGGACAAAGACCCATCATTTATTTATTTGCCTCTGTACTCCACAATTTGAGATTTGTAATAGAAAAAAAATCACATGTGGTTAAAGTGCACATTGTCAGATTTTAATAAAGGCCATTTTTATACATTTTGGTTTCACCATGTACAAATTACGGCGGTGTTTATACATAATCCCCCCATTTCAGGGCACCATAATGCTTGGGACACAGCAATGTCATGTAAATGAAAGTAGTCATGTTTAGTATTTTGTTGCATATCCTTTGCATGCAATGACTGCTTGAAGTCTGCGATTCATGAACATCACCAGTGGCTGGGTGTCTTCTCTGGTGATGCTCTGCCAGGCCTGTATTGCAGCCATCTTTAGCTTATGCTTGTTTTGGGGGCTAGTCCCCTTCAGTTTTCTTTTCAGCATATAAAAATCATCCTCAATTGGGTTCAGATCAGGTGATTGACTTGGCCATTCAAGAATTAACAATTTTTTAGCTTTGAAAAACTCCTTTGTTGCTTTAGCAGTATGTTTGGGATCATTGTCTTGCTGTAGAATGAACCGCCAGCCAATGAGTTTTGAGGCATTTGTTGAACGAGCAGATAGGATGTGTCCATACACTTCAGAATTCATTATGCTACTACCATCAGCAGTTGTATCATCAATGAAGATAAGTGAGCCAGTACGTTCAGCAGCCATACATGCCCAGGGCCATAACACCCCCACCACTGTGTTTCACAGATGAGGTGGTATGCTTTGGATCTTGGGCAGTTCCTTCTCTCCTCCATACTTTATTCTTGCCATTACCCTGATATAAGTTAAAGGGCTGTCTCACTGTGCGAGTTGACCCACGAGTGACCCCGAGTGAAAGACTCGTGGTTGCGTACGATACTACAAGTTTATGATCCCGAGTTTAACCGAGTTCCCACGGGTATGTCTAAGTTTCCCGTTTACTTCTCATTTCTGCGATGTTCCAAGTTCGTCTCCCGAGTGTACCAAGTTCCTCTCCCGTTAATCTTGAGGCAACAATGTATATCGAAGTGTTTAAAAATCATCACGTTAAAAAAATGATGTCATGCTTTTTTTTTACATACTATAAAAAGCTTGCCTTGTTTAAATTGGCTCATTTGGAGAAAATCTTTGCAAGAAGGCTATTGGAGTCCAGGTTGGAGCTTCGACTCTGACTCCGCGGTTTTTTCGACCCAGCGCCGCCCGCCCGCGGCAGGACGCCCTCAGACCGCAGACCGCAGACCGCAGACCGCAGACCGCGGACCACAAACCGCAGACCGCGGCTGCTTGATGTTGGTGGTCGGCGGTCACAGCACTCCGGAGCGGCGACCCGGCAAGGCATCGCCCACTCCGTGCATCAGAGGGATAACGGAACTAATCTCCCAGGTCTGTCCCTTCATCAAATGGTGAATCTGCTCCACTAAGACGTCCGTCTCCATATTCAGATTGCAAAGCAGCTAACGCAGCAGGCTGCAGCTCTGTATAACTGAGTGGTGATGGGTGGTGTAAAAGATTGTGATTATGGTCATGTTAAGAATTAAAAGTCATAAAATCAATGTGTGAAATGTGATTCTTATTTTTCAAAGTCTCTCATAGGAAACAATGAGCGTATGGAGCCCAGGGAGAGGGGGAGAAAGGGACGTACACTCACAGAGGCAGAGTCTCTCAGCCTGTGTGAGAGGGAGGGAGGGAGAGAGAGACACACACACAAGGTGGATGTGAAATCTCACCTACCTGTTTCAGTGACAGGCACCCGCAGCCAGTGAATGAAGCCACCCCCATCTGTCTCCCCCTCCTCTCCCTCCACTCTCCACCCTCTCTCCTCCACCCCACCCCCCTCATCCCCCTCCCCCAATTTGGAAATGTCATTCCATCACCCATTCCTTCTCTCCAGAGATGCTGCCTGCCCTCTGAGTTAAAGAGTTCCCACTTGCAGCAGCAAAACAGGCCAGTAAACACAATACTCATAGATAATATACTAAACAAAGAAAATATATATTAAAAAATCCAGTATTATTGCAAAAATCCCAAAGTCCTTAGTGCAAACAAGGCAGTTTGTAGTTCATAGTTTAGTTAGCATTTGTTGCGTTCAAAAGCCCGATGGTTGTTGGGAAGAAGCTGTTCTTGAACCTGGAGGTCATGGTTTTCAGATTCTTATACCTTCTGCTCAGCAGGAATGAAATGAGAGCATGGCCAGGGTAGTGTGGGTCCATGACAATGCTGGCTGCCTTTTTGAGGCAGCACCTCCTATAGAACCCTTTGATTCAGTAAAGTTCAGTAAAGAGATCGAGAATCTGGCATCATGGCTTGACAATAAAACCCAGCCTTTAACATCCGCATAATGAAAGAGTTTGTGTTGTCCTACGGAACAGGGGTGCAGGAGAGGTGAACACAACCCTGTCTTCTTCAACAGCACTGGTAGAGATGGCTTCTGGACGTGACTGGCAAACCTCAGATTAGGCTGCCATGAAGTGTCATAAAATGTTCTCACGCTGTTCCTCAATACTGGTTTGTCTTAAGGTTGTGAGCTCAGTCCCAAATACACAAAATCTATGTATAAACATCAAGCAATGTTTTCTTTTCTACCCACTCTGTCACCTTATCAATAACTTACTTAACTTTGTTAAGCAGAATTTGTCTTTAAAAAGTCTAAGTAACTGATATTTCTGTCCCTGATTATTGTTTCTAAAAAGAGTTCCCACGGTAGACTCACGAGTCACAAAGTTAAACGCACGGGCCACTACGTTCTTACAACGAGTTTAAAATGTTTCAAATTGTAACCTCAAGAGTACATTTTACTCGTGGAAAAGTACAAACATGTTTGAACTTTTGCAAGAGTTAACAAGTTTCACGTGTACCTCCCGTTAGCGCCAAGAGTCGCTAAGTTGCGTCCACGAGTTCCGACGTTCCCGCTACGTTAATTGTACGTGATTACCACGAGTTAAATTTGTTTTAAACTCGGGATCACTCGTGGGTCAACTCGCACAGCGAGACAGACCTTTTAATCTTCGTCTCATCTGTCCACAAGACCTTTTTCCAGAACTGTGGTTGCTCTTTTAAGTACTTCTTGGCTAACTGTAACCTGGCCATCCTATTTTTGCAGCTAACCAGTGGTTTGCATCTTGCAGTGTAGCCTCTGGATTTATGTTCATGAAGTCTTCAGCAGACAGTCGTCATTGATAAATCCACACCTTACTCCTGAAGAGTGTTGCTGATCTGTCAGACAAGTGTTTGGGGATTTTTCTTTACTATAGGAAGAATTCTTCTGTCATCAGCTGTGGAGGTCTTCCTTTTCCTGCCAGTCCCTTTGCGATTGGCAGGAAAATCCACCAGTGCTCTCTTTCTTCTTAATGATGTTCCAAACAGTTGATTTTGGTAAGCCTAATGTTTGGCTGATGTCTTTAACAGCTTTATTCTTGTATCTCAGTCTCATAATGGCCTCTTTGACTTTCATTGGCACAACTTTGGTCCTCATGTTGATAAACAGCAATAAAAGTTTCCAAAGGTGATGGAAAGATTGGAGGAAAGACTAGGTGCTGAGAGCTCTCTTATACCTGCATTAAGGAGGCAATTAAGTACACCTGAGCAATTACAAACGCCCGTGAAGCCAATTGCCCCAAACATTATGGTGCCATGAAATGGGGGGACAATGTATAAACACAGCTATAATTTCTGAAACCAAAATGTATAAAAATGGCCTTTAATAAAATCTGACAATGTGCACTTTAACCACATGTGATTTATTCTTTTCCACATCTCAAATTGTGGAGTACAGAGGCAAATAAATAAATGATGGCTCTTTGTCCCAAACATTATGCAGGGCACTGTGTATATTATTTTATTCTGATTTCAAGTGCCTACTCGTGTTTCATGTGCTCCTTTGGTTTCTGTGGCAAGGTTGGTTTCATATTTTAAATATCTTTGATGCAATGAACAGTACAACACAAGAACTGGTCCTTCTGTCCACGATGTCTGTACCCAATACATTGCCTACTTAAACTGATCACTTCTCATGCATGTGCTTTCCATGTCCCTCAAATCCCTGCATATTCATGTATCTGTCTAAAAGCCACTTAAAGATCATAAGTGCTTACACCACCACACCTGGCAGCACATTCCAGGCATTTACCACTCTCTATATAAAAAACATGACCCCACATTTTCTTTAAACTTTTTCCCTTTCCTTATAGGTGCATCATTTAGTTTTTGATGTTTTCATCTCGGGAAAAGGTTCTAACTGTCTATGTCATCTATGCCTCTCATAATCTTGTACACTTCTATTAGGTCTCTCCTCAGCGTCAACATTATCAGAATCACAATCACAATTTATTTGCCAAGTATGTTTTGCAACATACGAGGAATTTCATTGGCCAGGTCAGTCATACAATTAAAAGCAACAGGTCACCCAAAAACACATTTTAACATGAACATCCACCACAGTGAATCCTGCACATTCCTCACTGTGATGGAAGGCGAAATAAAGTTCAAGTCCTTTCCCTTAGTTCTTCCTCGGTCGTGGTCCTCGAGCCCCCGTTGACGGGACGATCTTGACTCCCGTAGCCGGCGGCGTTCGGGCCCTCCGTGTTGAGGCGATCAAGCTCCCGCATCGGGGGGATGTCAGCTCCCCCGCGCCGGGCGATCGAACCTCGCGTCGGGGCTGGTCGAACCTTCCGCGACATTGGAGCTCCCGACTCGGCCTCACCCGAGACTATGAGCCCTAGATGTTGATTCCGCGGTGGTCGCGATCCCAGGCAAGGGATCAGCTCCGATGTTAAGTCCACGCCCCGCGGTGGGGCTCACGACAGTCCGAGGAGGCTTCCAGTTCCATCGATGGTAGGCCGCAGAGCGCCCCGGAGAATGCGATCCGAAAATTAATCACATCTCCGGGAAGGTAAGAGCTTCAAAAAAAGTTTCCCCCGATACCCTCCCCCCTCCCCCCACACAAAACAAACCGAAGAACATTAAAACAAACTTTTAACACTAAAAAATAACAAAAAGAATGAAAAAACGAACAGACTGCCGGCAGGGCAGCAATTATATAAGAAAGGGACAACACAGGTTAAAAGGCATTTGGCACACTTGCCTTCATCAATCAGGGCACTGAGCACGAGAGTTAGTACATCATGTTACAACTGTATAATTAATTGGTGAGACCACACAGAGTATTATATGTTGTTCTGGATACTGGGATATATGAAGGATGTCATTAAGCTGGAAATTGTGCACAAAAAATTCACAAGGATATTATTGGGACTGGAAGATTTGAGTTATAAGGAGAAACTGGGGCTTTTTTCCTTGGAGCAAAAGAGGGTAATGCGTGACCATATAAAAAAGTATACTTCATGAAGGGCATAGGTAAGGTGAATGTTCACAGTCTTTTTCCCAGGCTGGAGGGCATATATACATAGTGAAAGGGGAAAGATTTAAAGGAGACCAAAGGTGCAAAAGTTTGAAACAGATAATGGTGGGTATGTGGAACGCGTTGCCAGAGGAAGCTGTGAAGGTTGGTGCAATTACAATATTGAATAGACATTTGATCAGGTTTATGGATAGACAATAGGTGCAGGAGTAGGCCATTCAGCCCTTCGAGCCAGCACCGCCATTCAATGTGATCATGGCTGATCATCCACAATCAGTACCCCGTTCCTGCCTTCTCCCCATATCCCCTGACTCTGCTATCTTTAAGAGCCCTATCTAGCTCTCTCTTGAAAGCAACCAGAGAATTGGCCTCCACTGCCTTCTGAGGCAGAGAATTCCACAGATTCACAACTCTCTGGGTGAAAAAGTTTTTCCTCGTCTCTGTTCCAAATGGCCTACCCCTCCTAATTCTTAAACTGTGGCCCCTGGTTCTGGATTCCCCCAACATCAGGAACATGTTTCCTGCCTCTAGCGTGTCCAATCCCTGAATCATCTTATATGTTTCAATAAGATCCCCTCAAATCCTTCTAAATTCCAGGGTATATACGCCCAGCCGCTCCATTCTATCAACATATGACTGTCCCACCATCCCGGAAATTAACCTTGTGAAACTACGCTCCACTCCCTCAATAGCAAGAATGTCCTTCCTCAAATTTGGAGACCAAAACTGCACACAATACTCCAGGTGTGGTCTCACTAGGGCCCTGTACAACTACAGAAGGACCTCTTTGCTCCTATACTCGACTCCTCTTGTTATAAAGGCCAACATGCCATTCGCTTTCTTCATTGCCTGCTGTACCTGCATGCTTACTTTCAGTGACTGATGAACAAGGACCCCCAGATCCCGTTGTACTTCCTCTTTTCCCAACTTGACACCATTTAGATAATAATCTGCCTTCCTGTTTTTGCCACCAAAGTGGATAACCTCACATTTATCCACATTAAACTGCATCTGCCATGCATCTGCCCACTCACCCAACCTGTTCAAGTCACCCTGCATCCTCATAGCATCCTCCTCACAGTTCACACTGTCACCCAGCTTTGTGTCATCTGCAAATTTGCTAATGTTACTTTTAATCCCTTCATCAAAATCATTAATGTATATTGAAATTAGCTGTGGTCCCAGCAACGAGCCTTGCGGTACCCCACTAGTCACTGCCCGCCATTCTGAAAGGGACCCATTAATTCCTACTCTTTGTTTCTTGTCTGCTAACCAATTTTCTATCCATGTCAGTACCCTACCCCCAATACCATGTGCTCTAATTTTGCCCACTAATCTCCTATATGGGACCTTATCAAATGCTTTCTGAAAGTCCAGGTACACTACATCCACTGGCTTTCCCCATGTCCATTTTCCTAGTTACATCCTCAAAAAAATCCAGAAGATTAGTCAAACATAATTTCCCCTTCGTAAATCCATGCTGACTCGGACTAATCCTGTTACTGCTATCGAAATGTGCCGCTATTTCATCTTTTATAATTGACTCCAGCATCTTCCCCACCACCGATGTCAGGCTAACTGGTCAATAATTCCCTGTTTTCTCTCTCCCGCCTTTCTTAAATAGTGGGATAACATTAGCTACCCTCCAATCCACTGGAACTGATCCTGAATCTATAGAACATTGGAAAATTATCACCAATGCTTCCACGATTTCTAGAGCCACTTCCTTAAGTACCCTGGGATGCAGACCATCAAGCCCTGGGGATTTATCAACCTTCAGTCCCATCAGTCTAACCAACACCATTTCCTGCCTAATATGAATTTCCCTCAGTTCCTCCGTCATCCTAGGTCCTCTGGCCACTAGTACATCTGGGAGATTGTGTCTTCCTTAATGAAGACAGATCCAAAGTACCTGTTCAACTTGCCTGCCATTTCCTTGTTCCCCATAATAAATTCACCTGTTTCTGTCTTCAAGGGACCCACATTTGCCTTAACTAATTTTTTCCTCTTCACATACCTAAAGAAGCTTTTACTAGCCTCCTTTATATTATTGGCTAGCTTACCTTCGTACCTCATCTTTTCTCCACATATTGCCTTTTTAGTTACCTTCTGTTGCTTCCTGCTCATCTTTGCTATGTTGTACTTCTCTTTTATTTTTATACTTTCCGTGACTTCCCTTGTCAGTCAGGGTTGCCTCTTACTCCCCTTAGAATCTTTCTTCCTCTTTGGAATGAACTGATCCTGCACCTTCTGTATTGTTCCCACAAATACCTGCCATTGCTGTTCCACTGTCATCCCTGCCAGGGTCTCTTTCCAGTTAACTTTGGCCAGCTCCTCCCTCATGCCTCCATAGTCCCCTTTGCTCAACTGTAACACTGACACATCCGATTTTCCCCTCTCCCTCTCAAATTGTAGATTAAAACTCATCAAATTATGGTCACTACCATATAGCTCGTTTACCTTGAGGTCCCTTATCGAATCCGGTTCATTACACAACACTAAATCCAGAATTGCCTTCTCCCTGGTAGGCTCCAGTACAAGCTGTTCCACCACACACTACTACAATAAAGAAACTGTTAATTAACAGACTGTGTTTGGAAGATTTATCATTGGACTGCATTGAATGTCTCGTGGAGAGCTTGTGAGTGCGTTTCGATTATCTCCTGAACCCGTCTTCAATCATAGTGACTAAAGGAAAGATTCCTTGAACGATATGAAAATCTGTCACTATAGTGAAGAGTCACTGATTTAGGGGATAAGCAACAGCTGCTCAGGTGGAGAGTTGGGGAAGGTGGATGGTGACCGGGGAACTGTTTAGTTTGTGGAGTAGAGTAGCCGAGATCAGGAACAAACACTGCACAATGAAAAGGCTTATTCAGAAGTGTCTGATGCCATGGGCCTCAGGTGCTGCTGTCCTTTAAGTTGCTGCACTCAATCAACATCGTTATTTGTAAACTGCATGGATAGAGATTAATTTAGTTCTGACGATCCTCCAGGCCAGTATATTTCCAATTGTATGACTATAAATGCCTGGCAATTGAGGATTATGTGCAGACCTAACAAAGCTATATTTATAATCCAGCTCTAATTATATCCAAATTCTCAACAGTGCTCCTTTAAGTATAGTTCTGAGTAGCAAAGCATAATAAACAAAAATAAAGATAATGGTTTAGATTGTAAAACAATCCAGCAAACTCTTCCTCAAAATCTTCCTTTATCTTTATGTGCGTGCAATTACTGGTTAGATTTGATCAGAGCAGTCATTGACCTTGAACTATTCCAGCATTCGATGGCTTCCACCTGCTTGAACCAGTTAGCTCTGAAAGTGCAACCTTGACTTGCTACCTTTCTTCTGCAATCCAATAAAAATTAGTTACTGATCAAGTAAAATCCACCTTGTCAATTCACACAGGTTAAGACACCGTAAGACATTAAAACGCTGATAGACAATAAAATTACCGAGTGAGCAACATATTTTACAAACAAAAGGTTTCAACAATACACAGACACACCACAGGGGCTCTTAACTCCACCTCAAGCTCAATCTTTGAGACAATATATTCACAAAATGAATAACAACCTAACAGCTTGTCCACAATGTCGCACCTGCTCTTATGACTTGCATAGAATATTGGCAAATGTCCCAATAAATACTGGATTTGTGTCAGCTCACCTCCTGTCTTGATCTACTTAGAAACATAGAAAAATAAGTGCAGGAGTAGGCCATTCGGCCCTTCGAGCCAGCACCGCCATTCAATATGATCATGGCTGATCATCTAAAATCAGTACCCCGTTCCGGCTTTTTCCCCATATCCCTTCATTGTTTTAGTCCCAAGAGCTAAATCTAACTCCTTGAAAACATCCAGTGAATTGGCCACCACTGCTTTCTGTGGCAGATAATTCCACAGATTCACAACTCTCTGGGTGAAAAAGTTTTTCCTCATCTCACTCCTAAATAGCCTACCCCTTATTCTTAAACTGTGACCCCTGGTCCTGGACGCACCCAACATCGGGAACATTTTTCCTGCATTGAGCCTGGCCAATCCTTTAAGAATCTTATATGTTTCTATAAAGGGCCTGTCCCACTTAGGCGATTTTTCAGCCGACTGCCGGCGACTTGGCACTCGTGGCAAGTTCGTGGCATTCGCCTGACAAACCGGCAACTGGAACGACGACTGTCAGACACGCACACGCACACGCGCACGCGCACACGCGCACACTCACACACACACACACACACACACACACACACACACACACACACACACACACACACACACACAATCGCAAAGGCGGGGGACAGAGAAAGCGGGGGAGCGCTGTCTGAAATGCACATGGTGCAAAGCCAAGGTGATACAGACACACACCGCGATGAACAGGAAGGTTAAGACGGCTAGCACAGTGTACGGTAAGTCCTTTAAAAGCGGGGGGGGGGGGGGAGAAGGTGGGAGAAGGGGGGGAGAACGGGGGGAGAAGGGGGGAAGGAGTGGAGTCACTTTTAAGAAGCCAGACAACTTTTAATAAGCCAGAGATACACAGCTGTGAAGTTCGGCGGGCATTTAACATTACGGTCGGTTATCCTTGGTTATGAAAACTCGTGCTTACGGTTTTTCCCCCCAATGAGCCAATGAAAATGACCGGTTAACAAAGGCGATTAACTAAAACTACCTACGACTTCCTCGACTACCCATAACTACATGGCGACCCACTACAACTGCACTTACGATTACAGGATTATCGATTTTCTCCATGGCGATTTTTGGTCATAGAAAATGTTTCAACATGTTGAAAAATTTGTGGCGACCATACTGAGGCCGCGACAAGTTCCCAGAATGCGGGAACTCCTCGCAACCATGAAGGAGACTCACCAGAGACCACCAGCGACCATGTGGCGATCATGAGGCGAGCGCAGAGTCTCCTGCACTCGCCTAAGTGGGACAGGCCCTTTAGATCTCCTCTCATCCTTCTAAATTCCAGTGAATACAAGCCCAGTTGACCCATTCTTTCATCACATGGTCAGTCCCACCATCCCGGGAATTAACCCAGTGACCCTACGCTGCACAGTCAATAGAAATAATGTCTTTCCTCAAATTAGGAGACCAAAATTGCACACAATACTCCAGGTGCGGTCTCACTAGGGCCCTATAGAACTGCAGTAGGACCTCCTTGCTCCTAAATGCAAATCCTCTCGCAATGAAGGCCAACATGCCATTAACTTTCTTCACTGCCAGCTGTACCTGCATGCCTACTTTCAGTGACTGATGTACAAGCACACCCAGGTCTCGTTGCACCTCCTCTTTTCCTAATCTGAAACCATTCAGATAATTGACCCATTCCTTGACCCAGAGATGTCCCGCTGAGTTACTCCAGCATTTTGTGTCTACCTTCGATTTAAATCAGCATCTGCAGTTCTTTCCTACACCAATCAGATAATAATCTGCCTTCCAGTTCTTGCCACCAAAGTGGATAACCTCACATTTATCGACATTATACTGCATCTACCATGCATCTGCCCACTCACCCAACCTATCCAAGTCATCCTGCAGCCTCATAGCATCCTCCTCACAGCTCACACTGCCACCCAGCTTTGTGTCATCCGCAAACTTGGAGATGTCACATTTAATTCCCTTGTCTAAATCATTAATATATATTGTAAACAACTGGGGTGCCAGCACCGAGCCTTGCGGCACCCCACTAGTCACTGCCTGCCATTCTGAAAAGGACACGTTAATTCCTACTCTTTGCTTCCTGTCTGCCAACCAGTTCTCTATCCAGGTCAATGGCGTACCCCCAATACCATTTGCTCTAATTTTTCCACATTAATCTCTTGTGTGAGACCTTGTCAAAGTTTTTTTGAAAGTCTAGATACACCACATCCACTGGCTCTTCTTATCCATTCTACTTGTTACATCCTCAAATAATTCCAGAAGATTAGTCAAGCATGATTTCTCCTTCATAAATCCATGCTGACTTTGACTGATCCTGTCACTGCTTTCCAAATGCGCCGCTATAACATCTGTAATAATCGACTCAAGCATCTTCCCCACTACCGATGTAAGGCTAACTGGTCTATAATTCCCCGTTTTCTCTCTCCCTCCTTTCTTAAAAAGTGGAGTTACATTGGCTACCTTCCAGTCCACAGGAACTGATCCAGAGTCGAGAGAACATTGGAAAATGATCACTAATAGACAATAGACAATAGTTGCAGGAGTAGGCCATTTGGCCCTTCGAGCCAGCACCGCCATTCAATGTGATCATGGCTGATCATCCCCAATCAGTACCCCGTTCCTGCCTTCTCCCCATATCCCCTGACTCCGCTATTTTTAAGAGCCCTATCTAGCTCTCTCTTGAAACATCCAGAGAACCCGCCTCCACCGCCCTCTGAGGCAGAGAATTCCACAGACTCACCACTCTCTGTGAGAAAAAGTGTTTCCTTGTCTCCGTTCTAAATGGCTTACTCCTTATTCTTAAACTGTGGCTCCTGGTTCTGGACTCCCCCAACATCGCGAACATGTTTCCTGCCTCTAGCATGTCCAAACCCTTAACAATCTTATATGTTTCAATGAGATGCCCTCTCATCCTTCTAAACTCCAGAGTGTACAAGCCCAGCTGCTCCATTCTCTCGGCATATGACAGTCCCGCCATCTCGGGAATTAACCTTGTATACCTACGTTGCACTCCCTCAATAGCAAGAATGTCCTTCCTCAAATTAGGGGACCAAAACTGCACACAATGTGGTCTCACTAGGCTCTGTACAACTGCAGAAGGACCTCTTTGCTCCTATATTCGATTCCTCTTGTTATAAAGGCCAACATGCCATTCGTTTTCTTCACTGCCTGCGGTACCTGCATGCTTACTTTCATAGACTGATGTACAAGGACCCCCAGATCCCGTTGTACTTCCCCTTTTCCCAACTACGCCATTTAGATAGTAATCTGCCTTCCTGTTTTTGCTACCATAGTGGATAACCTCACATTTATCCGCATTAAACTTCATCTGCCATGCATCTGCCCCACTCCCCGATCCACGATTTTTAGGGCCACCTCCTTGATACTCTGGGACGAAGACCATCAGGCCCTGAGGAATTATCTGCCTTCAGTCCCAACAGTTTACCTAACATCATTTCCTGACTAATGCAGATTCCCTTCAGATCCTTCCTCCCACTAGATCCTCTGTACCCAAGTATTTCTGGGAGATTGTTTGTGTCTTCCTTCGTGAAGGCAGAACCAAAGTACCCGTTTAACTGTTCAGCCATTTCCCTGTTTCCCATTATCAATTGACCCGTCTCTGGCTCGAAGGGCCGAATGGCCTACTCCTGCACCTATTTTCTATGTTTCTATGACTGTAAGGGACCTACATTTGTCTTCACTAATCCTTTCCTTTTTACATATCTAAGGAAGCTTTTACAGTCAGTTTTCATATTCCCAAGCTTTCTTTCATGCTCTTTCCCCCCCTCTTAATTAACCCTTTGTCCTCCTCTGTTGAGTCCTAAATTTCTCCAGTCCTCCGGTATGCAGATTCCTCTGGCCAATTTATATGTCTCTTAATTGGATTTAACACTCCTTGATTTCCCTCGTTTGCCACGGTTGAGCCGCCTTCCCCGTTTTATTTTTCGCCAGTCAGGGATGAACAATTTTTGGAGTTCATCCATGCGGTCTTTAAATCTTTGCCATTGCATCTCCACCATCAACCCTTTAAGTATAATTTGCCAGTCTATCCTTGCCAATTCCTGTGTCATACCTTCAAAGTCTCCTTTGTTTAATTTCAGGATCCTTGTCTCTGAATTAACGGTGTCACTCTCTATCCTAATGCAGAATTCCACCATATTATAGTCACTGTTGCCCAAGGGGCTTTGCACAACAAGATCGCTAACTAATCCTTCCTCATTACACAATACCCAGTCTAGGACGGCCTGCCCTCTAGTCAGTTCCGCTACATCCTGGTTTAAAAACCATCCCTTATACATTCCAGGAAATCCTCCTCCTTAGCGCTGCTACCAATTTGGTTGGCCCAATCTATATGTAGGTTAAAGTCACCCTTGATAACTGCTGTACCTTTACTACACGCATCCCTAATTTCCTGCTTGATGCTATCCCCAACCTCCCCACAGCTGTTTGCTGGTCTGTATACAACTCCAACAAGCGTTTTCTGTCCTTGGCTATTTCACAGTTATACCCATACCGATTCTAAAGCATCCAAGCTAATGTCTCTCCTTGCTATTGCATTAATCTCCTCTTTAACCAGCAATGCCACCCCACCTCCTCTTCCTTTCTGTCTATCCTTCCTGAATATTGAATATTGAATATCCCTGCATGTTTAGCTCCCAGCCTAGGTCACCCTAGAGCTTTGTCTCCATAATTCCAACTATATCAGATTCCTTAACTACTAACTGCGCATTCAATTAATTCATCTTGTTATGAATGCTCATCGCACTAAGGCACAAAGATTTCAAGTTTGTTTTTCTTATCTCTCTTCTACCTTTTGCTTCTGTCCTCCTTTTATGGCCCTCTGTCTCCTTGTATTGGTTCCCACCCCCCTGCCCTGTTAGTTTAAACGTGACTTTTCCTACTCTCTTTCCCGTTAACTGCACGCACACGAATCCACGTTGTTGACTCCACCCCCCCCCCCCCTCCTATTAAGGTGCAACCTGTCCCTTTTGTACAGGTCACCCCTGCCCCAGAAGAGATTCCAGTGATCTAGAAATCTAAATCCCTGCCCCCTGCACCAACTCCCCAGCCACACATTCAGATCCCCTATCTCCCTGTCCTTCCCTTACCTTCACTTGCATGAGGTACTGGAAGCAAACCCCGAGATAACCATCCTAGAAGTCCTGCTTTTCAGCCTCCTGCCTAGTACTCTATACTCACGTTGCAGAACCTCCTTCCTCTTCTTACCCACGTCATTCGTGCCTACATGCATAGGTACAACTATTTCCGGCAGTTCACCTTCCCTCGCGAGGATGTTTTGGAGTCGGTCTGAGACGTCCTTCTCTCATCCTGTGTTTTTCCATCGCTTTCAAGACAGGATATCATCTAATATTAAATTAATCAGATGTGGCACATTGTGTGTGACTGTTTAAATCCAAGGACCGATTTCCCCCAATCTCGTTGCTTTAGGTGTGATAGAGTTGGAGGGGCAAGAGGTGGGGTGTTGCATTGCTTGTCAAGGATGATATTACAGCAGTGCTTTGGCAGGATAGATTAGAGGGCTCGTCTAGGGAGGCTATTTGGGTGGAACTGAGAAATGGGAAAGGTGTAGCAACACTTATAGGGGTGTATTATAGACCGCCTAATGGAGAGCGAGAATTGGAAGAGCAAATATGTAAGGAGATAGCAGATATTAGTAGTAAGCACAAGGTAGTGATTGTGGGAGATTTCAATTTTCCACACATAGACTGGGAAACACATTCTGTAAAAGGGCTGGATGGTTTGGAGTTTGTAAAATGTGTGCAGGATAGTTTTTTGCAGCAATACATAAAGGTACCTACAAGAGAAGGGGCAGTGCTGGACCTCCTGTTAGGAAATGAGACAGGGCAGATGGCGGAGGTATGCGTTGGGGAGCACTTTGGGTCCAGTGATCACAATACCATTAGTTTCAATATAATTATGGAGAGGGTCAGAACTGGACCTAAGGTTGAGATTTTTGACTGGAGAAAGGCTAACTTTGAGGAGATGCGAAAGGATTTAAAAGGAGTGAATTGGGACATGTTGTTTTATGGGAAGGATGTAGAAGAGAAATGTAGGACATTTAAAGGTGACATTTTAAGAGTACAGAATCTTTATGTCCCTGTTCGGTTGAAAGGAAATAGTAAAAATTGGAAAGAGCCATGGTTTTCAAGGGAAATTGGACACTTGGTTCGGAAAAAGAGAGAGTGCTGCAGGAGTATGAAGAATGTAAAAAAAATCTTAAGAAAGAAATTAGAAAAGCTAAAAGAAGATATGAGGTTGCTTTGGCAAGTAAGGTGAAAGTAAACCCAAAGGGTTTCTACAGCTATATTAATAGCAAAAGGATAACAAGGAATAGAATTGGTCCATTAGAGAGTCAGGGTGGACAGCTATCTGCAGAGCCAAAAGAGATGGGGGAGATATTGAACAATTTCTATTCTTCGGTATTCACCAAGGAGAAGGATATGGAATTATGTGAGGTAAGGGAAACGAGCAGAGTAGCAATGGAAACTATGAGATTTAAAGAAGTGGAAGTGTGGCCACTTTTGAAAAATATGAAAACGGATAAGTCTCCAGGTCCTGACAGGATATTCCCTAAGACATTGAGAGAAGTTAGTGTAGAAATAGCAGGGGCTATGACAGAATATTTCAAATGTCATTAGAAACGGGAATAGTGCCGGAGGATTGGCGTACTGCGCATTTGTTCCATTGTTTAAAAAGGGTTCTAAGAGTAAACCGAGCAATTATAGACCTGTTAGTTTGACGTCAGTGGTGGGCAAATTAATGGAAAGAATACTTAGGGATAATATATATAAGCATCTGGATAAACAGGGTCTGATTAAGAACAGTCAACATGGATTTGTACCTGGAAGGTCATGTTTGACTAATCTTCTTGAATTTTTCGAGGAGGTTACTAGGGAAATTGATGAGGGTAAAGCAGTGGATGTTGTCTATATGGACTTCAGTAAGGCCTTTGACAAGGTTCCTCATGGTAGGTTGGTTAAGAAGATTCAATTGTTGGGTATTAATGGTGGAGTAGCAAGATGGATTCAACAGTGGCTGAATGGGAGATGCCAGAGAGTAATGGTAGATGGCTGTTTGTCAGGTTGGAGGCCGGTGACTAGTGGGGTGCCGCCTCAGGGGTCTGTGTTGGGTCCACTGTTGTTTGTCATGTACATCAATGATCTGGATGATGGTGTGGAAAATTGGATTAGTAAGTATGCAGATGATACTAAGATAGGTGGTGTTGTGGATAATGATGTAGATTTTCAAAGTCTACAGAGAGATTTAGGCCATTTGGAAGAGTGGGCTGAAAGATGGCAGATGGAGTTTAATGCTGATAAATGTGAGGTGCTACAACTTGGCAGGACAAATCAAAATAGGATGTACATGGTAAATGGTAGCGAATTGAGGAATGCAGTTGAACAGAGGGATCTAGGAATAACTGTGCATAGTTCCCTGAAGGTGGAATCTCATGTAGATAGGGTGGTAAAGAAAGCTTTTGGTGTGCTGGCCTTTATAAATCAGAGCATTGAGTATAGAAGTTGGGATGCAATGTTAAAATTGTACAAGGCATTGGTGAGGCCAATTCTGGAGTACAATTTTGGTCGCCTAATTATAGGAAGGATGTCAACAAAATAGAGAGCGTACAGAGGAGATTTACGAGAATGTTGCCTGGGTTTCAGCAACTAAATTACAGAGAAAGGCTGAACAAGTTAGGTCTTTATTCTTTGGAGCGCAGAAGGTTAAGGGGGGACTTGATAGAGGTCTTTAAAATGATGAGAGGGATAGACAGAGTTGACGTGGATAAGCTTTTCCCATTGAGAGTAGGGAAGATTCAAACAAGAGGACATGACTTGAGAATTAAGGGACAGAAGTTTAGGGGTAACATTAGGGGGAACTTCTTTACTCAGAGAGTGGTAGCTGTGTGGAATGAGCTTCCAGTGGAAGTGGTGGAGGCAGGTTCGATTTTATCATTTAAAAATAGATTGGATGTGTATATGGACGAGAAAGAAATGGAGGGTTATGGTCTGAGTGCAGGTAGATGGGACTAGGGGAGAAAAAATGTTCGGCATGGACTTGAAGGGCCGAGATGGCCTGTTTCCATGCTGTAATTGTTATATGGTTATATGGTAATATGGTTATACAGAGAAAATTACTTTGAGGGCACTGAACTCCTTTGAACCCTGTGCTGGTTGGGTAGGCAGTTGATCATATTGGCTTTGGCAAGAACAATTCATTATCATAATAGTAACATAGTCCTTGCATGATTTCTACATGGACAAAGCATTGCAGCAACAGAAAAAATTCCAAAACTTGTTGTTTATGGTTTCATCACTTTGCTGTTCATCTGTGTTAATGATGCTTTTAATGAATGCCGATCCAGGATAGCTAAATTACTGCATCAAAGACATATGTCAAATAGATCTGTGATAATCCCAACCGATGTAGAAAGTGGACTAAATACATGAATCAATCACAATCTTGACAAGAAATAGCAGCAGCAGCAACTTCATTATTTATGTTCTTGCAAAAAAACAAGGATTGCATATATCGCAAGAGAAGATGATTGTGGTGCTGAAACAGCACTACCATACCGGTATATATATACAGTACAGTGCAGCATGATTCACCTGCAAGTGATTCAGAAGGGGCTGGTCTTTCCAATTGCAGAAGATTAGTAGGAAGAATATTTTTTATGAATTTGGTTAGGCATTTGAGGTGTTGCATGCAATCTGGTCACCTCATTACAGGACGAATATGGAGGCTTTAGAAAGGGTGCAGAGGAGGCTTACCAGAGTAATGTCTGGATTTGAGGGTATTAGCTACAGGGAGAAGTTGGACAGGCTTGAATTGTATTCTCTGGAATGCCCGAGGTTGCAGGGAAACCTGATAGAAATATATAAAGTTATGAGAAGCATAGATATGGTAGATAGTCAACACCTATTTCCCAGGATGGAAATGTCAAATATTGGAAGGCATATCTTTAATGTGAGAGGGGCAAAGTTTAAAGGAGACTAGACCAAGTGGGACCTGTTGGGTCCCGTCCCCCAATGCGGGGGGAAGGGGGGGGGGCAGCGTCACACGGGAGGGCTGGTCACCGAACGCAATATTCCATAGCTCCCAACTCACCCATAGCTCCCAACTGCGCAGGCACGGCTGATGGGTTCCCGTTGTGACATAGAAGATGGAGGCATAACTGCGCAGGCGTGGCTGACGGGCACGGCAAGTGGAAAAGTGATTTATTAAAGCTTAAAATGTGAATAACTCTTAAAATATAACAACAATTTAAATGTTAAAGATGAGATTTATTCAGTTATTTTTTGTTGTGTCTCTTGCTCCCTCTGTTTTGTGTTCTTTCTCGTTGATTCTCAACATGTTCAGTTATTTCTTGTTGCGTCTCTTGCTCCCCTCTGTTTTACGTTCTTTCTCGTTGATCCTCGAGACGTTCAGTTTTTTCTTGTCGCACCACTTCATTACGTGTCTTGCGCAAATGCAACCCGTTTAATATAAAATGGTGGTCTTTTTTTGAAATCCAACTGGTTTAAAATAAAAGTTAATCAATGCAATAAGGAATTATTTTAAAAAATGCAAATATTATTGAAATAATGGCGCAACGTTAAAAATGAAATAAGTAAAGAAATGCAAGTGTTTTTTGAAATGAAACGTTTAAAATAAAAGTCAATCAATGCAATAGCGAATTTTTTTTTTTAATGCAAATATTATTGAAAGAATCGTGCAACATTAATAATGAAATAAGTAAAGAAGTGCAAGTATCATTGAAAGAAATGTGCAACGTTAAAAATAAATAAAAGCTTATCGTTAAAGAGAGCGAAGTT
Source organism: Malacoraja senta (assembly GCA_038087875.1). Taxonomy (NCBI): domain Eukaryota; kingdom Metazoa; phylum Chordata; class Chondrichthyes; order Rajiformes; family Rajidae; genus Malacoraja; species Malacoraja senta. Next base: position 375,982,088 of record CM075977.1, read on the forward strand.
AGAGAAGTCAGAATGAAGCAGTCAGCTCTGAACTGAATCTTCACCCAACTGTCTTGGGAGAGGGTTCGAAGAATGTTGTGGAAGAGCGGTGGAAGAGTGACCATTGGCGAAGTTGCAGCGTGGAAGAGTGACCAATGGCGAAGTTGTTTTTAAAATGCAAGTGTTTTAAAATCTGGAAACTGCCTTTGGAGCGCTGGAGTGTCCCTCCCGCCCGGAGTAGCACGTCCTGCATTATGAACTGCCGTTGGAGCACTGGAGTGCCCCTTCCCCCCCGGAGTGGCACATCCTGCCTTGCGAGTGCATTGTGACGTCGCTCTGATTTTTATTTTCCAAAATGGGTGAGTTTGAAGAAATCGGGCTGTTTTAAAAATTTCAACGATTAATAACTTTGGAAATATAGTTAGAAATGTGACAGGTAAGATGTTTATCGCCAATACGGGGAAAATGTGAGTAGGATGTGTGAAAATGGGAAGGCTGAGGCCTAGCGTTTGGAAGAAGATAGGAATTAACCAGATTGACACACACAGAGACACAAAAAATACAAAGACATTTAGTTATATAGAGATGTGCTGACAAGTTTTGTTTTTACACAGAGAGTGGTGGGTGCCTGGAACACGCTGCTGGGGGGTGATGGTGGGTGGAGACAGATAAAATAGTAGCATTTAAGAGACTTTTGGATAACCACATGGATATGCAAGGAATGGAGGGATGTGGATTATGTGCGGGCAGATAAGGGTTTGTCTTGGCATCATGTTTGGCACAGACATTGTGGGCCAAAATCATATACCTCTGCTGTACTATTCGATATAACCCCACGTCTTTCAGTTTTCAGCCCAAGGAAGTGTTGTCTATGGGCAAGATGTAATGACAATTAATAATTCATGCTAGAAAACAATCAACATTTGTTTCTAGACCATTACAAGTAAAGATTATCAAGTATAATGATTGTTGAAGGATTCAACATACAAAACACACACAATATCTTTAGTTTTCAAATCGGAGTTGGTCTTTTTTTTGTCACTGAGCCATAAACCTGCTCTGACCCCTAAAAAGAAAGTATAATCCTATTCTGTGTGGAGGGAGGGGGTGGGCAGGTGAAAATCCGCACAGCAAACCAGTCTTTGGAACTCTCATTAATTAAGTTAAGGGAGGAACACATTTTCAGTCAAGTCATGATTGAGCAGGTGAAGAATCTATTCCTGAACAAATTCTGATGCTAACAAGAAACTCAGCCACTTATCATTTTCAGTACTCAACCCCCATGCAATAAACATTTCTATTAATTTATTTCATATATTTATGTTCCATAGTGTGGACTATAACTTTCCTTAAGTTTCAATAATAAATAACCTTACCTACACGCACATTAATGCTGTCATATTTTATCACTGCCAATTAAACAATTTGTAGTTGGCAATTGGAATGCAAATTTAGGTATCCCGATAACAATGTTAAATTTGATGATAATATTAAAGTGCATAGAACTGATTAAGCAATCATTCAGTTGAAACTATGAACGTACTTTGCTTATTATGCTTAATCAAATTGAGACTCAGTTGATAAATGATAGACTCGACCTTCAGTCCCATCCTTCTGTAATTAGCCCGGTCTCATTTTAACAATACGACCTACACACAACCATGGTTTTCATGCACTAGATATTGCAACACCATTATATTTTTAAAACTAGTTAAACAATTACAATGTATAATAATAATTAAAGAGTATCCAAATCACATGCACACAATGGAGGTTATCTGGCATAAGGTGCAATACTGCAAAGACACAAGTGTTTTGAATACAACACAATTTTCATTTTCTCACAACACTGGTATCCCAATCTGAACCGCACCATCAAGTAAGATAAAGCCAAATTCCTTAACCAAAGTTTGCAAACATTACATATTTGGTTGTAGATCTGCAGATAGTTAACAAACAGGAGAAGGGGATCCAAAATCATCTCCATCCCCAGTAATGGAAGAACCCAGTGTATGATTGGCAAAGATAAAGCAGAAGCATTCCAATCATGCCCAGAAAAGACCAATATAGAAACTAGCCCTTTCCAATTCAAACTCAGTTCCGTAGACACTAACAGCAGAGCCTAAAGAAATAGACAACATCCAAACTATAGTATAGAATACTTACATTTCAGAACTGGTTGTCCTTCCAGTTGAAGTGCTTAGTACATTTATATAACTGGCATTTACCAGACAGCATGGAAAATGCAGAGACACGAGAGACTGGAGATGCTCGAATCTAAAGTGATAATCTGCTGGAGGAACTCCGTGGTTAGAGCAGTATCTGTGAGGAAAAAGGAGCAGTCAATGGTGTGGGGGTGAAACCCTGCATTAGAACTGGTTCAGGATTTCAACCCAAACCATCAACAATTCTTTCCCTCACAGCAGATGCTGCTCAAACTGCTGAGTTCCTTCAGCAGACTGTACCGTGGAAAATCTCACAAATATGTCTGATCTGCAAAGAGCAAGGCAAATCCTACCTAGTGAATTACTGCTCAGTTGACTGACATCGGAATCTATCATAGGCAGCACTGTCAAGCAGCATTTATCAATATTCTGCTCACTGGCATGTTCAGGTTTATTATTGTCACGCATACCAAGGTACAGTGAAAAGCTATATTTTGCATGCTATCCAAACATATCAGATATGTCTTTTTTACAATACTGGCACACAATAATGTGACAAAGGGGGTCAAATTTCAAATTCTTTTAAAAAAGTTGACAAGCACTTTATTGGGTTCATGACCAACATAGTATCAACAAAAAATAAGAAAAGATAGCACATTGATGTCAAGTTTCCAAAAATGGCATCGGAATACACAAATACACTTTGTGCAACTGTTGTCGCGTGGTGTCCACCAATGACCTGGTTGGCACAGTAAGTGCACGTAATTCTTATTCCTTTCTATATTTATGAATACCACATGGAACAATAAAATTGCAAACACCGTTTCCACTTTATTCACCTGATCATGTAGTAGAATACTGCATCCATCTGAGTGGACACCGCTACGCTCGTTACATGATCATACACACAAACGTACGTTGCAGTGGACACTCAAAAGGTTTGATGTCCCAGAAAACAAATGTTACATTATTAGAGAAAACCAAACATTTTCACCAATGTGATCTAAATGGTACATTACCTTATGGATTTGAGCTATATCGATGGCCGATGATTCGTCAGAAGGTTTGATCTGGGATGATTTTTTAGTAAGTAAAATGTCTCCGTCACGGTCGTTGTGGAGCTTCCGGAAGTTGACACGAAGGAATGAAGTTAGCGACTTGGTCCGTACGAAAGGTAAACAAGAGATAGTGTGTTGCCAAATCAAAGATTGGCTCAGTTTCTTAGTTTTGATGACTAATTTATGCCCCAAAAAATGTTTCTTGTCTTTAAAAAGTCAGAAAATATATCATAAACGGTCATTGTGTTTTTTGACACCACAATGTTTTTGATATATTAAACTTGAATATAAGAAAAAATAATTAACTCGCCCAAAAGTCACTACTACCATAGGATGTTTAAGAAGGAACTGCAGATGCTGGAAAAGGTAGACAAAAATGCTGGAGAAACTCAGCAGGTGCAGCAGCATCCATGGAGCGAAGGAAATAAGCAACGTTTCGGGCCGAAACCCTTCTTCAGACCTTCTACCATAGGATACCTTGTTGGGGTTTGTGAAAAGTAGTAGAGGTTTGGAGCCTCCGTGGTTTAACTTATGGAAGTACCGACCCCGATAACGGTCGTTGTGACAATGGACACCAAGCATAACGACCGTTAATGGATCTTTGCTAGGCAGATTACCAGACATGTTACTGTATTTTTCTCCTGGTATTGATGAAGATATTTCCCTAGATCATTATCAAATCATATATGTATGAGTTTTTATGTCACATTTTTGGTGTCCAAAATGGTGGTAAAACGATGAAAATTTGTCTATCTTGAAAAATGTTTTTGACTTTCGGTCTTGAAGTTATCTAATTGATATCTGTTATTTATAAGGTTTCACATGATGGGTAGATTTGTGTTAAGAACAGTGTATTGGTGTAAAAAACGGAATAATAATCTTGTTCCTCAAAATCTCCTCAAATGCAAATATATCATATATAAATTCAATCAATTCAAACTCGTACAATAGACAACGCAGAAGATACAGTGAAGAATATACTTCTAAGCATTGTAGTGCATCAGTTCCATAGACAAAATTCAATGTCTGCAGTGCTTGATGGGAGCAGGGACAAGAAGGAATGACCAGGATGAGACAAGTCTTTGATTATATTGGCGGCTTTGAGATAGCACCAAGGTGGCAAAACCTAGGCATCCTGGTTCCAAATCGTGCACTAGGACGCCCAGATTCCTCGGCATCTCAGAACTCTGCAATCAGTTAATATGCTTCTCATTTATTTCTCCTGCCCAAGTAGACTCTACTTTCTGTTATGTGGCCAATCCTTGAGCCTTTCTAGTTGTACATTATCTCTAATGCCATCATCTGTTATCTTGTGCAGTGATTATTTTTTTAAGGTGACATATTGGATACTTTTTGGAAATCCAGCAAATCCTTCTGCCTGCAAATGGGATCATCCCAATGGAAATGGGATGCCAACTTCTTTTAAGTGTTATGTGTCTAAATTTAATCTTATCTGGGATGAATAGGTTAGGTAATCATGTTTGGGTGAAATCATGCCAATCGTACATTTAGATTGAGAACTTGCAGTTGCAATGTGCACTGGCTCACCTGATGTTCTCCTCAGTCCGACGCACACTGTTCATCTCAATTATTGCACCGCATATATTTAAGGTGAATTGCAACTCAAAGCTGCAGATATTGACCATAGGGCATTGAGTATAGAAATTGGAGTTGTTGGTGCAGCTGCACTGGGGGTATTGTGTACAGCCTTGGTAACCCGACTGCAGGAAATACATCATTAAGCAGGAAAGAATGAAAGATGATTTATAAACATACTGCCAGAACTTGAGGACCCGAGCCATGGGGAGAGCTGGGTGCAATCTGGGACTTAATTCTTAGCAGTATAATAGACTGAGGGGGTAATAGAGAGCTGTATAAAACCATGAGCTGCAGAGGTTGGGAGAATACACACAGACCTTTTCACATTGTTGGGGAATCAAAAACTGGAGGGCATATGTTTAACATGAAAAGGGAAACATTTAATAGGAACTTGAGGGGCAACTTTTTCAAACAGAGGTTGGTATGTATCTGGAACGAGTTGCCAGAGAGAGTGCTTGGTGCAGTTACAATAATAACATTTAAAAAACACTTGGACAGGTACGTGGGTAGGAAAAGTTGAGAGGGATATGGGTCCATCTCAGGCAAATGGGAGAAGCTTAGATGGGCATCTTGGTCATCATGGACTGTCCAATTATGACTCGGTCTATGACCATGACTGCCATGGAACAGGCACAGCACACTGTGTTCTTGCTTCACTTGAAATTTAAATGGACGCACTGTTGACATTGGGAGAACGGCTTCAGAACCAACTGCAGACCTGCCAAAGTCACAGAGTGTGCTAAAACAATTGGCAGTGCTCACTGCACCCTAGTAGGTTTAGTACGCTGGGCTTCCAGTTTCCTGAGGGCCAAGAAGCAAATGGGGATCAACTGCAGCAGGAGGAGGAGGACATTAAAAAAAATCCCAAAACAGGAGTCCATCTTCCAGCCAGGAAATAGATGGAATTATTTCAAAATTAGCACAGTTAAACTTTTCATGTCAGACAACCTGACTTCCTAGGAATTAGCCTATGAACCTTTTCTGAATTGCCCCAATGTAATTATATCACCCCATAAAAAAGTTAATCAGCCTATCTGCAGTAATGCAGGTGTGGCCTTATCAGTGTCCTATACAGGTCTGTAATTTTATGCCACATTCCCTTTGGATTCAAGGCCAATATTCCATTTGTCTTGCTTGCATGAATATTGATTTCTCTAACTCCAAGTAATCCTTGCATCCCCTCTCTCTCTCTGTCCTACCCCACCCGAGTTGTTTCACTGTTATCCTGGTGAGTTTCATAAGGTCATAAGTGATAGGAACAGAATTAGGCCATTCAGCCCATCAAGTCTGCCCTGCCATTCAATGATGGTTGATGTATCTCTCCCGCCAAACCCAATTCTCCTGCCTTCTCCCCATAACCCCTGACACCCGTACTAATCAAGAATCTATCTATCTCTGCCTTAAAAATATTCATTGACTTGGCCTCCACAGCATTCTGTCGCAATGAATTCAACACATTCACCACCCTAAAGACTAAAACAATTCCTCATCTCCTTCCTAAAAGGAATGTTGGTTAATTCTGAGGCTATGACCTCTGGTCCTAGACTCTCCCACTTGTGGAAACATCCTTTCCACACCCATTCTATCAAGGCCTTTCACAATTCGATAAGTTTCAATGAGATCCCCCCTCATTCTTCTAAACTCCAGTGAGTAGATGTGCAGTGCTGTCAAACGCTCATCATATGTTAACCCACTCATACCTGGGATCCTGATTAACCTGATGAACAAAACAATACTTTGATGGTTAGCAGCTCACCTTCACATACCTATGAGATCATGAAATGTCTTGCAACAGGGGTCTGTTGAGTGTGGACACTCACTCCTGCAGAAGACCTTGCAGCAACTCTCTGTGATGGTCTTGTTATGTCTCATGTACCACCTACAACATTAATCAAAGTATCTGCTTCTTATCATGTATCTCACTGACAGGCAATGCTTATTGTGGATCTCTTTCCCATTGTTTTCTTCTTCTTTAAGGAAGCCAATGTTTCTGTTGCTGCTGCTGACCACCAAGGGGATTGTGCTTTTAGGTTGTATGGTGTTCTCTGAATGCTGAACAGTAAAGCCCCTGTCCCACTTGGGCGACCTCCACCGCGACCTGTAACGACCTTGTCCGCAACCCATAGTCATGGGAAGGTCGCCACGAGGTCGTAGGAGGTTTTCGTCACTCTCCTTCATGGTCGAAAGTGGTCTCTGCGTAGTCGAGGCTTCAGCTACGTTGTGGCGAATTTTTCAAGATGTTAAAAATTGGCTGCGACTAAAAATAGGTCGCTGTGAGAAAAATCAATATTTTTTTCATCGTAGGTCTAGTCGAAGCCAGTCGTAGTAGGTCGTGATGCTAATCGTAGGTAGTCGAATGTGGTCGAAGGTAGTCTAGATAATAGCTCCGGGGTGAAAAATGGTCACCTCTGTCACTCCAAATGTGGGTCCCTTGAAGGCAGACACGGGTGAAATTATTATGGGGAACAAGGAAGAGTTGAACAGGTACTTCGGATCTGTCTTCACTAAGGAAGACACAAACAATCTCCCAGAAGTACTGGAGGACAGAGGATCTAAGGGGGTCGAGGAACTGAAAGAAATTTTCATTAGGCGAGAAATAGTATTGGGTAGGCTCATGGGACTGAAGGATGATAAATCCCCTGGGCCTGATGGTCTGCATCCCAGGGTCCTCAGGGAGGTGGCTCTAGAAATGCTGGACGCATTGGTGATCATTTTCCAATGTTCAATAGATTCAGGATCAGTTCCTGTGGATTGGAGGATAGCTAATGTTATCCCACTTTTCAGGAAAGGAGCGAGAGAGAAAACGGGGAATTACAGACCAGTTAGCCTGACTTCGATGGTGGGAAAGATGCTGGAGTCAATTATTAAAGAGGTAATAATGGGGCATTTGGATAGCAGTAAAAGGATTAGTGCAAGTCAACATGGATTTATGAAAGGAAAATCATGCTTGAGTAATCTTCTGGAATTCTTTGAGGATGTGACAAGCAAAATGGATGAAGGGGAGCCAGTGGATGTAGTGTATCTAGACTACAGAAAGCCTTTGATAAGGTCCCGCACGGGAGACTGGTGACTAAAATTAGAGCACATGGTATTGGGGGTAGGGTGTTGACGTGGATAGAAAATTCGTTGGCAGACAGGAAGCAAAGAGTAGGAGTGAACGGGTCCTTTTCAGAATGGCAGGCAGTGGCAAGTGGAGTGCCGCAAGGCTCAGTGTTGGGGCCGCAACTGTTTACCATATATATTAATGATTTGTAAGAGGGAATTAGGAGCAACACTAGCAAGTTTGCGGATGACACAAAGCTGGGTGGCAGTGTGAACTGTGAAGAGGATGTTAGGAGGTTGCAGGGTGACCTGGACAGGTTGAGTGAGTGGGAAGATGCGTGGCAGATGCAGTATAATATAGATAAATGTGAGGTTATCCACTTTGGTGGCAAAAACAAGGGGGCAGATTATTATCTCAATGGGATTAGGTTAGGTAAGGGGGAGGTACAGCTTCATAACAAGAGGATTTCAGTATAGGAGTAGAGAGGTTCTTCTGCAGTTGTATAGGGCTCTGGTAAGACCACATCTGGAGTACTGCATACAGTTTTGGTCTCCTAATTTGAGGAAGGACATCCTTGTGATTGAGGAAGTGCAGCGTAGGTTCACGAGATTGATGATTGATCCCTGGGATGGCGGGACTGTCATATGAGGAAAGATTGATAAGACTAGGCTTGTATTCACTGGAGCTTAGAAGATGAGGGGGGATCTTATAGAAACATATAAATGTGGCGTCGAACCCTCGTCAGTAGCTACGAGGGCTGGCACGTGACGTCAAGGCCTAGGGGGGAGTGTCCTGCTACTTAAGCCTTGGGGGGAGTGTCCTGCTACTTCACCTTGAGACCCAGGGAGTCAACAGGTAGCTGAGCCCGAGAGAACAACCTCACTCAGCTACAGCAGCAATGATAATTACGTTAGCGGACCAACTTAACATGTAACACCTGAATAAAACTACTGTTTGAACCTGCCTGATGTCTGGCCTTATTCACCACTTTTGGTGCCGCTTCATAAAATTATAAAAGGACTGGACCAGCTAGATACAGGAAACATTTTCCCAATGTTGGGCGAGTCCAGAACCAGGGGCCACAGTCTTAAATTAAAGGGGAGGCTATTTAAGACTGAGGTGAGAAAAAACTTTTTCACCCAGAGAGTTGTGAATTTGTGGAATTCCCTGCCACAGAGGGCAATGGAGGCCAAGTCACTGGATGTATTTAAGAGAGAGTTAGATAGAGCTCTAGGGGCTAGTGGAATCAAGGGATATGGGGAGAAGGCAGGCACGGGTTATTGATTGGGGATGATCAGCCATGATCACGATGAAAGGCGGTGCTGGCTCGAAGGGCCAAATGGCCTCCTCCTGCACCTATTTTCTATGTTTCTAAGCATTTTCATTCATAGCTGGAGAGTTTTTTGGAGAGGAGACGTGTTTTAAAGATGGCACCAAAAAGGCAGCAGCGCAGGGGGAGGGCACAACCCTAAAAAAAACCTGCCATATAGGTGTTGCCCATCCAGGAGGAGGAGTGGCAGGAGGTGATGCCAGAGGAGGTGATAGTGCAGGAGGAGGTAGCCCTGCATGAGAGACCCCTGGAGGAGGAGACCAGGGTGGTAGTATATGTCCCCACCACCACCCCCATCCTTCACTGCCTCATTTGAAGGCAGCAAAGCAGCCCTTTCTCCTGTGTCTGACACATCATCAGAGGCAGGTGCCCCATTGGTGGTGAGGGAGGGCTGGAGGAAGGTTATGCCCTACACCTTCACCAGGCAGCAGGAGGGGGACCTTGAGGAATGGTTCCAGCAGAATGCCATCCTGTACGAAAAGGAAAATGAGGGGTACAGGGACAGGGACAAGAATGGCATGCTTGCCATCCACTGCCCCACGTGTGTGCTTAAAGTTCCATCTTTTGTCAAAGCCCAGCGCCACTCTCTTCCAGTCATCTGGTGTACTGGGACAGTCCATCACATCATCTCCATTCACCCATTGAGACCTCTTCTTGTGCTTCCTCTTCGCCCTTGCTCTTCCCCTTCTGCCTTTCTTAAAAGGCTGCTGAAGCAAAAGGGCTACTGCAAACAGCAGTAGTTGTTTTTTTACTAACATCCTCCAAACTAGTTCCTTCCTTGCTTGCATGGTTCAGAATGATTAAAAAAAAACCTGAGAGGCATTTTTTAGTGAGAAAAAAATGCAGACATGACATCATTTTACCAGGTGATCATTTGAGATGTAGACACTCGTCACTGGTCATTGTTGGTTTTCGGTGTGGTCCTCTGAGGTGGAAGGGGGTCGTGCTCATTCATGGACCAATTTGCCAGAGACTATCCTCGAGTAAAACATACATGGTCGAAGCCAGTCTTCAACATAGTCGAAGGAGGTCGAAGGAGGTCTTCTTCATAGTCGAGGGTCTTCAACGTAGTCGTAGGAGGTCGTACACATAGTCATGGAAGGTCGTAGAAGGTCGTAGGTCACCATGACCTTGATTTTTTTTAAAAAGTCGCTTAAGGTTGCCAGAGGTCGCGGTGGAGGTCTCCTAAGTGGGACAGGCCCTTAAGTGTCAGCAGCTGTGCTGAGTTGAGTGTAGTCCTGCTGGGAACTGAACAGGTTGCATTTCAGTGTTTCTTTCACAGTATGAATGAAACATGCTAATGTTCTTGCATTCTTGGATAAAAAACTATTTCACAACTTTGTAAGGAGGACCTGCATTTGTGCAGGGAAATAGCTCAATATTCAGAAGGTGTTTGTGGAGTCTTATTTAACATAATAATCTAACCAGTATTTGGTGAAAAAAACAAACACAATTCTTGGTTCGTTTGCTTCAATGATCAGCATTTGCTCAGTGCCTTGGTAACTTTTACTTATTTACACATGCATTATTAATACAAGTTGTTGTGTCGCTCAAAATGGGTAATAGTCTCAAACATTAACTACACTGTTACTTTGTCCTAAGACTCTCAAACCATTTAATTTGCAATTGTAAGTGACTCATGACCAAAAATGCTGTTGCTTTATGTTTGTAAACTGAGTTTAACAAAGTGTTGGGAGATTGTTTTTTGTTCCACTCAATATATACTGAAATTAATTTACTCACCAGTTGACCTGTAACTGACCTACATTTTAATTGTAAAGACCAGTTGACTGAAAAGGAAGAGCTTCTGCCACCCCCTTCCCCAAAATTCTCAAGTCCTCTCTAATTAAATTGGCTATGACCCAACCTCTGGAACCCCATCCAAATAACCATTGTTGATTGATGCCATTGTGGCGGCAACGCCCGTGTTAGATGAGGAGTAGGGAGCTGTATGCAGAAGAATAAACACATCTAGATCACACAACTTGTGTCCGACTAATTGTGGCGGGGACTGGCAGGAGTCCAGCCAAAAACTAGTCGGACACAAGTTGTGTGCTCTAGACATGTTTATTCTTCTGCATACAGCTCCCTACTCCTCAGCTGACACGGGCGTTGCCCGGCCTTAAATAATAACTCAGATACCGACCCCGTGGCTCGCGCCTCCCCCACCAAGACACCGCCCTCTAGAGCCGATGGTTCATCATGACCTTGGGTTGCTATCAGGTACTGCCACACCATGCTCATTCACAGCCCAATATTTCTTTGGAGGTAAATTTGCCTAACTGTGAAAAACTTTTTCACACAGAGGGTTGTGAATCTATGGAATTCTCTGGATGCTTTCATGAGAGAGTTAGATAGAGTGCTTAAAGATAGCGGAGTCAGGGGATATGGGGAGAAGGCAGGAACGGGGTACTGATTGTGGATGATCAGCCATGATCATTGTGAATGGTGGTGCTGGCTCGAAGGGCCGAATTGGCCTACTCCTGCACCTATTGTCTATTGATTTGACAACTTTTAGGTTTCCTTTTCCAAAGACCATAAGAGATCTTTTTTTTTAAACTTACATTCCCATTGCACCTTCCTTGACCTCGTCGTCCAAGATATGTCAGTGGAGTACTACTGAGATGATAATGATACTGGTCTTTTATTTCCAGATTTCTCTTGCCACAGTAAAATTAAATTTAACAAACTCTTGGATTATTAATCCAAATCTCTGGATTACTGTCAAATCGTATTTATAATTATAATAGTGCAAAATCAACTTGTTTAAGGACTTATGACATTTCCAATTTGTAGTAGGAATACAATCTCCTATTGATTCTTTTGGTCCAGCAGCAGAGTTCTGTATCGCATCCAGGGAGACGAGTTCCAAATACATGAAGGCAATTACACAAAATTTAAATTCAAGTCATTAAATAACTCTCGAATACTAATTCAGCAATATTAATCAAGAAACTACTGGATTGATGTAAATATTCATTTGAATCACTAATGTCCACAGGGATGATCTGATATCCCTACCCAATCCCACCTGTATGTGACTCTCAAGTCAATTAGAGATTGACTCTAGAAGCCAGCATTGCTACCTTCGTCTGCATTCCATGAACAAATAAAATAAAAAGAATCACTTACTTTATGTGAGTAATGTGGGTCCACGATCCTCGCCAATCCAAAGTCCCCGATTTTCAACACAAGGTCTTCGGTATTGATAAAGATATTGGCAGGTTTTAGATCCCTGTGCAGTATGTTGGCTGAGTGTATGTACTTAAGTCCTCGAAGTAGCTGATACATAAAAAGCTTAGCATGCTCCTCTGAAAGGGGTCCCTGCTCCAAAAGGCGAGCAAGGTCAGTGTCCATATGTTCTTGGACTATATACACCGTGCTCAACCTATAAACATCTTGAGGTATATCACTTCCCTTGGGACCAAGAACCTCAAAAACCTTTATTATGTTGTCATGATCCAATCGACGAATAATTTTGATTTCCCGCAGAGCATGTTTTAGACTTTGAGCATCACTAATAGTGATTTTCTTCACTGCAACTTTGCGGTAGCTTTGGCTATCTATTGCCGCAAATACCAAACCATTGGCGCCGTACCCCAAAGGCTGCAAGTCAATGTAACGTGCACCTAGATCAAAGCCATGGACTTGGGAGGCACAGTCAAAGTTTTCTGCCATTTCCCTGATGAATAATTCTTTCACAGTGGAGGTTAAGGGTTATTTTCATCCAGAAGCCTTTTAAAAATATTGGATTATTTTTCCAATGAATTGTTACGCAAAATGTACGATACTCAGCTGAAGAGAATTAACTTTTGGTGGACATGGCATTGGATGATATTCCTGGGATGTTGAGTGCCTGCAAGGATTCCCACAGGGCTATGCAAAGCAGAGCATGGTTGTCTTGTTCAGCAGTGGGTTCTATAAATGCACTTCACGGCTCATTGAGATTTTTATTGCCGTTTGTTTCTGTCGTGTTAGGCTAACAGTTTAGCCTTAATCCACTCCAAATCTTCTCCTGTTAGAGAAAAAAAAATACTTCAATAGAACCAAAATCTGCTTACAAACTCTTCTATAACATGGAGGAATGAAATAATGAAATGCTGTTAAACAATTCCTTAAAAAAAAATCCAGTAATGCCCTTCCATTTAGCATTAAGGGTTCCAGTTTCTGGAATTTTAATCAGAATTTATGATTGCATTACTTTAGCATGCCTAGAGCAACTCCTTAAATTGAATTACACAGTTTTTGCACATTATGCATGCATGCTGGAAGCAAAGTGGCTATTTAAGAAATACGAGCAGGAGCAAGCCATTCAGCTCATCGTACTCGTTCTACCCTACAGCAGGATCATGGCTGTTCTTTTGCCTCAGTTCCATTTTCCAACATCAACCCATTTCCCTTGATTTCCTCAATATTTAAAGTCACTCATTTTGGCCTTGACTATACAATGATGGAGCCTCCCTACCATTTGAGAAGAAAACTGCAAAAGATTCACCTATTTATGATAGCATTTCTTCCCATTTCTGTACTGAATGGCCAATAACTTATTTTCAGACTGAGACTCCTGCTTGTCGACAGCTAAATGAGCTATGGCTAATCCTGCAATTACCCTGTCAAACTCTGATGAATTTTGTACATTTTACCCCTCTTTTAAAAAAATTGAGACTATACACCCCAAGCCATAAACTGCTCTCATAAATCTGCATCCCAGCAATCAATTTAGTGAACCCCAGCTTTAATTCCTCTATCACAAGTATTACATTCCTTAGTGAATATTGTGCACAATATTCCAGATGTGGTCTTACCAAAGATCTAAATAAATGGATAAATAAATTTCTATTCTTGAACACAAACCCCTTGTATTAGATTGAAGATGGTGCTCAGCACAAAATGCTATTTGTCCATTTCTCTCCACAGATGCTGCTTGATTTGTTGAGTTCCTCCAGCACTTTAGAGGGCAAAGGATTAGAGGGTAAGATTTAGCCGGAACCTGAGAGGCAACATTTTCCACACACAGGGTGGTGGGTATATGGAATAAGCTGTCAGAGAACATTTAAAAGACATTTTTGAAAGGTACATGAATAGGAAAGATTTAATGGAATATGGGTCAGGCTGAGGCAAATAGGACTACCTTAGACCCAGTATCTTGGTCAACATGGAGGAGTTGGGCAAAGGCTCTGTTTCAGTGCTGTATCACTCTGATTCTATCATGTGATTTGGGAATATCTGATGCCATTCTCCCATTGCTACGGATTGTGAATCTAAAACAACCCACACAATAACATTGTGAGGTGGTTTATTCACAACATATGTTTAGCTGGTTAAAGGGGCAGCTTGCCAAGTGCAGCTAAAAATCATCATTGAATGTTGACCTACAGTCATAAACTCATCACATAACAATGTGGAGGAACTAGAGCAAAAGCAAAGCCGTTTTTCCTCATTACCTTCTCTACTTTGATGATCGTCTCAGTGTCTTTCTCAGCACTAATGGATACAAGGGGTGATGCCAAGGCACAGCAATTATTGGTTCAATGCTGATTTCCCAGTGACCACGTGCTTCTCCTAAATTGCTCTGAATTTCTCCATCTTCCAGATGTGCTGGAGATGGGCAGCAAATGAATCAGAGAAGTGTTCGGTATGTGAGAAAGTGAGTGTGGGTTGCAGGGAAAGAAGAGAGGGAAGGAGCTGATGGGGTATTCTGCTTGGAACTGGCATAGATCTGATGGGTTGAATGTTTTCCTTCAATCGAAAAAGAAAGGCAAGATAGAACATGAATGTAGGCTGCAAGTAACATACAATCAGAGATATGGGGTTTGCGCTGGAAAATGAGACTGTGGATCAACGTCAGCTAAATGGTAGTGAAGTTGACGTAATGTTACAAAACTTACCTTCAGCGGCGCTGCAGTTCTGTCACTGCCCGTGTGCGCGACTTTGGCGCCTTTGAGAGGGGGGCGGGTTTAAAATGCCTTGTTTCTCCAGCTTATTCAAATCAATGTCTGTCAAGCTGTTGAGCTGCTAAAGAATAATCACTTCGACTGCCGTTTTGTTAAGTTTCTTTGAAACTGCACTGGATATTTTATGAACAGGAGTAAATTAAAAATAATCTTCTAATGCCGTCAACGCCGACAACGGGGACGGATTTCACGCACGGGACAGGTAAAGGAAAGCCGTTTATTTTATATATAAACTTGCTTCTAAGGATGCCTTTAATCAAAATTTCACGTTGCGAAAATGTCATTATGTAAATATACGAACCGGCAGTATTTTCCCTGCCGATATGAGGTTTAAATTCACCGCAAATGCAACGTTCCAAACCAGCGCGTTCCACAAAAACCCACTCGCAAGATGAATTAAATGGCCATTAATTTACGGGAATTAAACACTAAATTCCTTCCATTTGGCCTATAAATTAATGACAATGAGATTTAAAAATCATGTTATATTGTGAATTATTGTGTGAATGTTATTTGAACACAGGCTATTTAAAAATGTTAACTTTTTCTTAAGAAATGGATAGATGTTTAGATCTAGTAATTGAATTTTGTAATTAGCTACAATTGGGTAACTAACTAATTATATGCTTTAATTTCAGGTCATCCAAGTAAGATTGTTTCATATTTGTTTCAGAATGCTTGAATCTATAATAACTGAAAATTTCATTCCGTTCCCTTAATTTTTAAGAAAGTTATGGGCTTTTGACTGTCCTTGATCACAGCTTTTGAGTTAAGTCAATGGAAAAGCAATAGGGAACAAGATGCTAATTTCAGTATGAAAATGGCCATAACTTATTTAATACTGAAGATATGAAAGTGAATTAGGTGTCAAATTATTCTTATTTTTATGCTTTATCTGATGGGATAAATTGCAGACTTGATTTTTTAAATCTCAAAATTTTGTAACATTGCTACAGGCTTAAGGGGCTGGGAGAGCTCGTCCTCCTAATCCTTTGGCTCTCATTTATCTGTATTGTAAAAGTAAGAACAAACATAGCAATATACTGAAAATATTTATTTTAAATCAGTCGTGATGTGGCTAATCATCCTTGTGTAAAACCTTACAGCCTGCCTTCCTCTCGAGTCAGTCACATAGCACAGAAACAAGTCCATCGGCCCAGCCCGTCCAGGCCAACCAAGATTCCCACCCAAACTAATCCCATTTCCCTGCGTTTGGCCCATATCCCTTTAAACTTTGCCTATTCATGTACCTGTCCAAATGTATTTTAAATGCCATTATAGTACCTGCCTTAACAATCTCCTCTAGCAACTCATTCCACATATCCACCACCCTATAACTGAAAAAGTTGTCCCTCAGGTTCCTATTACATCTCGCCCCTCTCACTTCATTCCTAAGTTTTCTTACTTTTGATTCCCCTATCCTGGGTAAAAGACTTTGTGCATTCACCCTACCTATACCCCACATGTCTGTAAACATCTCTATAAGGTTAGGCCCTTGAGTGTTGGCAATATCCTCATAAATCTTCTCTGCTCTTTTACCAGCTTAAACAGGGTGATAAATCTGAGCACAATATTCCTTATGTGGCCTCACTAACATCTTGCACAAATGTCATATAATGTCCCAATTTCTATATTGAAATACCTTGAACAATGAATGCCAATGTACCAAAAGCCTTCTTTACCACTCTATCTGCCTGTGATGCCACTTTCAGGAAACTATGTACCCGTACTTCTAGTCCCTTTGCTCTACAACACTCCCCTTGACCCTACGGTTCACTGAAAAGGTTCTGCGCTGGTTTGACTTCACAAAATGCAACACAGGCATTAAACTCCGCTTAATGCCATTCCTCAGCCCACTCGCTCAGCTGATCAAGATCCAGCTATAATTTTTGATAACCTTCTTCACTATCCACGATACCGCCTACTTTAACGTCATCTGCATATTTACTACCCATGCCTTCTACATTCTAATCCAAATTGTCGACGTAAACCATAAACAGCAGTGGGCCTAGCACAACGGGTGGCAAATCTGTGGAATTCATTGCCACAGGCTGCTGTGGAGGCCAAGTCTTTAGGTATTTTTAAAGCGGGGATTGACAGATTGTTGATTATTAAGGGTATCAAAGGTTATGGGGAGAAGGCAGGAGAATGGGGTTGAGAGGGAAAGATAGATCGATCATGATTGAATGGTGGAGTAGACTCGATGGGCCGAATGGCCTAATTCTGCTTCCATGACTTTGAACTGATGAGCACCGATCCCTGATGCACACCACCAGTCATAGACCTCCAGTCTGGGAAATAGTTGTGTACCACCACCCTGTGATTCCTTCCATGAAGCCAATTCTGCATCGGGTTATGTAGCTCTCCCTAGATACCATGTGATCTAACTTTCCAGACCAGCCTACTGTGCGGAACCCTATCAAAGGCCTTGCTGAAGTCCATATAGACAACACCTATGTCTTTGTCCACGTCAACCGTTTTGGTTACTACAGCAACTTCTGCATCGGGCCTGTTATGTTCAGACATTGTCTGGTTCCTGCTGTGGAAGAAGCTGCAGAGAGCTGGAGGGGCAACTCAGGTAGCTTGGCCAAGAAAGCCTTATTTCAGACTGCACAGTTCACCATTAATGCCAGCATTGTGGGCAACACTGAGGCCACTATCCATGGCAGTGGTGGGATGTTGTCTTCCAGATAGGAAATTTGATTTGTACTCCATGAACTTGAGTACTGGATGGAAGGGTACTTTGAGGTTCAGATTTTGTTCACAAAGCTGCTCCTCTAGCTCGGTCTTCTGGTGCACAGAGGGCTCCAGCCACCATACCTTCCATGGACAGCTCTGGCTGTCGTAGTGAAAGACACAGAGGACCCAAGCGTTTTAGCCTCCAAATCACATCATGTGGCTGCGGATATGTTAGGTGTCCCAGTTTGACTATACTGAGCTGTGCACTTAAGCGGAAAGGAAATCAATCGTTCTGAGTGACCAGAGAGAAATATTCAAATGAGACATGTGAATTAGCAGAACCCTGTGGTTTGAGGAATTAACCAAATAGCATATTTAGCACATGGGATAGCTCTTGGGGGACAATTACTTTCCTTCCCCCAAATGCTTGTGTGCTGCAAGTGCTGCCAAAGCATACTTACAAGAAGCACAGATTTGCTAATCACCGTATGGTTCAGTTCAGGATCCCACTCCATTTAGTAAGGAATAAAAACTGCTGGAGGAACTCAACAGGTCAAGCAGCATCAGTGGTGGCAAAGTGCCAGCATCTGCAGTCTCTTGTGTCTCTATTTAATAAGAGTTCAGATCAAAAGCCTGTTTTCCCAAGTGCAACAGTCCTTGACCACATTCAGATATGAGATGATAAGTGATAAGTTAATGCTGTATGTGCCAATCCATAGCTATCTCTAACAAGAGTAGTTTAGCCATAGTCCCTTGCCACTTAGCAAACCATGGTCTGTACTTCATCCTCGGAATCAGAACATGATCAGCATTTAATTATTATTAGTCGTATTGCTAGGGCTTGATATTCTGCAGGAAGTAACTCAACTCCTGCCTTTACAAAGGTATCTACATTCATCTACGAGGTACGTTTGAAAATAACGTTATCCGCTTGCCCGGATGAGTGACATATCAAAAAGTGAAAATTGCCTATCAAGCCATATATTAACAGGGGACACTGGCGATTTGCGCACCAGTGTTCCTTGCCCCTCCCCATCTCTGTAATCTCCATTCCTCTTCCCTCAATATTACAAGGATTGCAGCCTTAAGCTTTCCAGACCCTGGATTCTGGAACTCCCTCCATGTACTTTTCAAACTCCTTTAAAACACCAGGATATTAAACATTCCTTTCCTGGAGAGTTCAGGATTATATTGGTGGTTTGATAATCTACCCCAACCCTCCCACGTTTGAATCCCAGGCCCAACCTTGCAATGCCAGCAAGCCATCATCAGTGCACCTGTAGCATAGAGAGCAAACCTCTTAATAAAGATGAGGAGCAGTGAGAACCTCTGCATTGTGTCATGCGCAGAACCATCTGGTTACTGTGTGGAATATGTGTTACTACTGGGTGATTGTCTGACCCCTTTACAGTCAATTGTTGGAGTGGGGTAATACATTTATTTTCCAATAAAGCTGTTACAGAGAGATTAAAGCACAATCAACTGGAAGGCATAACTTACTTTTAGACTGGAGTTTACTTAGGACAATGAAATTA
This sequence comes from Malacoraja senta, assembly GCA_038087875.1. Lineage (NCBI taxonomy): Eukaryota > Metazoa > Chordata > Chondrichthyes > Rajiformes > Rajidae > Malacoraja > Malacoraja senta. Next base: position 376,001,430 of record CM075977.1, read on the forward strand.
AATTGAATTATTTTTTATCAAATTGAATTATTTTAAAAATATGTTCTCTCCATTTGTTGAAATATGGAACCTTAATGGTTACTGACCCTGCTTTATAGGACTTTGGTTAGGCTGCATTTGGAGTATTAGGTGCAGTTCCGGTGGTCCCATTACAGGAAGGATGTGTAGGGTTTGGAAGGAATACAGAGGAAGTTTACCAGAATGATGCCTGGATTAGAGGGGTATTAGTTACATGGAGAGATTGGACAGACTTGGATTAGAGAGGTTGGACAGACTCTGGAATGCAGGAGGTTGTGGGAAAACATGATAGAAGTATAAAACATTATGGGAGGCATAGACAGGGTACTCGGAACCTTCTTCCCAGATGGAAAAATCAAATACTGGAGGCCAAAGCTTTTAGGTGAGAGGGGCAAAGAGACTTTTGGATAGGCACCTGAATATGCAAAGAATGGAAGGATATGGGTTATGTGCAGGTAGATAACAGATGGTCTTGGCATCATGTTTGGCATAGACATTGTGAGCCGACAGGCTTGTCTTTGTGCTGTACTAACCTCCTCTGTGAATTCCTTAAATATTTTGCTAAATTCATCATACAAACCTTCAATCTCTTCATTGGGTAAACATTTGGGACTGGCAAAAGTTAACAGACTTGTTCAGTTGATATATCAATAACCATCAGTATCATTGACGTTGAGGCAGCATTTGATTGCGCATGCAAGGAGCTCTGACAAAATGGGCATCAAGGTAATTGGAGACATACCTCACATAAAGCAGACTGGTTGTGGTTGTTAGAGTCTCAGGATCACTCCAAGAGCTCCCAGGGCAGTAACCTAGACCCAACCATCTGTAGCTGCTTTAAAACCTTCCTTCTGTCAGCAAAGCCGAGACAACATTCAGGCAGGGGTTGATGTGGCAATTATCAGTTATGATATGTCTGTCAATAACCGTCTCCAGTAAGAGAGTCCAACTATCAGTGCTTTGCTTTATCACTTCTGATTTCTCCATCATCAACATACTTGGGGGAGGGTCACCATTGACCAGGAACTCAGTTGGAAAAGTTACATAAATACTGTGGCTACAAGAACAGGTCAGAGGATAGATATCCTCTGGTGAGTGACTCATCTCTTAATACCACATATTCTTTCCACTCTCTACAGGCTAGAAGCTGTTAGGTTACAGGAAGACATTGATCAGTTGGTCAGTTGCAGAAGGAATTTAATCCTGTTAAGTGTGAGGTAATGCACTTTGGGAGGACTGCTTTGGGATGGACGTACAATAATAGCTGGTCCCCAGGGCACATGGAGGCGTAGAAACACAAGTCCTGTGTGTGTTGGAATGTCTCCACTTGTCAGGATGAGTACAGAATAACAGCAATTCTCAAGAAGCTCCACACCATCCAGTGAAAAGCAGTGTTGACTGCACTCTACTAACCACCCTAACCATTAATTCCCCCACACCACTGGCACATAGCAGCTGCACTGTGTATCATCTACAAAATAAACTCTGGTTACATAACTAAGCTTTAGACTTTAAACTTTAGAGATACAGCATGGAAACATGCTCTTCGGCCTATTGAGTCCACACCGACCAGCAATCACCCCATACATTAACACTATCCTACACACTAGGGACAATTTGTAATCTTACCAAAGCCAATTAACCTACAAACTTGTATGTCTTTCAGATGTGGGAGGAAACCAGAGCACCCAGAGGAAACCCACGTGGTCACAGGGAGAATATACACACTCCGTACAGACAGCACCCATTGTCAGGATCAAACCAGTGTCCCTAGTGCTGTAAGGCAGCAACTCTACCACTGTGCTGCCCGTCAATCTGTTCTTATAGTATCTCCCAAACTATTATTAAGAATGACAATGGCAGTGGATACATGAGAATACATCACCTGCTGAATCCCCTACAAGTCACACGCTATTCTAGTTTCCTCCAAAAAACTCCATCAGATTTGTGAGACCTGATCTCCCCTGCATAAAACCATGCTGATGTCTCCGAATCAATACCTGCCTTTCCAAGCGAATATACATCCTATTCCTCAGAATCTTTAACAACAACTTTCTCTAATGTAAAGCTCACCAGCCTGTTTATCCAGGTTTATCCTTATTGTCCTTTTTGAGTAAGAGGACAATATGAATTGTCCTTCAGTTTTCTGACATCTTACCCATGGCTATCAAAGATACACACATCTCCATTAAAGCCCCAGGCATCTCCTTCCTCACTTCTCTTAGCATCCTGGGATAGATCTCATCAGACCCTGGGGATTCATCTGCCCTAATGTGCTCCAATATTTCTAACACTCCCTGCTCCTTGATACAGGCATGCTCCAGAATATTTGTGTAGAAATGCTGGTTTATACCGAAGATAAACTCAAAGTGCTGGAGTAACTCAGCGGGTCAGGCAGCATCTCTGGAAAAAAAAGATGGGTGACGTTTTGGGTCTGAAGAAGGGTTCCGACCTGAAATGTCACCCATTCTTTTTCCCCAATGATGCTGCTTGACCCACTGAGTTACTCCAGCACTTTGTGTCTATCATCTGCTCCAGAATATTAGCCTCCCAAACTCTCCAACCTTCCCATCCTTCTTCCTGCTGAATACAAAGAAAGCACGCACATTAATTCTGGGACTGAAAATTGGACCCTGAAGTTCTGCAGTAGTTAAATATCTTTCCAACCTAATTAAATGTTTTTGCCTACCTTAATTAAATGTTTATGTGATCATAAAACAATTGCTCATTCCTGTTCAGATTTGTTTAATTACTGCTTGTGCCCCTATCCTAAATGGAGATTACCAGAACATGAGAATTAAAAGCAGATTTCAGCACCCCTGCAGAGGGTCACTTGGATGACTTCAAAATCTCATGGGTGCACAGAATTAGTTGAGGTTTTATACAATTGTACTGATCGATTCATGGGAAACACTTGGATGTCTCCAAGTGATATTCCAGTACTGGCAATAAAAATCAACATTTCTTATCTTAAATATATCTTACTCTTTATAGCTCAAAGAGGGTCACTGAACCCATTATTTAGTTTAGGGTTTTTTTTGTTTAGAGATACAGAATGGAAACAGGCCCACCCAGTCCGCACCGACCAACAATCCCAGAAAACCATGCAGGTCACGGGGAGAACGTACAAACTCCATACAGACAGCATCCATAGTCAGAATCGAACCCGGGTCTCTGGCGCTTCAAGGCAGCAACTCTACCGTTGCACTATCGGCACCGTAATATTTGCTGACATAATGCTTTGTATGTTTCTAATCTACCGATGTGTTACTCGTACCTCAGAGAAGATTCTTTGGTGGACCCGACCACAGCTGGCAACTTATCAGAGTATTTGACAATGCAAGCACTCCTCCCATGGTTGCCAGCTGTCAAATGGCTATTTTAGATCCCCCTCTTGCCGAAGGATTCTTGGACACTCTACATCTTGTTGTTATATTCCAAGTTGGCTATGCCTTCAGAAAATAGCCACAGGAGACTGAGCTGAAGACATCTTCTGTGAAAACATAACATTTGAAAACATATCAGAAATGCTGCTTGAAACATTAATCTAGCAATATCATCTGAAGCTATGAAAAACGTAACAATAATAAAAATAAATTTCTTGATATGATCTGGAGCACAGTATCTGAAAGTGTGATGAAAACTGATTAATCAGTGGCTTGTAAAATGAAATTGGATATATGTTTGATGAGTAAGATTTTGCAGGCATAGGACAGAACTGAAGAAAGAGACACTATAAAGAGCTCTATCAAAGAAATAACTAAGACCAACAATTTGAATAATATTTCATTCGCTGCCTTATACAATAATCACGATCTCCACAAACTGATATCAGAAGCCGATTCAGGAATTCAGATGAAAATTAACCAGAACATTTCTTCCAATTTTGCTCCATTGAGATATTTTCTCAATCAGATGATTGGGACATAGAAACATAGAAAATAGGTGCAGGAGGAGGCCATTCGGCCTTTCGAGCCAGCACCGCCATTCATTGTGATCATGGCTGATCGTCCCCAACAAATATCCCGTGCCTGCCTTTCCCCATATCTCTTGATTCCACTATCCCCTAAAGCTCTATCTAACTCTCTCTGTGGCCCCTGGTTCTGGACTCGCCCAACATTGGGAACATTTTTCCTGCATCTAGTTTGTCCAGTCCTTTTATAATTTTATATGTTTCTATAAGATCCCCCTCATCCTTCTAAACTCCAGTGAATACAAGCCTAGTCTGTTCAATCTTTCCTCATATGACAGTCCCGCCATTCCAGATATCAATCTCGTGAACCTACGCTGCACTGCCTCAATCACAAGGATGTCTTTCTTCAAATTAGGAGACCAAAACTGTACACAATACTCCAGATGTGGTCTTACCAGAGCCCTATACAACTGCAGAAGAACCTCTTTACTCCTATACTGAAATACTGAAGGCCAACATTTCATTAGCTTTCTTCACTGACTGCTGTACCTGCACGCCAACTTTCAGTGACTGGTGTACAAGGACACCCAGGTCTCGCTGCACCTCCCCCTTACCTAACCTAACCCCATTGAGATAATAATCTGCCCCCTTGTTTTTGCTGCCAAAGTGGATAACCTCACATTTATCTATATTATACTGCATCTGCCACGCATCTGCCCACTCACTCAACCTGTCCAGGTCACCCTGCAACCTCCTAATATCCTCTTCAAAGTTCACACTGCCACCCAGCTTTGTGTCATCTGCAAACTTGCTAGTGTTGCTCCTAATACCCTCTTCCAAATCATTAATGTATATGGTAAACAGTTGTGGCCCCAACACTCAGCCTTGCGGCACTCCACTCACCACTGTCTGCCATTCTGAAAAGAACCCGTTCACTCCTACTCTTTGCTTCCTGTCTGCCAACCAATTTTCTATCCATGTCAACACCCTACCATGTGCTCTAATTTTAGTCACCAGTCTCCCATGCGGGACCTTATCAAAGGCTTTCTGAAAGTCTAGTTACACTACATCCACTGGCTCCCCTTCATCCATTTTACTTGTCACATCCTCAAAAAATTCCATAAATCCATGTTGACTTGGACTAATCCTTTTATTGCTATCCAAATGCCCCATTATTACCTTTTTAACAATTGACCAGCATCTTTCCCACCACTGAAGTCAGGCTAACTGGTCTGTAATTTCCCGTTTTCTCTCTCGCTCCTTTCCTGAAAAGTGGGATAATATTAGCTATCCTCCAATCCACAGGAACTGATCCTGAATCTATTGAACATGATCATCAATGATCACCAATGTGTCCACTATTTCTAGAGCCACCTCCCTGAGGACCTTGGGATGCAGACCATCAGGCCCAGGGGATTTATCATCCTTCAGTCCCATTAGCCTACCCAATACTATTTCTCGCCTAATGGAAATTTATTTCAGTTCCTCTACCCCCTTAGATCCTCTGTCCTCCAGTACATCTGGGAGATTGTTTGTGTCTTAGAAACATAGAAAATAGGTACAGGAGTAGGCCATTCGGCCCTTCGAGCCTGCACCGCCATTCAATATGATCATGGCTGATCATCCAACTCAGTATCCCGTACCTGCCTTCTCTCCATACCCCCTGATCCCTTTAGCCACAAGGGCCACATCTAACTCCCTCTTAAATATAGCCAATGAACTGGCCTCAACTACCCTCTGTGGCAGAGAGTTCCAGAGATTCACCTCTCTGTGTGAAAAAAATTTTCCTCATCTCGGTCTTAAAGGATTTCCCTCTTATCCTTAAGCTGTGACCCCTTGTCCTGGACTTCCCCAACATCGGGAACAATCTTCCTGCATCTAGCCTGTCCAACCCCATAAGAATTTTGTACGTTTCTATAAGATCCCCTCTCAATCTCCGAAATTCTAGCTACTCTTTGCTGTGTTATACACCTTTTCTTTTCGTTTTTTTCTATCCCTAACTTCTCTTGTCAGCCACGGTTGCCTCCCTTAGAATCTTTCTTCCTTTTTGGAATGAAATTATCCTGCGTCTTCTGGATTATGCCCAGAAATTCCTGCCATTGCTGTTCCACATTCATTCCTGCTAGGATCGCTTTCCAGTCTACCTTGGCCAACTCCTCTCTCATGCCTTCATAGCCCCCTTTGTTCAACTGCAACACTGCCACTTCCAATTTAACCTTCTCCATCTCAAATTACAGATTGCAGACTGTGGGGATGAACTTTTTCTGGGACCAATTTGAAATATTTTCTTAGTGTTTTTTTAGGTGTGATTGGGTTTCTTCATTTTAGTTAGATATTTAATGAAAAACTGGAGTCGAAGCAATAGTCACTGCAGTACACAACTAATCATAATCTGCAAACCTGAGACAGAAATATTTATTCTTTCTTTCTGTCCGATATCCAGTTCTCAGTCTTTAAATATATTCCCCCCAGACTTATGTGTTCGAACCCTGTTGACCAATCTGCTTGTGAAAAGTCTCACAAAAATACAAACAGCCCACATCCACTGGACATCCTTATCTAGCCTATCAGTCACATCCTCAAAAACTCCAGTAGATAAGTTGAAGATGATTTCCATTTCATAAATCCACGAGAACTCTGCCCAATCCTATTTGCCTTTGCAAGAAGTTGTATTTTTACTTCCTTCATCATAGATTCCAGCCTTGCAATCCTCAGATTTACAGGGACGAATCTAGATTCGATAGAATTGTGATCATGATAACCAGAATGTCATCAAGTTCTCCCCTACTATTTTTTGATGACTTCACTCCTTCAGTTCCTCAGTCTCACCATATCTTTTATTGTCTGGTATTTCTGGCAGTTTAAAAAAAATAGACCAGGTGCGGACCCGTTGGCCCCGTCCCCCAAGGCAATATTTCACCACTGACCCACAGCTCCCCAACTGCGCAGGCCCGGCTGACGGGTTCCCGTTGTAACGCCAGAGATCCACGTTGTGACACGAGTCACGGCAACCCTCCCCAACTGCGGAGGCGCGGCCGGCAAGTGGGAGCATGACTGCAACGTTTTTAAAGTTCAAAATGGCAATAACCTATAAAATATAAGATCAATGTGAACGCATCTCACTCTCCCTCTTCAGTTCCCTATTCCCCTCCTCCATTATCCTCCCTCCCCCACCCTCCACCAACCCTCCTCTGCTTCCTCCCCTCATCCACTCCCTCCCCTCATCCCTCTTCCCCTCCCTCATTACCTCACCATCCTTCTTCCTACCCCTATTCTCCACCATTCCCCCTCATCCCCCAGCATTCCCTCCCCATCCCCTTCACCTTCCCTCTTCTTTCCTCTCCTTCTCCCCTACCCCACTCCCTCACCTCTCCTTCCCTCTCCTTTCACCTACCCTCAGTCACTTCCTCCCTCCATAACCCCTCTCCCCTCCCTACCCCCCTCCTCTCCCTTTATCCCCCTGCTCCCCCACACCTCACCTCCCCCCCTATCCCACCCCCTCTCTCCCTCACCTCCCCCACTGCCCTCCTCTCCCTCTATCCCCCACTCCCTACCTCCCCCACTCCCCCATTCTCCCTCCTCACATCCCACACTTTCCCCTCCCTCCCTACCACCTCCTCTCCCCCCTTGCTCGCCCACTTCTCACCTCCTCTCTATCCCACCCCAACACGATAAAAATTGCGATGTTTATTTAAAATAGAATTCTCAATGAAAATCGTGTTTTTTCTTTAAAATAACCTAAACACAATGTTAGCTGTTAATGAAAACGGAAGAACTTTATTAAAACAGAGTTTTTTTTAGAATAAAATCAATGTTAATGAAAATCGTAATTTTTGTTTAATGAGATTCGGGACCCCATTGTGACGTGACGTCGAACGCGGCTGGCGTGCAGGGTAAGTGGAAAAGTGTTTTTTGTAAAGTTTAAAATGTTAATAATGTAATATATACCATAAATTCTGAACGAAACTGTGTGTGTGTGTGTGTGCGTGCGTGCGTGCGTGTCAGGGGAGGGCTGGTCCCCAACGCAATATTCCACCTCTCCACCAATTCCGATATTGGTGGCCAGTTGGGGGGGGGGGGCTTTCTGTAGCACTTGTATGGGTGTTGTGGGCTGAAGGGACTGGTTTCCATAGGGCTAGTATGGACATTGTGGGCCGAATGGATTCTTGGGCTGGTGGCTCAGTCACTCAAGCCTGTTGTTCTGGCAGCTCACTCACTCACGGCTGGTGGGCTGGCAGTTGACTCACGGCTATTCCTTGAAATTCCATTTCAAGCAGGGTGCAAGGCCACCAAATTCAAGTGCAGTTTCTTACCACTTCGGGCAGGGTGCAAGGCCACCAAATTCAAGTGTAGTTTTATACCATTTCAAGCAAGGTGCAAGGTCACTAAAGACAGCGAGTTGTGACCTCTCCCTCCTCCATCTTGCAGAGACTGAGCCATGCCCACACTTCTGGGTTTTATAGTCCCTCCCCCCTCCCACCAGAAGGGGCGTAGCCTTCATGGTGTGATTGACGGGAGAGAGAATCTCAACATTTTTAAAACACTAATAACTCTTTTATTTTTCATCAATGGGAAAAATCCTCGGCACCTGATGAGCGGAGGGGGACTCTGAGTACGATGTCCAAACATCACAGCCGTACGTGGTAGCGTTTTTTCTAAAATCAATATAAAGCGCAAACAGGAAATGGTCAAGATTATACTTTGAATTATATAGGCAACTTTAATTAGGCAAGGCAACTTTAATTAGGCAAGGCAACTTTAATTAGGCAAAGCAACTTCAATTAGGCAAGGCACCTTTAATTAGGCAAGGCACCTTTAATTAGGCAAGGCACCTTTAATTAGGCAAGGCAACTTTAATTAGGCAAGGCAACTTTAATTAGGCAAGGCAACTTTAATTAGGCAACACAGCTTTAGCATTTCCAAACCAAAGGCAACACAGCTTTAGCATTTCCAAACCAAAGGCAACACAGCTTTAGCATTTCCAAACCAAAGGCAACACAGCTTTAGCATTTCCAAACCAAAGGCAACACAGCTTTAGCATTTCCAAACCAAAGGCAACACAGCTTTAGCATTTCCAAACCAAAGGCAACACAGCTTTAGCATTTCCAAACCAAAGGCAACACAGGTTTAGCATTTCCAAACAAAAGGCAACACAGCTTTAGCATTTCCAAACTAAAGGCAACACAGCTTTAGCATTTCCAAACCCAAGGCAACACAGCTTTAGCATTTCCAAACAAAAGGCAACACAGCTTTAGCATTTCCAAACCAGAGGCAACACAGCTTTAGCATTTCCAAACTATATTTTCAAACCACAATAAGGGCACTGACAGGTCAGTAAAACCACTCACTGTTTAGTAGACATGTGTTCAGTGTTATTCACAGCTCAGACTGAGAGATGTGACCCTCTCGCTCCCCCCATCTTGCAGAGACCGACTGAGGCACTCAACACTTCTGGGTTTTATAGTCCCTCCGGAAGTGGCGTGGCCTTCAGGAGAGAGAATCTCAACATTTTTTAAACACTGATAACTCTTTTAATTTTCATCGATGGGAAAAATCCTCTTGTCCTGCACAGCAGAGTGGGACTCTGAGTAAGATGGCCAAAAATCACAGCCGTAAGTGGCAGCGTTTTTTCTAAAATCAATATACAGAACAACAGGAAGTGGTCAAGATCAGACTTCTAGTAATATAGATATCCCTGTCCCTGTCGCACGGGAGCCCTGGTCCCCCAATGCAATATTGCACCACTAACCCATAGCCCTCACAGGAGGTGTGGTCCACCAACTGAACCCGTTCCCGAACGTAAGATTCCAGCACTCCTCTGCCTCCCTCAGCAGTGGACTTAAAAAAAAATTCAAATTGTACTGCCTGCTGCAGCAGTTCCAATTGCAATACTAATTCACCCTCCCCCTCCTGTTGAAGCACTACCTGTCATATCCCATTGGGGTGAAAAGTTCAGTGTTCCTGTTTTGCAACTTTGTATCGAAGTGTGTTGGAAGCTGGCAGGAAGGATTTTAACAGTTAAAATCATGTTAAAGTTGGCATTTTTAAAGCTTTAATCATCAATAATGTGAAATATAGCATCATCACTGGAAGCTCCTGGAAAAAAGGCTCTCTGTGAGAAGCTGCAGTTACTGTTGGCAATGTCCCATTGTGATATAATTGTGGCACTCAGCAGCTAGAAAGCCAATTGTGATTGGTGCACTGTGAGTGGCATTGTGACATCATCACTCAATGCTGTTGGAAAAAGGCTCTCCGTGTGAAGCGTTTTTTGGCTTTTTTTAACTTTAATCATGAATAACGTGAAATATAGGATGAAATCTTAAGTGAACCCGAGTACGGCGTGGACGGGAAGAATGTGAGTTAGAATATGTAAAAAATTAAGCGCTTAAAATTGAGGAAGACACAACATACATACATACACGCACACACACACACACAAGATGAGACTTTTAATATATAGACAGATATAGATAGATAGATATGTCTTAGTCCGCGAAGACAGATACAATGTTAATTCCACCATTTCCTTACTCCCCATTATCAAGCTCCTCATCTCGTCCATTAGGGACCAAAATTTACACCCTTGCTATGCTTTTCTTTTTTATACTTACCTGCAGAAACTCTCAGCCCATTTTATACTTACCATTTTACCAGCATATTGCTCTTTTTTAAAGCAAATTCTTAGGGCCTACTTTGTTCACTTATATGAACTTCTGGAGGCTAGGCTCCACGTCATTATTAACGTTTAGTGGACCATGTGAGAGAATGAACTTTATATTACACGTTCACATGCCGCTGCCCTGCACAGCCTGTTTCTACCTTCTGCCCAAGGTCCATAAGCAGGACCGTCCAAACAGACACATTGCTTCAGCCTGCCCTTGGCCCACTGATCTTATTTCTTACTACATTGAGCCCTTCCTCTCACTGCGGATCCAGTACCTTCCTATTTACATCCACGGCTGTTATGATTCCACCTGTCACGTTGATGGTTTCCAATTCCCTGGTTCCAACCAGTTCATCACCCATGATGGACATACAATCCCTACCCCCCCCCCCCACCCTCCCACAGGGATCCGAGGGCTGTCCATTTCTTCCTTGATTGGAGACCCAACCAGTTTCCCTCCACCAGCATACTGATTCACATGGCTGATCACATCTTCATCTGGGAAACTTCTCCTCCGACTCCGCTCACTTTTGCAGATCAAATGTATTGCTGTGGACATTCACATGGGCTCAGGGGCCACCTGTATTTTTGTGGGTTACATGGATGTGTTTCAGTCATTCTGGGACACACTCGCTCAACTATTTCGCTGGTACATAGGTAAATGCATTGGTGATGCCTCCTGCACTAATACTGATTTCCAAAAATTAATTCCCTTTGCCGCAAATTTCAGCCTGCTCTCATCCTCACATGATCCATCTAGATCGCAGGGAATAGGCGAGCCAAAATCCATTGCAAGCCGGCAGAATTCTATTTACTTTGGCTATACTTCCTCTTATCTTGCCTCCAGTAACGATTCCATCCCATTCTCCCACTTCCTTTGTCTATGTTGCATTTGCTCCGTTGATGAGATGTTCTGCACAGGCACCATTGAAATGTCTTCCTTTTCCTTAACCAAGGCTTCAGACTACCAGAGGGGAAGAACCGTCAGCTGCATCTCATCTATTTCCCACACCTGCTTTCACTTTCTCCTCCTGGCCAGAGCAAGAACAGAGATCCCCTGGTCATCACCTTCCACCCAACTATTTTCCACATTCAATGGATCGTCTTTCACAATGTTTGTCACATTCTGCCAGAAGAAAAATACTCCCCTTTCCTTTTAACATTTCAAATAAGTAAATTTTCTGGTCTGCTATTCCAACCCTTCCAACTACTCCCTATCTTATGGCACTTTCTCACTTTCCATGCAACCACATGGAATGCAACGCCTATTCTTTCACTTATTCCCCTCCAATCAGTCTTTTGTAGTGAAGTAACTATTCATAATGTGATCTCCTCTACGCTGGACAAACCAAACATAGATTATGTGATCATTTTGTACAGGTAGATCTGCTGTAATGTGATCATTGCTTTCCTAAGAAATTGTGTCGAAAATGGTGTGAGAAAAATAATTGTGTCAACAAGAACACACATGATAGGAGTCTCAAGAAGAGTCCCGACGTGAAACATCACCTATCCATTTTTCTCCAGAGATGTCTGAAGAAGGGTCTGGACCCGAACCATCACCTATCCATGTACTCCTGAGATGCTACCTGACCCGCTGAGTTACTCCCGAACTTTATGTCCTTTTGTGTAAACAAACATCTGCAGCTGCTCTTTTCTACTTTACTGAAAGGAGAACTACTGTACCAGCATTCAGTCCACATTGAGAAAACATGGACACATAGAAAATAAGTGCAGGAGTAGGCCATTCGGCCCTTCGAGCAAGCACCGCCATTCAATATGATCAAGGCTGAACATCCAAAATCAGTACCTCGTTCCGGCTTTTCCCCCATATCCCTTGATTCCCTAAGCCCTAAGAGCTAAATCTTGAAAACAACAGATCATCTTCCACCTGTGTATGTTGCAGCCTTTATAACTCAATATCAAATTCTCAACTTTGAATAACCTTTCTTTCGGTCTTTCTCAGAACAGACAGTTTCACCTGCCATCATTTTGGTTTAGCGTTTCTTATTCTATTTATATAGTCTGTCCTGCATGGCATGTCCCACAACCTTGCTTTTAACAACACATTGCACAGGCAAAGAAGCATAATGTGCTTTAGCCACTCTAACTGCAACATTAATTCATCAAGTCTCACCCTACCAAGGACATTTCCTTTGTTTCAACAACCCTCCCCCACCTTCTTTGCAACTGACAATTAATTTGTTTTCACTCTCTTTCTTGGAACAAAATCTGGAAAGAGAAAATTCAGGTTTACTGAAATTGTTGAATTCAATATTGAGTCTCAATAGCTCAGGGATCCGCAGTCACCCAATTTTCATTTGGTTTCTCTAATGTTGAGGAGACCACACTATGAACACATTGGGTATGCAAGCAAAGGATTTAACTGTGTCCAGTCATATGTGACAATGAGGTAAGGTAAGTAAGTATTCCAAATAGTGCACTGGGCAAGCAAAAGTGCAAGTGAATTGCTGTTATATCTGGGAGGACTGTTTGAGTCCCTGGATGGTGCGAAGGGAAGAAATAAAACAGCAGATGCTATCCTTATTTTAACTATAAAACTCTGATCGTGTGTGTGTGTGTGTGTGTGTGTGTGTGTGCGCGCGCGCGTGTGTATATTTATTTGTTCGTGTGCGATCACATCTTCTCGAAAAGACGACGTGCTAACGGTAACATTTAAACATATTCCAGTAGAGATTTATCCCGTGAAGTCAAAAATTGGCTTATCTGAAAAATTCATGCATTATTTCTCGAGTAATTAATCAAAATGTTCACAAATCTGAAGAAACTAGGAAAAAAATAACTGCTTATTCCCTGATGACGTCACAATGGATCTGCCTGCCTGCGTCTGCTCGCGCTGCGAGTGACATCAGCCCCCCCCCCAACCCTCCCTCCTCCCCCTGTTATTCAACAGTCGGCCCGTTGACTGAAAACCAAAGATCTGTGCTGAAGACTACGCTGCGAGTGAAGAACGAGCAAGTAGGGCCCAGAGCTAGAGCTCTCGGGTCCGTCTCTGGTCGGGTCCGTCTCGGGTTGGAACCATCTCGGATCGGGACCCTCTCCCCCATCCTCCTCCTCTTCCCCCCTCCTCCTCTCCCCCCTCCCTCGTCCTCTCCCCCTTCTTTCTCCTCTCCCCCCTCCTCCTCCTCTCCCCCTCCCCCTCTGCTTGCTGCCGTCTTACTTGCGCTGCAATTGTCTTCCTCGCGCTGCGAGTGAAGTCACCCCCCCCACCTCTCCCTCCTCCATCCCCTTCAAAAGACGCTCGGGCATCCCTTTCTCTGGGGGCTTTCTCTCGGCTCCTTGGTCACATTCTCTCTCTCCCCCCGAGCTTTGAAGAACGAGCAAGTCGGGGCCTTGTACTGGAGCTCTCTGGTCGGATCAGTCTCTGGTTGGGCCGTCTCAGGTCGGGTCCCTCTTCCCCCCTCCTCTTCTTCTCCCTCTCTCTCTCTCCCTCTCTCCTCTCTCTCCCCCCTCTCTCCTCTCTCTTCCCCCTCTTTCCTCTCTCCCCCCTCCATCCCCCCTTCTCCTTCTCCCCCTCTCCCGCTCTCTCCCTCCCCCTCCTCTCTCTCTCCACCCCTCCTCTCTCTCTCCCCCTCTCCCCCTCCTCTCCTCTCTCTCCCCCCTCTCTCCCTCACCCCCTCTCCCCCCCCCTCCTCTCTCTCTCCCCCTCTCTCCTCTCTCTCCCCACTCTCTTCCCCCCCTCTCTCCCCCTCTCTTGCCCTCCCTCCCTCCTTCCCCCCTCTCTTCCCCCTCTCCCCTCTCTTCCCCCCTCCCCTCTCTTCCCCCCTCCCCTCTCTTCCCCCCTCCCCTCCCTCTCTTCCCCCCTCCCCTCTCCCCCCCCCCTCCCCTCTCTCCCCCCTCCCCTCTCTTCCCCCTCCCCTCTTCCCCCCCTCCTCTCTTCCCCCCTCCTCTCTTCCCCCCTCCTCTCTTCCCCCCTCCTCTCTTCCCCCCTCCTCTCTTCCCCCTCCTCTCTCCCCCCCCTCCTCTCTCCCCCCCTCCTCTCTCCCCCCCTCCTCTCTCCCCCCCTCCTCTCTTCCCCCCCTCCTCTCTCCCCCCCCTCCTCTCTCCCCCCCTCCTCTCTTCCCCCCTCCTCTTCCCCCTCCTCTCTTCCCCCCCTCCTCTCTCCCCCCTCCTCTCTTCCCCCCCTCTCTTCCTCCCCCCTCTCCCCTCCTCTCCCTCCCCCCTCTCTCCCTCCCCCCGCCTCACTCCCTCCCCTGCTCTCTATCCCCCCTCTCTCCCTCCCTCCCTCCCTCCCTCCCTCTATGTGCCTCTGTGTCCCTCTCTGTGCCCCTCTCTCTGTGCCCCTGTGTCCCTCTCTCTCTACCCCCTCCCTCTCCCACTCTAGCCGTGCCTGCGAGTTGGGGGCTATATGTGAGTGGATAGGGCAGGGGATGGTGTAAAAGGAGTGAATTAATAATATTAATATAATATCAATGGGGTGGTTAGTGTGTGTGAGGGGTTGGTTAGTGTGTGTGTGACGCCACAGGCTGCCCCCTCACCCCGCAATCGCGCGTTGAGGGGACGGGACCCAACAGGTCCCACTTGTAATTCCTACAATTGTATGGGAATTTTGCTAAATGGGTTGATTGATGGACGTGGAAAAGTGGACCAGAGAATTATGAAGGTAATTGTCCCTTCATACTATTTGGAGAGAAGGGAGGATGTCTGGTAGTGTAATTTCAGTAAAGATGCTAGAAGTTGCAAAAGGTGAACATTAACTCTGTTTCTCAACACCTGTATACTGTCTGACCTGCTGTGTGTTTCTGACATTTTCAGATTTCCACCAACTTCAATTCCACATCTGCAGGTTTGTTGATTTTCAATTAACATGAAATTTAGCCAAAGGTATAATTTATGTTCGCTGTCTGTTCGGAGCACTGTATTAATTAGACAATAACTGTATTATTTTGTACAACGGATGTTGGAAGTAGCAACAATGTCAGCAAGACTTTAGTGCTAGTTTGCAACAAAAACTATTTAAAGTGAACCAAATTTGAAATAACCATTTCCCATTACTTGTAAAACCTGCTTGAATTGCATTGATATTCTTTTTAACAATGCATGGAAAAAATAATTGATTCAATTTACTGTACTCTCACTTTGTGCTCAAAGGAGTGAATTTCATTTGGAAATATAAAAATATTGGCTGGGGAAGGCTTTTCAGGCCTTTAAGCCGACTTCACCTTTCAACAACCCCATGCCTAATCTTCTACCTCAGCACCATTTTCCTGCCCTATCATCCCCTAATTCCATTAGTATCCAGAAATCAATCTCAGTTTTGAACACAGTTAATGACTAACATCCACAGAGAATTCCAAAAATTCACCACCCTCCGAGTGCAGAAACCTTTCCCATTTCAATCCCAAATAGCCCACTGTTTTTTTTTTAAATTGGGTTCCCTAGTTCTAGACTCCTCACCAGGGGAAACATCTACCCTAAGAATTCTAAACATTTTGTAGATTTCAAAAAATAATACCTCTTATTCTTCTAAATTCTAGCAGATAGAATCTGAGCATAGTCTGCCTTTCCTCAAATGGTGGACCAGCCATCCCAGAATGGCTGAATCCACGATGCATTTCCTCTGCAGAGGATATATTTATAGTGGCAGATTGGCCACAACAATATTAACTAAGAAAATGAAAATCATCGACAGCACTTCAGATGTGGTCTCACCCAAGGGCCTGTAAATTTGGAAAATCTTTAGTCTTGTTCTCAAATCCTCTTACAACAAAGGCTAGAATACCACTTTACATAATAACTGCCTGATTCACCTGTATGTTAGCTTCCACAAACAAATTTGTGTACATCAACACTCAGATGATAGATGGAGGGGCACGTAGTGTGGAGAAAGCAGGGACTCTGCAGAAGGATTTGGTCAGGTTGGGAGAGTGGACAAAAAAGTGGCAGATGGAATACATGCATAGCAAAGTGTGAGGTCATGCATTTTAAAGGCATAGATTATTTTCTAAATGGGGAGACGATTCAGAATTCAGAGGTGAAAAGAGACTTGGGAGTACTGGTGCAGGATTCCCAAAAGATTAATTTGCTGGTTGAATCGATAGTAAGGAAGGCAAACGCAATGTTGTATTGATTTCGAGAAGACTAGAATATAAAAGCAGGGATGTAATGTTGAGGCTTTATAGGGCACTTGTCCAACTGCATTTGGAGTATTATGAGAAGTTTTGGCCCCATATCTGAGGAGGGATGTGCTGGGGTTGGAGAGGTAGTTTATGAAGATGATCCTGGAGATGATTGGGTTAACGTATGATAAGCTTTTGAATGCTCTGGGCCTGTACTCGCTGGAGTTTAGAAGGATGAATGTCGATCTCAATGAAGTTTAGTTTCGTTTATTGTCACATGTACTGAGGTACAGTGAAAAGCTTTTGAAAGTTACTGAAAAATGAAAGGCTTGGATAACATGAACGTGGACAGGATGTTTCCACTAGGACCAGAGGGCATAGCCTCAGATGAGGAGAAATTTCTTTAGTCAGAAGGTGGTGAATCTATGGAAGTCATTGTCACAGATGGTTGTGGCCAAGTCTTAGGGTATTTTTAATGTGAAGATTGATAGGTTCTTGATTAGTAAGGTTGTCAAAGGTTACGGGGGGAAAGCGGGAGAACGGGATTGAGAGGGAAAGTTAGATAAGTCATGATTTAATAGTGGAGTAAAGACTCGCTGGGCCGAATTGCCTAATTCTGCTCCTATGTCTTATGAACATATTCTTTTTGAGAATCAACCTCTCATATTTTACAAAGAACTCAATTTTTTTAAATTTTACTACCAAAGCGAATAACCTCACATTCTTCTATATTATATTCTTCATTGTTTCCCACTTACTACTTATCGATATCCCCAGACTGTCCTTGCAGTCTCTTCACCACCCACATTCCCACTTAGTTTCATGTCATTACGTCATTTAATTGGACCTGTTGAACTGATTGATATTCTTGTTCTCAGATGAATATCTGCTGTTATAATTTTTTTCCTCTCGTGCTCCATTACTACGATAAGCCACTGAATGGTTTTAGCACAAAAGGATCATGTACACATCATGTGTACATCAACCCTCACAAGCCCAATCCACTGATTAACCACAGGTCCTTAGCCAGGTCCAGTTCAATGCACAGCTGCTACCATATATATACCACAGCTGCTACCAGGTCCAGTTCAATGCACAGCTGCTGATTTCCTCCACCAGTTTGTATTATATCCAGGGTAAGGCTTTATATTGCATCCAGGGTAAGGCTTGGTATTGTATCCAGGGTAAGGGGGGAGAATGAGGGCCAGGGCAGTTTACTGTTCTGGATGTCAGATGTGGGAGGTCATGGAGTCTGATACCCCTCCAGACGTCCACATCTGTGTCAGGTGCGTAGAGATGGGGTTCCTAAGGGACCGTGTTAGGAACCTGGAGCAGCAGCTCGATGACCTCTGTCTGATCAGGGAGAGTGAGGAGGTCATAGAAAGGAGTTATAGGGAGGTGGCCACTCCAAGACCACGGGAGGCAGACAAGTGGGTCACGGTTAGGAAGGGCAAGGGGCAGAGGCAGGGACTAGTGAGTACCCCGGTGCCTGTACACCTTGAAAATAAGTACTCCTGTTTGAGTACTGTTGGGGGGGACAGCCTTCCTGGGGGTAGCGACAGCGGCCAGGCCTCCGGCACAGAGACCGGCCCTGTTGCTCAGAAGGGTAGGGAAAAGAAGAGGAGGGCAATAGTAATAGGGGACTCTATGGTTAGGGGGTCGGATAGGCGATTCTGTGGACGCAGTCATGAGACCCGGATGGTAGTTTGCCTCCCTGGTGCCAGGGTCAGGGATGTGTCTGAACGCGTCCAAGATATCCTGAAATCGGAGGGAGAGGAAACTGAGGTTGTGGTACATATAGGTACCAATGACATAGGCAGAAAAAGAGAAGAGGTCCTGAAAGGAGAATTTAGGGAGTTGGGAGAAGAGTTAAGGAGTAGGTCCGCAAAGGTAACAATCTCAGGATTACTACCTGTGCCACGCGACAGTGAGAGTAGGAATGAAATGAGGTGGAGGATAAATGCGTGGCTGAGGAACTGGTGCAGCGGGCAGGGATTCAAATTTCTGGATCATTGGGACCTCTTTTGGGGAAGGTGTGACCTGTACAGAAAGGACGGGTTGCACTTGAACCCGAGGGGAACCAATATCCTGGTGGGGAGATTTGCAAAGGCTACTGGGGAGACTTTAAACTAGAACGGTAGGGGGGAGGGACTCAAATAGAGAAAGATAGTAGAAACTGTGGGAGGCAGGAGGCAGAGAAGGGAAGCACTCGGACCCAAAATGTAGGGGAGAAAGAAGAAAAAGTTAATAAACAGAGAATAAGTGGTGGTGGGTTTCTTAAATGTGTATATTTGCAGAGTGGACAGCTATCTGCAGAACCAAAAGAGATGGGGGAGATATTGAACAATTTCTTTTCTTCGGTATTCACCAAGGAGAAGGATATGGAATTAGGTGAGGTAAGGGAAACAAGCAGAGTAGCAATGGAAACTATGAGATTCAAAGAAGAGGAGGTGCGGACACGTTTGAAAAATATGAAAACGGATAAGTCTCCAGGTCCTGACAGGATATTCCCGAGGACATTGAGGGAAGTTAATGCTAGGAGCATTGTAAGAAAGGTGGATGAGCTTAGAGTCTGGATTGACACCTGGAAGTATGATGTTGTGGCGATCAGTGAAACATGGTTGCAGGAGGGCTGTGATTGGAAACTAAATATTACAGGATTTCGTTGCTTCAGGGGTGATAGAATTGGAGGGGCAGGAGGTGGGGGTGTTGCATTGCTTGTCAAGGAAGATATTACAGCAGTGCTTTGGCAGGATAAATTAGAGGGCTCGACTAGGGAGGCTATTTGGGTGGAGCTGAGAAATGGGAAAGGTGTAGCAACACTTATAGGGGTGTATTATAGACCGCCAAATGGGGAGCGAGAATTGGAAGAGCAAATATGTAAGGAGATAGCAGATATTAGTAGTAAGCACAAGGTAGTGATTGTGGGAGATTTCAATTTTCCACACATAGACTGGGAAACACATTCTGTAAAAGGGCTGGATGGTTTGGAGTTTGTAAAATGTGTGCAGGATAGTTTTTTGCAGCAATACATAGAGGTACCTACTAGAGAATGGGCAGTGCTGGACCTCCTATTAGGAAATGAGACAGGGCAGGTGGCGGAGGTAAGCGTCGGGGAGCACTTCGGGTCCAGTGATCACAATACCATTAGTTTCAATATAATTATGGAGAGGGTCAGAACGGGACCTAGGGTTGAGATTTTTGATTGGAGAAAGGCTAACTTTGAGGAGATGCGAAAGGATTTAAAAGGAGTGAATTGGGACATGTTGTTTTATGGGAAGGATGTAGAAGAGAAATGGAGCACATTTAAAGGTGAAATTTTAAGAGTACAGAATCTTTATGTCCCTGTTCGGTTGAAAGGAAATAGTAAAAATTGGAAAGAGCCATGGTTTTCAAGGGAAATTGGACACTTGGTTCGGAAAAAGAGAGAGATCTATAATAATTATAGGCAGCATGGAGTAAATGAGGTGCTTGAGGAGTATAAAGAATGTAAAAAGAATGTTAAGAAAGAAATTAGAAAAGCTAAAAGAAGATATGAGGTTGCTTTGGCAAGTAAGGTGAAAGTAAATCCAAAGGGTTTCTACAGCTATATTAATAGCAAAAGGATAACAAGGAATAAAATTGGTCCATTAGAGAGTCAGAGTGGACAGCTATCTGCAGAACCAAAAGAGATGGGGGAGATATTGAACAATTTCTTTTCTTCGGTATTCACCAAGGAGAAGGATATGGAATTAGGTGAGGTAAGGGAAACAAGCAGAGTAGCAATGGAAACTATGAGATTCAAAGAAGAGGAGGTGCGGACACTTTTGAAAAATATGAAAACAGATAAGTCTCCAGGTCCTGACAGGATATTCCCGAGGACATTGAGGGAAGTTAGTGTAGAAATAGCAGGGGCTATGACAGAAATATTTCAAATGTCATTAGAAACGGGAATAGTGCCGGAGGATTGGCCTACTGCGCATGTTGTTCCGTTGTTTAAAAAGGGTTCTAAGAGTAAACCTAGCAATTATAGACCTGTTAGTTTGACGTCAGTGGTGGGCAAATTAATGGAAAGGATACTTAAAGATAATATATATAAGCATCTGGATAAGCAGGGTCTGATTAGGAACAGTCAACATGGATTTGTGCCTGGAAGGTCGTTTGACTAATCTTCTAGAATTTTTCGAAGAGGTTACTAGGGAAATTGATGAGGGTAAAGCAGTGGATGTTGTCTATATGGACTTCAGTAAGGCCTTTGACAAGGTTCCTCATGGAAGGTTGGTTAAGAAGATTCAATTGTTGGGTATTAATGGTGGAGTAGCAAGATGGATTCAACAGTGGCTGAATGGGAGATGCCAGAGAGTAATGGTGGATGGCTGTTTGTCAGGTTGGAGGCCGGTGACTAGTGGGGTGCCTCAGGGGTCTGTGTTGGGTCCACTGTTGTTTGTCATGTACATCAATGATCTGGATGATGGTGTGGAAAATTGGATTAGTAAGTATACAGATGATACTAAGATAGGTGGTGTGGTGGATAATGAAGTAGATTTTCAAAGTCTACAGAGAGATTTAGGCCATTTGGAAGAGTGGGCTGAAAGATGGCAGATGGAGTTTAATGCTGATAAATGTGAGGTACTACATCTCGGCAGGACAAATCAAAATAGGACGTACATGGTAAACGGTAAAGAATTGAGGAATGCAGTTGAACAGAGGGATCTAGGAATAACTGTGCATAGTTCCCTGAAGGTGGAATCTCATGTAGATAGGGTGGTAAAAAAAGCTTATGGGGTGCTGGCCTTTATAAATCAGAGCATTGAATATAGAAGTTGGGATGTAATGTTAAAATTGTACAAGGCATTGGTGAGGCCAATTCTGGAGTATGGAGTACAATTTTGGTCGCCTAATTATAGGAAGGATGTCAACAAAATAGAGAGATTACAGAGGAGATTTACTAGAATGTTGCCTGGGTTTCAGCAACTAAGTTACAGAGAAAGGTTGAACAAGTTAGGTCTTTATTCTTTGGAGCGCAGAAGGTTAAGAGGGGACTTGATAGAGGTCTTTAAAATTATGAGCAGGTTAGACAGAGTTGATGTGGATATGCCTTTTCCATTGAGAGTAGGGAAGATTCAAACAAGGGGACATGACTTGAGAATTAAGGGACAGAAGTTTAGGGGTAACATTAGGGGGAACTTCTTTACTCAGAGAATGGTAGCTGTGTGGAATGAGCTTCCAGTGGAAGTGGTGGAGGCTGGTTCGATTTTATCCTTTAAAAATAGATTGGATGGGTATATGGACGGGAAAGGAATGGAGGGTTATGGTCTGAGTGCAGGTAGATGGGACTAGGGGGAAGTATTTTTTTTTTTTTTAATTTAAAAAAATGTTCGGCACGGACTTGAAGGGCCGAGATGGCCTGTTTCCGTGCTGTAATGGTTATATGGTTATATGGTTATATGTCACTTACTGCACCCATCTGCCAGTCAAACCCCCGTCATTTATAGACAGACAAAAAATGCTGGTGTAACTCAACGGGTCAGCTGCCTGTCCATCTGAGTTACTCCAGCATTTTGTGTCTATCTGCCGAACGATTGGCAACCTCGCCAACAGTCTGTTTGTTTTTTCGTCTTTTTTGAAATTTTTTGTGCATTTTATAAGTTTGTGTAAATGTTCTCCGGTTTGTTTTATGTGGGGGGGTGGGGGGGTCGGGAGAAACATTTTTTTCAGTTTCTTACCTTGCCAGAGACGCGATGTTTCCGGGTCGCGTCTCCGGTCGTTTTGCGGCCTACCATCGATGGAGCTGGAGGCCTCCTAGGACTGATCTTGGGCCCAACCGTGGGGCGCGGACTTAATATCGGAGCCGATCCCTTGCCTGGGATCGCTCCAACCGCGGCCTGCGGACTTATCATCAAGAGCTTGCTGTCTCGGGAGAGCCTAGTCAGGAGCTCCGACAAACGCAGAGGCTCGACCAGCCTCGACGCGGGATTCAATCGCCCAGCGTCGGGGAGCTGACATCCCCCCGATGCAGCAGCTGGATCGCCCCAACACGGAGGGTCCAAAACGCCGCTGGCTCCAAGATCGTCCCATCAACGGAGGCCCCCCACCGCGGGAGAGCTAAGGGAAGAGGTTGAACTTTTTTCTGCCTTCCATCAGAATGAGGAATGCGGAGGAGTCACTGTGGTGGATGTGTTAAAATGTGTTTTGTGTGTTCTGTTGCTTTTTATTTGTGTGACTGACTTGGCAAATGAAATTCCTCATATGTTTCAAAACATACTTGGCCAATAAAGTATTATTGTGATTGTGATTGTGATTGTGATCTTCAGTGTAAGCCAGTATCTAGGAAGGAGGAGGACCATAAATACTTTATGGTCACATGTGCCTCGGCATTCCAGCATCTGGCTTTCCTTGTTTGCAAGTTTGCAAGAGTGATAGGCATCACACTTCTACCATGTGGTGTCAAAGTAAAGATCACAACCTTTGAACACAAACAAGTGTGCAGTAAGCCGTCAATTATTTTGCACATTTTCAATAAAACTTACCACGTTTTTCTTTCTTGAGGCATCTTCTCATTCCTGTTCACCTGCCTGTACTTGAAAGGACCAAGCTTCGGTCTGTAACTCTCTGAACACATTTCCTTCATTGTCCCTCAGAGGTTCTTATTACCCGTTAACTTGATCCAGTTCATCATGCAAATCAGCCTCTCCCCTAATCAGCTCCATTTACACTTCGTGATGCCTCAGTAAGCTCAGCCAACATTTATGCACCCGTCATTCTCTGGCACAAAAGGCAGTGGAGGTCAATTCACTGGATGTTTTCAAGAGAGAGCTAGTGTTAGATTTAGCTCTTAGGGCTAAAGGAATTAAGGGATATGGGGGAAAAGCAGGAACGGGGTACTCATTTTAGATGGTCAGCCATGATCATATTGAATGGCGGCACTGGCTCGAAGGGCCGAATGGCCTACTCCTGCATCTATTTTTCTATGTTTCTATTCCCTCTTCTCCCCTCTCTTGTTGGTCAGAAGATACAAAACTCAACCGCACATTCTACTAAATTCAGGACAGCTACTTCCTCGTCGTTATAAGTGTAAGGACATCAGAAGCACAGAAAGGGGGATGATCGCACAATGTTCAATTGCATTCAGAACTATTTAGAAAGTGAACTAGTACTTTCCTGAATGCAGCAAGATAACATTTGGACATGGGCCGAACCCGTGATATTCAATAACATTACCATTGTTGAGTTCCTAGCCAACACATCCAGAGACTTATAGACTGGAAATTCAACTGGACCAGCCACATGATTACTGTGGCTGTAAGAGCAGACGAGGGTGGCTCATCTCCTTACACCCCAAGACTTCTACAATGCGCAAGTCAGGAGTGTGAGGAATATTCTCAACTTGCCTGGATGAGTGTATTTTCGACAACTCTCATGAAGGTTGACACCATTTAAAACAGCGGTTGAATGTTACCCCTTCTACTATCTTAAACATTCCCTCCCATTACTGGTGTACAGTGGCTGCAATATGTACCATCTACAAAACGCAAAGCAATTATCCACTTCGGTCACCCAAACAGGACTTCTAAAACCGATGACCTCTAGCACCGATGAGATAGCCAGCATATCCACATGAACACCACTACCATTAAGTTCTCTACAAGAAACATTCCATCCTGACCTGGAAATATATTCCTGTTGATCATCATCACTGGTGGAACTTGATAATGCAACAGGACTGTGGGAATACTTTCACCAGAAGGACTGAAGCAGTTAAAATGAATGGCCATTTCCTTCTCAAAGGTAAATTAGGAATGGGCAATAATGTGCTAATGTCCACATTTGGAAAAATTAAAATAATGTTTTCAATATATTCACTTTCCACTTTTGAGACTAAGTTTTAAAATAATTCTTCTCGATTTTCCTTCTTTTACTTTCCATCTTTATCTTAAAATTCAATACTAATCTCTGCATTATGAATTTTGGAACCTCAAATTGTTATTTTGTCATGAACAAAAGCATCTCAATTAGTATTAATATACTTGAAGAAAATTTCCCATAGATGGTGCTGCATGAGGTCCTCATTTCAGAGAGCTTTTGGAGGAGGCGACAAGATGGAATGGGTATCCCCACTGACGGAGACAGTAGATCAGATAGCGAGTCATCCATGTGATAACATTAACATATGCTGCATTCAAGAGCAGGGCTGACAGAGAGTTAACAATGTTATCTGTAGCTTTCCTATGTGCGCTAAAAAATGCCAAGACAGTATCAAAGAATTCTGTAGATAGTCATTCGCCCAAAGTGATGCACTCTCCTGTGACAATGCAATATGTTTATTTATGTTTAAATAATGTTTAAACAACACAAATGTTTATTTTGAAAATCAAGTGCATTGCATCTACTCTTATTAAATCATAAATGAAACATCCTTCTTTGTTTTATGTTATCTGATTTTTTTTAAAATTTTCAAACACCATGCTGATAAATAAATCAGCATTTATGTAGTAGTATGAAATTCAAATAAATTTGCAAGGCTCATTGAATTTTAAGCTACAATACGATCTCTGATATGTGATGAACATCCGTTCAAGGTCCATTCATAGGTATTTACAACTCAGCGGACTATTTCATCTCAATTATTATATTGTAAAACATTTACATCATTATTCACCATTGAGTATATATTATGGATGTTATTTTCTGGAAAGGAATTTTAAACATTGGAATAATCCACAGCAGTTAGCTCACAATCGATAAACTTTTTTGTTTTCTTTTGTTTTTGTTCTTCAAGCTTAGCTAGATTCTTTCTTTGAACCTGAACACTTTCTATTACAGTTCATGGCATCCCGACCGCAACAGGGTGATATTTCTCCATATCAAAACGAGCATTCACAATGTAAAGCTGATTACTGACAATTTAGAAACGACTTTGTGTTGAGGATTTGTAAGCAAGTCACAAGGTAAAGAGCCAATGTTTAACACACCACATCACCTCAAGCCCAATCATTAACTCATCAAGTGAAAATATCACCTTGCATCAACTTTGCAGATCATTCTGGCAATCAATGCCCATAAATGTATCCAAGTTAATCAAAAATTATAGAGACGCAATATAGAAACAAAGAAGTGTTTCTATGGACATATATATATGAAGAAGGCAGCTCAGGTAAATGTGCGGCCTCCAGAGAACAAGGTCAGTAAACTAATAACAGCAAACAAAATGTGGCAGGGATCAGTTCTTGGCCCGCTATTGTTTACTATTTACCTGTATGACCCGGAGGCAGCGACTGTTTTGTTGATGATACTAAAATAAGTAGAATAAATTATTTTGATAAGATACTGTGATTCTGCTAAAGAACACAGATAGACTGAGCCAGTGGGCAAAGGGATTTAATGTGAGGCAGTGTGAGGTCATGCACGTTGGTAAGTGAAATCAAACAGCTGATTAGTACTTAAATAAAGGGAGACCACAAATAAGCGAACGGCAGGGGGTTCTAGGTGTTCTAGTGTGCGAATCACTAAAAGCTAGCAGGTAGTTCCAATAAATAGTTAAGGTAAACTTCACTTTGACCTTTGTTGTAAAAGGGTTGAAGTTTAAAAATAGGATGTTTATACGGGGTGTTGGTGAGGCCTCACCTGTAATACTGTGTATATTTTTGTTTCCTTTCCTGATTTTGGAGGCAGTGCAAAGCAGATTCATCGAGCTAAGCCTTGAGATGAGAGGATTGGCCGACCAAGAGATAGATCATTTGAACTTTTTGTTCGTTGGAAGAGGGGTGACCTTATTATAGACAATAGACAATAGGTGCAGGAGTAGGCCATTCGGCCAGCCCCGCCATTCAATGTGATCATGGCTGATCTTCCACAATCAGTACCCCATTCCTGCCTTCTCCCCATATCCCCTGACTCTGCTATCTTTAAGCCCCATCTAGCTCTCTCTTGAAAGAATCCAGAGAACCAGCCTCCATCGCCCTCTGAGGCAGAGAATTCCACAGACTCACAACTCTCTGCATGAAAAAGTGTTTCCTCATCTCCGTTCTAAATGGCTTACCCCTTATTCTTAAACTGTGGCCGCTGGTTCTGGACTCCCCCAACATCGGGAACGTGTTTCCTGCCTCTAGAGTGTCCAAACCCTTAATAATCTTATATGTTTCAATAAGATCCCCTCTCATCCTTCTAAATTCCAGAGTATACAAGCCCAGCCGCTCCATTCCCTCAGCATATGACAGTTCCGCCATCCCGGGAATTAATCTTGTAAACCTGCACTACACTCCCTCAATAGCAAGAATGTCCTTTATCAAATTAGGGGACCAGAACTGCGCACAATACTCCAGGTGTGGTCTCACTAGGGCCCTGTACAACTGCAGAAGGACCTCTTTGCTCCTATACTCAACTCCTCTTGGTTTGAAGGCCAACATGCCATTCGCTTTCTTCACTGCCCGCTGTACCTGCATGCTTACATTCATGGTCTGATGAACAAGGACCCTCCAAATCCCGTTGTACTTCCCCTTTTCCCAACTTGACACCATTTAGATAATAACCTGCCTTCCTGTTTTTGCTACCATAGTGAATAACCTCACATTTATCCACATTAAACTGCATCTGCCATGCATCTGCCCACTCACCCAACCTGTCCAAGTCACCCTGCATTCTCATAGCATCCTCCTCACAGTTCGCACTGCCACCCAGCTTTGTGTCATCTGTTCACACTGCCACCCAGCTTTGTGTCATTATTCAAGTATACGAGTTCCAAAGGGAGCTGTCAGGGTAAATGTTGAGATGTTTTCAATAATGGGAGTTTAAAAGTATGGCATGGAAACAGGCCTTTCATCCCACTGAGTCTACATCAAGCAGTGATCACCCATTCACACTAGTTCTATGTTATCCCACTTTCTCATCCACTCCCTGCATGTTAGGGACAATTTACAGAGGCTAATGGACCTATAAACCTGCACAAGCGGCACAGTGGCACACGGTAGAGCTGCTGCCTCACAGCGCCTGAGACCCAGGTTCCTGACTACGGGCGTTTTCTGCATGGAGACATGCAGGTTTATAGGCTTCTGCAAATTGCCCCTAGAGTGTGGGATGGGATAGCATAGACGTAGTGTACGGGTGATCGATGGTCGGCATGGACTCGCTGGGCCGAGAGGCCTGTCTCCACGCTGTATCTCTAAACTAAACATCTTTTTGGGATATGGGAGGAAACTGGTGCACCCAGAGGAAACCCACAAGGTCACAGGGAGAATGTGAAAACTCCACACATACAGCACCAAGGTCAGGATAAAACCTGGGTCTCTGGTGTTGTGAAGCATTGTGCCACCCTAATGAAGAGATATAGCTTCAAGATAAGGAACTGGCCATTTAAAACAAAGTGGTAATCTCTGGAATTCTTGCTCTGATGGGTGGTGGAAGCTGGATCATTAAAACCATTTGAAGAGGATTTAGACTTTAGTGATACAGCGCAGAAACAGGCCTTCCAGCTCACCAAGTCCACGCCCACCAACGATCAGCCGACAATAGCAATAGCTAGGGACAACTTACAATACTGAAGCCAATTAACCTACAAACCTGTACGTCTTTGTGTGTACAAGCTCCGAACAGACAACACCCAAGGTCAGGATTGAACCCAGGTCTCTGGCGCTGTAAGGCAGCAACTCCACCACTGCGCCACCGTGCCGCCCAGAATGTGGATAAATATTAATAGAGTGAGCAATAGAGCGATATTGAGAAGAGGAGTTGAGGCCAACATAGATGAAAATTGATTCTCTAATTTCAAGTAACCCTCCCCCCACCCTAGTCATCCGTTGGTTTCACTATTTGTATCCCTTCTTCCACAACCAATAATGGACATTGTGGGTTCCACCTTTCCCGAGCAATTGCTGCCGGCTCTGATGTGTTCTGTACCTTTTCATACCTTTAGTTTCCCTCTCCCCTGACTCCCAGTCTGAAGAAAGGTCTCATCCCGAAACATCACCTATTCCCTTTCTCCAGAGATGCTGCCTGACCCGCTGAGTTACTCGAGCATTTTGTGTCCACCTTCGGTGTAATCCAGCATCTGCAGTTCCTTCCTATACATAGATCCCTAACCGGTCTGAAGAAGGGTCTCGACCCGAAACGTCACCCTTTCCTTCTCTCCAGAGATGCTGTCTCTCCTGCTGATTTACTCCAGTTTTTTGTATCTATCTTCGGTTTAAACCAGCATCTGCAGTTCCTTCTTATACATAGTTCAGCCATGATGATATTGAATCATGGGGCTGGTTAGAAGGGCCTTGTAGCCAGCCGACATCTGGTCCTAGTTTCCCATGCTCTTTTGACACCGAGTAAAATCAAAGCTGCAACAAGCCTTGTTCTATGAGAAAAATGAACAAACTGGAGGAACTCAACAGGTTGAGCAGCATCTGCTGGGTGGGGCGCAGGGTGGTGAGGAATTGTCAATGTTTCAGGCGAGACCCTCCATCAAGACCTGACTACATGAAACTAAAGAGGTCAGTGCTCCTTTTTTAAACTATAGGGCAATGCCACTCTAAATAATAGGAACACAGGCAGTTGCACTCATTGACAACGTGTGCACACAAGTCTTCCAGAGATATCCCATGAGATACATGATCAGCATCTACACAAGTGTGACAAGCCCAAGAGAACATGAAAGCAAATGCAAAGCAGCACACAGAATTCAGACCCCTGACACATTACAGTTGCTGTGAAATACGATAAACACAGCCAAACAAGCAAGATATGATCTTGTTTGAAATGTACTATCCATGGTACAAAAGGCTTGAACGCAATAGAATTTGTTAATAGGGCCATAGAAACATAGAAAATAGGTGCAGGAGTAGGCCATTCGGCCCTTTGGGCCAGCACCGCCATTCAATCTGATCATGGCTGATCATCCAAAATCAGTACCCCGTTCCTGCCTTCTCCCCAAATCCCATGATTCAGTTAGCCCTAAGAGCTATATCTAACTCTCTCTTGAAAACATCCAGTGAATTGGCCTGCTCTGCCTTCTGTGGCAAAGAATTCCAGATTCACAACTCTCCAGGTGAAAAATGTTTCCTCAACTCAGTCCTAAATGGCCTACCCCTTATTCTTAAACTGTGACCCATGGTTCTGGACTCCCCCAACATCAGGAACATTTTTCCTGCATCTAGCCTGTCCAATTCCTTCATAATTTTATATGTTTTATATGTTTCTATAAGATTGCCTCTCATCCTTCTAACTTCCAGTGAATATAAGCCCAGTCGATCCATTCTTTCATCATATGTCAATCCCACCATCCTGGTGAACTCCCTCAATAGCTGCACTCCCTCAAGAGCAAGAATGCCCTTCCTCAAATTAGGAGACCAAATCTGCACACAATACTCCAGGTGTGGTCTCACCAGGGCCCTGTACAACTGCAGTAGGATCTTTTTGCTCCTATACTCAAATCCTCTCGCAATGAAGGCCAATATGCCATTTGCTTTCTTCACTGCCTGCTGTACGTACATGCTTACTTTCAGTGACTGATGTACAAGGACACCTGTAATTATGCTCCTACAGTCAAGTCAAGTTTATTTGTCACATACACATACGAGATGTGCAACAAAATGAAAAGTGGCAATGCTCGCAAAAAACAAACAAAAAAAAACTACAAACAGAATGGAAGACTAGAATCACATATTCTTTTACATATTAAATATTGTGGGTGGAAGGAAAAAGGGGGAAAAACAGCAATTTTTTAAAAACAGTAGAATGGTCCAGTAAAGTTAGTCCCTGGTGAGATAGGAGTTTACAGTCCTAATGGCCTCTGGGAAGAAACTCCTTCTCAACCTCTCTGTTCTCACAGCATGGCAACGGAGGCGTTTGCCTAACCGTAGCAGCTGGAACAGTTCGTTGCAGGGGTGGAAGGCGTCTCCCATGATCTTATTGGCTCTGGAGTTGCACCTTCTGATGTATAGTTCCTGCAGAGGGGCGAGTGTAGTTTCCATTGTGCGTTCGGCCGAACGCACTACTCTCTGCAGAGCCTTCTTGTCCTGGGCAGAGCAGTTCCCAAACCAGATTGTAATATTTCCGGACAAGATGCTTTCCACAGCCGCTGATTAAAAGCACTGGAGGATCTTCGGAGACACTCTGAATTTCATCAATTGCCTGAGGTGGTAAAGGCGCTGCCTTGCCTTACTCACGAGTGCTGCAGCGTGTGATGTCCATGTCATATCCTCAGAGATGTGGACTCCCAGGTATTTAAAACAGCTCACCCTATCCACAGTATCCCCATTTATCCTCAATGGTGTGTACGTCCTTGGATGATGTGCCCTCCTAAAGTCCACGATCAGCTCCTTAGTTTTTTTGATGTTCAAGAGGAGGCTGTTGTCCTGACACCAGAGTCTAGTTCAGTAAAACACTGAGTCAAGCACTGGATCAACTAACTCTTTATTCTCACTCACAATCGAACTTCCTATACGATACCTAACCAACACCACGGGTCCGATCCTTGTCTCTACTCGTCCAAGCCCTTCAGCCTTGTGCGAATAGACACCTCCAGATGGTCAACACAGACCTAAGTGCACTTCCAGAAGATCGACTCCGATCCATGTGGTGTCCCCTCTTTTATACTGTATTGGACCCGTGGCGTGAAAATACAGGGGGAGGGGGGCAACCCCTACAAGCCAATCACAAATAAAGATAATATAATACATTTATTGACAGTTCCCTAACCCAATCACAAAGTACCCCATTACATTGTTTCCACAGAAGGTTCTAGTTGGAAGACTGTTCACCAAAGTAAAGAAACATTTCCCCAGGTAGTATAAACAGTTTGAACAAGGCTCCATACTTAGACCAATCACAAAATAACAGCATAAAGTCAAGTCACATTTATTTATATAGCACATTTAAAAAACAACTCTCGTTGGCCAAAGTGCTTTACATTTGTTATGAGAATAGTATAAACAAACAAACTACATACATATATACATATAGCCCTCGCTCAGAGGACGTCAAGAAAGGCTTGGGAGTATAGATACGTTTTTAGTCTTGACTTAAAGGAGTCGATGGAGGGGGCAGATCTGATGGGAAGGGGGATTCTGTTCCACAGTCTAGGAGCTGCAACCGCAAAGGCGCGGTCGCCCCTGAGCTTATGCCTAGACCGCGGGATATTCAGCAACCCCAAGTCGGCCGATCTGAGGGACCTGGAGGTGGAGTGTTGGGTAAGAAGACTTTTGATGTAGGTGGGGGCAAGCCCATTGAGGGCTTTGTAGACATAGAGGAGGATCTTGAAATGTATACGGAACCGCACAGGGAGCCAGTGGGGAGAGGCCAGAATCGGGGTGATGTGATCCCTTTTTTGGGTGCCCGTCAGGAGTCTCGCTGTGGCGTTTTGGACCAGTTGCAGGCGGGACAGGGAAGATTGGCTGATGCCACTGTAAAGGGAGTTGCAGTAATATAGGCGGGAGGAGATAAATGTGTGGATGATCTTTTCGAGGTCATCAAAGTGGAGGAATTGTTTTATTTTAGCTATCATCCTATATTTAGCTATAAACACTCTGCAACATAATTAACAATACTTTACAACACCCCATTCTATAACCAATCCTAATCATGCATTTGCAACCCTGCTCAGCTCTTTCTGCAAAACCCTCATACATGTTAACAGTAGGGAGGACATCTGGACATCACCCTGTGCTTGACTTCCTCCCAGGGTCCAGACCCCTTGGAGCCATGAGACTCGTGGCTTTGCAGCTTTTCACAGAAAGGGGACAAGCAGGCTTTGCAAATGCAGGGATCCTCCATTTTGTGACATATTTATTTGGCCAATATTATCACACCCAGGTCTCGTTGCATCTCCCCTTTTCCTCATCTGACATCATTCAGATAATAATCTGCCTTCTTGTTCCTGCCAGCAAAGTGGATGACCTAACATTTATCCACATTATACTGCATCTGCCCACTCACCCAACCTATCCAAGTCAACCTGCAACCTCATAGTATCCTCCTGCAGCTCACACTGCCATCCAGCTTTGTGTCATCTGCAAACTTGGAGATGTTACATTTAATTCCTTTGTCTAAATCGTTAATATATATTGTAAATAACTGGGGTCCCAGCACTGAGCCTTGCGGCACCCCACTAGTCATGGCCTGCCATTCTGAAAAGGACCCGTTACTTCCTACTCTTTGCTTCCTGTCTGCCAACCAGTTCTCTATCCATGTCAAAGACTTTTTCAAAGTCCAGATACACCACATCCACTGGCTCTCCCTTATCCATTCTACTTGTTACATCTTCAAAAATTCCAGAAGATTAGTCAAGCATGATTTCCCTTTCATAAATCCATGCTGACTTTGACTGGTTCTGTCACTGCTTTCCAAATGTGCTGCTACAAAATCTTTAATAATCGACTCAAGCATCTTCCCCAATGTCAGGCTAACTGGTCTATATAATTCCCTATTTTCTCTCTCAATCTTTTCTAAAAAAGTAGAGTTACATTGGCTACCCCCAGTCCACAGGAACTGATCCAGAGTCGAGAGAACATTGGAAAATTATCACCAATGCATCAACGATTTCTAGGTCCACCTCCTTGAGTGCTCTGAGATGCAGACCATCAGGACCTGGGGATTTATCTGCCTTCAGTCCCAACAGTTTAGCTAACACCATTTCCTGACTAATGTGGATTCCCTTCCGTTCCTCCCTCCCACTAAATCCTCAGTATTTCTGGGAGATTATTTGTGTCTTCCTTAGTGAAGACAGA
Organism: Malacoraja senta; assembly: GCA_038087875.1. Lineage (NCBI taxonomy): Eukaryota > Metazoa > Chordata > Chondrichthyes > Rajiformes > Rajidae > Malacoraja > Malacoraja senta. The sequence continues at coordinate 376,034,790 of CM075977.1, forward strand.
ACATAAATAATCGTTTTATTGGTCAGCCATTTCCTTGTTTCCCATTATAAATTCACCTATTTCTGACTGTAAGGGACCTATATTTGGCTTCACTAATCTTTTCATCTTCACATATCTATAGAAGCTTTTACAATCAGTTTTTATATTCCCTGCAAGCTTTCTTTCATGCTCTATTTTCCCCCTCTTAATTAACCCCTTTGTCCTCCTCTATTGATTCTAAATTTCTCCCAGTCCTCCGCTTTGCTGCTTCCTCTGGACAATTTATATGCGTCTTCCTTGGATTTAACACTAACCCTAATTTCCCTCGTTAGTCACGGTTGAGCCACCTTTTCCGTTTTATATTTACGCCAGACAGGGATGAACAATTGTTGCAATACATCCATGTGATCTTTAGATCTTTGCCATTGCATATCCACCGTCACCCCTTTAAGTATCATTTGCCAGTCTATCTTAGCCAATTCACCTCATACCATCAAAATGGGTCCAAGAAAGCTTGCTTAATCAATATAGAGGACACTAATAGAGATGGCGCAGCACTAGATCTCCTGGTAGGGCAAGTGTCTCAGTGTCAGTGGGAGAATAAGTGACCATAATTCTATTAGTTTTTAAATGGTTAATATAAAACAGGATTGGTCCACAAGTTAAGGTCCAAAATTGGGGCAAAGCAATTTTGGAGGCATTATGCAAGAACTTTCAGAGGCTGATTGGGTGAGTCACTTTGTAGATAACCACAGATAGACTCAAAAAGCTGGAGTAACTCAGCGGGTCAGGCAGCATCTCTGGAGAAAAGGAGTAGGTGACATTTAGGGTTAAGACCAGATAACGTCTGGCTAGTGGGAGGCTTTTAAAAGTACGATGGCAGAAGCTTACGGACATCACGTTCCTGTTCGGATGAAAGGCATGTTTTGAGAACCCTGCTTGATGAGAGATATTAAGCTCCGATCTTGTGAAAGAAGGAGGCATGTCAGGTTTAGGCAATCAAGATATAGCGAATCCCTCGACGACTTTAATGTAGGGGTATACTTAAGAGGGAAATCAAGAGAGCAAAATGAGGACAAGAATTGGATCTGGCGGACAAGTAAAGGAAAATCCCACGAGATAGGGCATAGATAAGATGAATGCACAGTCTTTATCGAAGGGAAGCAAAAACTAGAAGGCATAGTTTTAAGGAGAGAGGCGACAGATTTAAAAGGGGCAACTTCTTCACAGAAGGCCAAGCATAAATGAAACATGTTGCCAGACTAAGTGGTTGAGCGAGTTACAAAAACAATCTTTAAAAAATATTTTGGTTGCACCAAGGTCTTTTTGCATTAATATTTAGGTTTCTTTTTTTTTGTTCATTATGTTACCTATGACTACTATATTTACAGCCCTGTTATGCTGCTGCAAGTATACATGACAATTAAACACTCGACATATGGACAGGAAAGGTTTAGAAGGATATGGCCGAACGCAGGAAAATTGGTATATCTTGGATGTCATCTTGGTCAAGGACCTGTTTGCGTGCTGTGTGGCTCTATGACTGGAAGTTCCATAATCAAGCATTGCATTGATCATCAACCACTGTCACTGAATCCAAAATGGATACTTAAAGATCAAAGAAACTGAACAGCTGATATCAAAGCCTGCACCTTCACAACCAGAAATCACAAATTATCCATAGTGCAACCTTCTCATATCCAGAAAACTTAGTGACAAAAAGATATTTCGAATTTAAAAAATCAGAATGCTCCTTTTAATCAACACGAGGAGAGATGTAATGTTAGGCTATCGTTAAGCTATTTAGAACATTTACTTTTTACGCAGTGTTTATCTCTTCTTTAAGACTGAACATGACCAATATCTGGAGTGTGGCAATAAAGAAAAGCCATTGTTTACATCATGCATAGCAGTGAGTCTGTAAAATAAATCATCAATGCAAGGGCTAAAGGTCTCCATTTATAAATAACAAGTGACTGATAATGTATTCTTGTACTGATTGTTTTCAAGCAAGGTGATATTACAATTGAAGATAGACACAAAATGTTGGAGTAACTCAGCAGGACAGGCAGCATCTGTGAAGAGAAGGAATGGGTGACGATTCGGGTCAAGACCCTTCTTCAGTCTTGACCCGAATCGTCACCCATTCCTTCTTTCCAGAGATGCTGCCTGTCCCGCTAAGTTACTCCAGCATTTTGTGTCTATCTTTGATTTAAACCAGCATCTGCAGTTCTTTCCTACATGTGATATTACAATTGTTATACTATTCAGTAATACCTTGGATTATATTTTACAGAGATTAACAGATATATCAGAATGATTACAATGTATCAATTTTATGGAGGAATTTAGGAGATGATTATAATTCCTTCAGCTACTTTTATCTTAGTGCAGCACAGTGACACAGCTAGTAGAGCTGTTCCCTCAGTGCTGGAGACCCCTGTTCGATCCTGACCTTGGGTGCTGTCTGTGTGGAGTTTGCATTCTCCTTAGATGGGTTTCATGGGTTTGTGCGAGGTGCTCTGGTTTCCTCCCACATCCCAAACATGGGTAGGTTTGTAGGTTAATTGGCTTCTGTAGATTACCCCTTTTGTAGGTAGTGGATGGGATGGGGGAATAACATAGAACTAGTGGGAACGGGTGATCGATGGTCAGTAAGGACTCAGTGGACCAAAGGTATAAGAAGGAATTGCAGATGCTGGTTTAAACCGAAAATAGACACAAAAAGCTGGAAAGGCAGCATCTCTGGAAAGAAGGAATGTGTGACGTTTCTAAAGAAGGGTCACGACCCAAAACATCACCCATTCCATCTATCCAGAGATGCTGCCTGTCCCGCTGAGTTACTCCAGCTGTTTGTGTCTATCAGTGGACCAAAGGGCCTGTTTGCATGCTGCTTCTCTAAACTAAACTACCTTACTGTGGGAGGGTAGACAACTACCAGAAATAATGTTTAATATATTCTAATTAAATCAAATACAGTTAATCTTGCAGTCATTCTGTTTGTGCATAATAAGAAATCTAATATTAATAGTTGACACAATAGACTACAGATGCTGGAATCTGGAGCAAAAAACAAACTGGAGGAAGGCAATAAGACACTAGAGGCAAGAAGACACTAATTGGTGTTATCTACAGACCCCCAAAGAGTAGCCCGGATGTAGGGTGTAAGTTGCAGCAGGAGTTAAAACTGGCATGTAACAAAGGTAATGCCACTGTGGTGATGGGGGATTTCAAAATGCAGGTAGACTGGGAAAATCAGGTTGGTTCAGGACCCCATGAAAGAGAGTTTGTAGAGTGCCTCCGAGATGGATTCTTAGAGCAGCTTGTAATGGAGCCGACCAGAGAAAAGGCAATTCTGGATTTAGTGTTGTCCAATGAACCAGATATGATAACAGAACTCGAGGTAAAGGAACCGCTTGGAGGTAGTGATCATAATATGATTTGTTTTAATCTGCAATTTGAGAAGGAGAAGGTTAAATCGGAAGTGTCAGTGATGCATTTGAGCAAAGGGGACTATGAAGGCATAAGGAAGACACAAACAATCTCCCAGATGTACTGGAGGACAGAGGATCTAAGGGGGTAGAGGAACTGAAATAAATTTCCATTTGGCGAGAAATAGTATTGGGTAGGCTAATGGGACTGAAGGATGATAAATCCCCTGGGCCTGATGGTCTGCATCCCAGGGTCCTCAGGGAGGTGGCTCTAGAAATAGTGGACGCATTGGTGATCATTTTCCAATGTTCAATAGATTCAGGATCAGTTCCTGTGGATTGGAGGATAGCTAATTTATCCCACTTTTCAAGAAAGAAGCGAGATAGAAAACAGGAAATTAGCCTGACTTCGGTGGTGGGAAAGGTGCTGGAGTCAATTATTAAAGAGGTAATAATGGGGCATTTGGATAGCAGTAAAAGGATTAGTCCAAGTCAACATGGATTTATGAAAGGGAAATCATGCTTGACTAATCTTCTGGAATTTTTTGAGGATGTGACAAGTAAAATGGATGAAGGGGTGCCAGTGGATGTAGTGTATCTAGACTCTCAGAAAGCCTTTGATAAGGTCCTGCACGGGAGACTGGTGACTAAAATTAGAGCACATGGTATTGGGGGTAGGATGTTGACGTGGATAGAAAATTGGCAGACAGGAAGCAAAGAGTAGGAGTGAACGGGTCCTTTTCAGAATGGCAGGCAGGCAGTGCCGCAAGGCTCAGTGTTGGGGCCGCAACTGTTGACCATATGTATTAATGATTTGGAAGAGGGAATTAGGAGCAACACTAGCAAGTTTGCGGATGACACAAAGCTGGGTGGCAGTGTGAACTGTGAAGAGGATGTTAGGAGGTTGCAGGATGACCTGGATAGGTTGAATGAGTGGGCAGATGCCTGGCAGATGCAGTATAATATAGATAAATGTGAGGTTATCCACTTTGGCAGCAAAAACAAGGGGCAGATTATTATCTCAATGGGGTTAGGTTAGGTAAGGGGGAGGTGCAGTGAGACCTGGGTGTCCTTGTACACCGGTCACTGAAAGTTGGCTTGCAGGTACAGCAGGCAATGAAGAAAGCTAATGGAATGTTGGCCTTCATAACAAGAGGATTTCAGTATAGGAGTAAAGATGTTCTTCTGCAGTTGTATAGGGCTCTGGTGAGACCACATCTGGGGTATTGTGTACAGTTTTGGTCTCCTAATTTGAGGAAGGACATCCTTGTGATTGAGGCAGTGCAGCGTAGGTTCACGAGATTGATCCCTGGGATGGTGGGTCTGTCATATGAGGAAAGATTGAAAAGACTAGGCTTGTATTCACTGGAGTTTAGAAGGATGAGGGGGATCTTATAGAAACATATAAAATTTTATAAGGACTGGACAAGCTAGATGCAGGAAAAATGTTCCCAATGTTGGGCGTGTCCAGAACCAGGGGCCACAGTTTTAGAATAAAGGGGAAGCCATTTAAGACTGAGGTGAGAAAAAACTTTTTCACCCAGAGAGTTGTGAATTTATGGAATTCCCTGTCACAGAGGGCAGTGGAGGCCAAGTCACTGGATGGATTTAAGAGAGAGTTAGATAGAGCTCTAAGGGTTAGTGGAATCAAGGGATATGGGGAGAAGGCAGGCACAGGTTATTAATTGGGGACGATCAGCCATGATCACAATGGCGGTGCTGGCTAGAAGGGCCGAATGGCTTCCTCCTGGACCTATTTTTAATGTTTCTATGTTAACTCAGCAAGTCGACAGCATATTTGGAGGCAAAAGGATAGACGACATTTTGGGGTGAGATTCTCGATCAGGTCTTAAGAGTGTACAGGGAAGATAGACAGTATAAAGAGGTAAAAGGGAGGAGTAATGAATGGTGGATGATAGGTGGGAGCAGGTGAGGAGGGAGTAAATGTGCAAATGGAGCCAGGTGGAGGAAAAGGTTGGTGGAGGGACAGACAGAGACTGGAATGTGATGTGGAAACAAAAGGCTGCAGATCAAAATCTTATCAGTAAGAAAGGTGGACCCAAACAAGGGTGAGATGATGGGTAGATGTAACCAGTTAGAGGATGGGATAGGAGACGCAGGTGTAGCGTGTGGGTGATGGGCAAATATTAATTATTTTTCAAAATCACTAAATTATTTATCTTAAAAAATAATTATATACAACATACTAACTCAGGAAGAGACCACGAAATCCAACTGGCTCATGTGTTATACATGCTCCCGAAGACTCTTCCTATAACATAGCATCATAACTCTTTATTGCCAACTTGATCAAATACTACTCTACAATTCCCTTAAATGTGTCCATCGCGTTGCCCACAATCGTTCCTTATTGGAGCGAGTTTCAGATGCTCAACATCCTTTAGGAAAACCAGTTTCTTCTGAATTTCCTGTTTGGTTTATTGATGACATCTTACATAAGGTAAAATACAGGTGGGGGAATGAGGTCGTAATCCCACCTCAGCTATTCGGGTAATTCCGGCAAACGGGGTATTATTCCTCTCCTCAAAATGTATCTCTGCCATGAGACAAATCGCCGATGCTTATCTCTTGTTTGAAGCCCTGCTGGACAAGCAGAGGGCATTACAGGCAATCTTTCCACACAAAAGAAAGCTATGTGTTGTACGAGTCACCCAATATGCTCCATTATTCGACACCCACTTACAGCTGCCGAAGTAGCCACATACGTTTGTTGCAAGCCTCTAGCTTGTGTGCATTCTTTTTGGTTAGGTGCTGAGGTTAGATTTTAGATCAACATCACTAATGGGATAATCAGTTACGAAACAGCATTAGCGACCGTGGTGGTAACCATATCTCGGAGATTTAATAGCAGATGCAAATGTTTATTTACAAAATATAGTTATGGTAGCGGCTAAATCAGCAAGCTTGTACACACATTGTAGAACACGCTGCGCCTGCATTAATCTATTATTTATGCATTTCCAGTTTCCGTGTGATGCACTAACCCGAACCTTTTTTCCACAGAGCCACACGTTTACTCATTAAAGGGAGACAAAGGCAAAGTACTGAGCAAATATACGTCTCTCCCATCCCTCCCAGGAGTCAGCGAGGGCTATAAAGATCTCAACATCCCCGTATCCTCCCTTCCCAATCTAATTTTCCCTGTTTTTTTCGGATTAAAAAAAAACATTCCCTGTCAACTGAAAATGCTCCAGAAAAACGTAACAGAAATGCTGTCACCAATTTATTCCCCGTGTCACGAAAAATAAAACTTACCATCAAAGAAATCCCGTTGGTGTAATCCCTGTGGCCGATGCGGATTTGTCATTTGCCGCTTCAGAGGGTGATTTACTCTGCTGCCGGGTGCCGTGCGCCCGGTGCCACTGACTGACCGACCCGCTCCCCTCCTGCGGCTGAGGAGACGAAGCGAGCCCGGAGCGGCGGGACAGCGCCAGGCACAGCGCCGCGGCGTGACGTCAACTCGGCTCTCACTCACATTGCAGCCACCTGATGTAAGGCGAAGTGCTGGTCCTTGGTGTGTGTGTGAGAGAGAGAGAGAGAGAGAGAGAGCGAAAAGCGAAGGTGCTTCTTTTTCTTCCGAGGATGAGATTGCAACCAACGGATCTGAAATCAACAGCAAGAGAGAGAGAGAGAGAGAGGGAGAGAGAGAGGAATTGGACAACACTGCAGCCTAGTCAAATTGTCTGGGAGGAGAGGCAAGTAACAGAGTGGAGCTGCACAGGCGAAATGTGCATGAAGGAGCTGCAGATGCTGGTTTAAACCGAAGATAGTTACAAAAAGCTGGAGTAACTCAGCGGGTCAGTCAGCGTCTCTAGAGAAAAGGAATGGGTGACATTTCGGGTCGCGACCCTTTTTCAGACAGAAACAGATTGCTATCCACCTTTTAAAAAACATGAATTATTTTGTGAGAGAAACGAGCACCCCTTTTCGCAAACAATTTGTTGTAAAGTTTCCTATTCTCTCCACGTTTTCTGCAAACTCCGTTGCAATTCTTTCTGTGTTCGTTTTACATCATGATGCAATTGCGCGCAGGTCAGAGTTATATATAGGGATGTGCCAGCTGGAGCGCCCGGGAGCAAGCTTGCTGTTTCACATGGTTGAGATCAACAACCGGTTGCATAAGACTCACATGCAAATTATTGCTATCAAGCACCGAATCAAGCCAAAGCGCTTCAATACATATCTTTAAAAATCTTTACCGATGGCTGAGTGGGATACTCGTTCATCAGCCAAGCCAACCAGGATTGATTTAAAAAATATAGAAAGCATGGTGCTTTATCACTGTTTCTTCCAGTCGACGGAGGAAAACAACTACAGAATAAATTCGCATAAGGTATCAGGATGCATCCCAGGTCAGTGTTGAAATAGTTGATCCAAGCAGTCATTGGAAATGATCATTTTGCATATGATGCCGTACTTCAGCGAGTAAAAAGCACATGCAGAAATGGTGCATTCTAATGAAGTACTTACATTTGTATTGCCTATTATGGTTGTAAGACGACCGCGTCCCCACGATACTTCACTGGGTTCAGTATCACCCAGCACTCTTGCAAGTGGAACTAAAACCAATCTGGAGCACAACACATGTGTAGGAAGGAACTGCAGATGCTGGTTTACACCGAAGAAAGACACAACATGCTGGAGTAACTCAGCGGGACAGGCAGCATCTCTGGAGAGAAGGAATTGGTGACGTTTCGGGTCGAGACCCTTCGTCAGATTGTCTATCTTTGGAGTATAGTAAATTTTGCCAAGTTACACAGCAGCGTGAGGCAGGGAAATATTTACTCCACCAATCGGCCATAAAGACGTGTAGTTTATTTGTCTGTTGCAGTCCCAGGATACTACAAAGTGCTTTCCAGCCGACGACCAGATGTGACCTGCAGCCAATTTGCACACATCTAATTCTTGTCCGGTTCCTTTGAGATTGATCAAAGTATAAATATTGACCAGGACACGGGGATATTTCAGTCTTCTTTGATTATCACCATAAAATCTAAATTTTCAGTTTAGAAAACAGACAAGGTCTAATTTAGCATTTAATCCAAATGAAAACCTCTCCAACAATTCCATTAAGTACCGAAGGAGTGTCAGCCTCGATTATTTGATTCAGAACCATCCTGAATAAGCCTTATCTGATGGCATGATCATTCTCAAGCACTGCACATTCTCAAGCTCCTTATGAAAAGCTGACTGAACAAGGCTAGTTTGAACATCTATTTGTATGAAGTACACGAACAAACAGTCAGAACGCAGTAAGAACATCCTCAGTATATGAAAGCGACAGTCGTAACTTACTTTCTCTTCAAGTGTCAACCCAATGAACTTATTACACTAGACTAACTCCTTAAGGTAAAACTAGCTCAGGGTTTAAAATATAACAAATGGTTGTTTGCTGCCAGCTGGAAAATCCTCACAACTATTCCTGAGAGAAACGGTCCCTGCCCTGCGATGGTGAAATAGTGACTGAGCTAACAATGACAGAGGGCTTTAGCCTGCAACCGCTCCTTAGAAACATGGGTGGACAATATATGTGCTATGATTTAATTAAATCAGAATGTCTTTTCATCAGCACTGAATGAAAACAATCTCCCCTGATGCCCCAAGGTAGTTGTTAATGAATGTGTCCATTCCAGTTAAATCCCATCTGGGGATTTCTCATTATTCACAACTTCAATAATTTGCATAAATAGGCACTGTTGATGCTAAAACTGAAAAAGCTGGCACAACAAAAAAAAAACTCTTTACACTCTAATCCCAACTGTGCAGGAATATTGAAATTTAAAATGCAGAGAGCCCAGGAGGCAAAAACTCATCTGGCCACAACCTCAAAGCATATAATGCAACAAATCGCTTTTGAAGTATAGGAACGGCATACATTTTTGGACTTTCCATTAGATTCTCCAACAAAGTTACAATAGATGATTGAAAAACCCCTGTGGAAATTCCACATCCTATTAATTGTGAAGACTATTTTGGTTTGTCTGACATCCAAATACAGAATATGTATTTCAATACCCGTATCTGTCAATACCAGGGAAAGATACATAAATTTATATTTTCTTTCTTGTATACATTAGCTGGTAGTTGGAATAACGACTCCATCGCTAGCATTCATAAGAAATGTTTAATAACATAAGTGCAAAACAACCCTGATCTTCACTAGAGTCTTGGGTGGAGTGTATATAGGGCAGCCAATTTGATTCATCCTCTTTTGTGTATTGTGGGCCGAAGGGGTTGTTCCTGTGCTGCACTGTTCAATGTTCTAAGGTGCTGGGTGATCAGAAATTGGTTTTGATGACCCCGTTTGATGTTCCAGGTAACGGCAGGCAGTGGAAAGGTGAAAACGGGTGATTTGTCACTTACCTTTAGTGGGCCAGGGTGAACAATTCAAGCTGTTTTTAGCTGTACAAAAAGCTGGAGTAACTCAGAGGGTCAGTCAGCATCTCTGGAGAAAAGGAATGGGTGATGTTTTGGGTTGAGACCCTTCTTCAGACAAGCTGTATGTTGGACACCAAGGACATTACTACCTTTTGCTGTTTCTTGCATTGAGAAAAATGGATTCTCAAAGTAGGGATAATCGCAGCTCTAAGTTGAACATACACTAAAGGGATTAATAGCTCCAGTGGTACTGTGCTTAGATAAATTTCCCCAATCTATATGTAAAGACCATGCAATAAAATCATAGTATTTTATCCATTAATGTGTGACAAAACTCTTCCACGAGACTATTCAGTGATACTTGAAAATCTTGCAATTGCAGCTAGCTTGATGAATTCAACACACTAATAAAAACAACAAAACTTTTATCATGGACCTGTTTACTTCTTGAGTTGTAACTTTTCACATGGAGGAACCCTCCAGTGGCTAATTACTGTCTCTCTCGCCAAAGAGAAACTTATCATCATAGCTTAATGACTTCACTAGATTTAAATTATCATATGTAAATTGGGACTTGAATATATTTGGCATTTTAGAATACAAAACATGCTCGCCACAAGAATGCAATTGATTTGGGTGGAATAAGCTTGGTCTTCATGTAACTTTTAAAAATGTTGACTGCATACCTAATGAGATATAATGTGCCAGCATTGTGTTGACCTCGGATAGATTGCTCGTGTACCTCTCGAACATTTGCCATTTAATATTCAGAAGATAATCAAATTTAGCAAGGGACATGCGTACAGGTACAATGGCAGAGCACTACATTGCAGTAACATGCACATCATTATTTCAAGGGTAAAGTAAAGGTGATGGCAATGCATTATCTTGCCTTGCCATGGAATCGTTTTCATGAAGCAATTCAACATTAGTACTTTGCAAACCATTCATAGGGCAGAGGAATTGACATTGATTGTTCAACGCTTATCTTTCTTGGAGTTTAGATAGAAATAGGATTGTCCTTCTGTATGGTTTCACTTATCAGAATAAATTAAGAGTCAATAATCAAGTGTGTTTAATTGTCATATGCAACGGGATTGGAACACATTTTTAACTTCCTGCAGCTGAGAGGCAGGTTGACGCAACAATGTTCCGAGCAGTTCAGTGCTGAGGTAGGGTTGTGGTTTGGGCGGTGCAGGGTCGTTCATGAGCCTGATGGTGTTTGGAAATAAGCTCTTCTTGAACCTGGAGTTAACGCTTTTAAGGTTTCAGTACCTCCTTTTTGATGTGGCCAGTATCGTGCTGGGTTTTTGAGGATATTAGCTGCATTGAGGCAGCACATCCCGTCTTCAATGGGTGGACAATAATTTGAGCAATATACACACATTTCTGGAAATCTACAAACATCTGAGGAAGTAAAGGCATTGATGAGTTTTCGATGTGATTGTATTAATGTGCTGGGCCCAGGACAAATTACCAGAGATGTATGCCCGGGAATTTGAATCTGTTGATTTTCTCCACCACCGTCCTATTAATGAAGATAGGTTAATGAACCCTTCACATTCCCTTCCTTAGCCTTGCCTACATTGAGAATAAGATTGTTGTTCTGGCACCACGCTGCTAAATTATCAATATCCCTTCTCTACTCCCATTGTTACCTGTAATTTGTCCAACAACGGTGAATTGTCAGTGAATTTAAAGATGCTATTGGAGCTGTGTTTGGCTACACAATATGGGTGTAGAGAGAGTAGAGCAGGGGACAGAGCACACAGCCATAAGGAGTCCCTGTCCTGATGGTCAACGAGGAAGAGTTGTTGCCAATTTGTACTGATTGAAGTCTGCCAATGAGGAAATCAAGGATCCTGTTGCATTAAGATACAAAGATAGACACAAAATGCTGGAGCAACTTAGCGGATCAGACAAAATCTCTGGAGAGAATGGATAGGTAACGTTTTGGGTCGGAATCCTTCTTCAAACAATCACATCAGATAATCTAGATGACTAAAGGTCTGATCTTGACCACTTCCTGTTCTTCTATATATTGATTTTAGAAAAAACGCTGCCACGATGAAAAATAGAAGAGTTATTAGTGTTTAAAAAATGTTGAGATCCTCTCTCCTGAAAGCCACGCCCCTGCCGGAGGGACTATAAAACCCGGAAGTGTTGAGTGCCTCAGTCAGTCTCTGCAAGATGGGGGAGCGAGAGGGTCACGTCTCTCAGTCTGAGCTGTGAATAACACTGAACACATGTCTACTAAACTGTGAGAGGTTTTACTGACCTTGAGTGCCCTTAATGTGGTTTGAAAATGAAAATGTGGTTGGTTTGAAATAAAGCACAGCAAAAGGTTGCTGGTGGTGGTTGGTTTGAAATGAAGCACAGCAAAAGGTTGCTGGTGGTGGCTGGTTTTAAATGAAGCACAGCAAAAGGTTGCTGCTGGTGGTTGGTTTGAAATGAAGCACAGCAAAAGGTTGCTGGTGGTGGTTGGTTTGAAATAAAGCACGATTAAAAGTCTAAACTTGACAACTTCCTGTTTGCACTGTATATTGATTTTAGATGAAATGCTGCCACTTACAGCTGTGATTTTTCGCCATCTTACTCAGTCCCCCTCCGCTCATCAGGTGCAGACAATTCTTCCCATCAATGACTGTACTTTTTTAAGGAGGCTGAGGGCATTTAACATCTGCCAACCCCTACTGTGCAGTGTCTACCATTCAGTGGTGGCCAGTGCTCTGTTTTTTGCGGTGGCCTGTTGGGGAGGTGGCGCCCGCATAGCGGACAAAAACAGGCTGGACAAGCTGATCAGGAAGGCCGGCTCAGTGGTCGGGGCTGAGCAACGAACGGTCCAGCAGGTGGCAGAGGCCAGAACTCTGAACAAACTGGGTTCTATAATGACCAACCCCACTCACCCACTCCATGCCCTGAAGGTGATCAAGAGCGGCATCTTCAGTCAGAGACTGATTGCACCAATGTGCAAAACTGAGAGACATAGGAAGTCCTGTTTACCAGCTGCTATAAGGTTATATAATGCGCATAAATAACTGCACTTTTTTTTTCATTAATTGTATTTTAACTTGTATTTTAACTTGTTAAGTATGGAAGCTATTTGAGGAAATGTGTGGTGTTATGTCTGTCTTGAAGCTGCCGTGGCACTGTAATTTCCTGCAAAGGATTATTAAAGGTATAATCAATCAAATAAAAGTGTTATTAGTGTTTAAAAAATGTTGAGAATCTCTCTCCTGTCAATCACGCCCCTTGCGGTGGGAGGGATTATAAAACACGGAAGTGTGGGTGTGGCTCAGTCTCTGCAAGATGGGGGAAGGAGAGGTCACGACTCTGTCTGAGCTGTGAATCAACTGAACACACTGAATGTCTACTGAACTGTGAGTGTGGTGCTTTGTGTGGTTTTATGGTGGTTTCACCCTGTTTGATATGGTATGAAACTGCATTTGAATGTGGCCTTGCACACTGCATGAAATGGTATGAAACTGCATTTGAATTTGGTGGCCTTGCACCCTGCATGAAATGGTATGAAACTGCATTTGAATTTGGTGGCCTTATACCCTGCTTCAAATGGTGCGAAACTGCACTTGAATTTGGTGGCCTTGCACCCTGCTTGAAGTGGTATGAAACTGCACTTGAATTTGGTGGCCTTACACCCTGCTTGAAATGGTATGAAACTGCACTTTCAAGTCAGTCAGTCTCTGCAAGATGGGGGAGCGAGAGGGTCACGTCTCTCAGTCTGAGCTGTGAATAACACTGAACACATGTCTACTAAACTGTGAGTGGTTTTACTGACCTTGAGTGCCCTTAATGTGGTTTGAAAATGAAAATGTGGTTGGTTTGAAATGAAGCACAACAAAAGATTGCTGGTGGTGGTTGGTTTGAAATGAAGCACAGCAAAAGGTTGCTGCTGGTGGTTGGTTAGAAATGAAGCACAGCAAAAGGTTGCTGGTGGTGGTTGGTTTGAAATGAAGCACAGCAAAAGGTTGCTGGTGGTGGTTGGTTTGAAATAAAGCACAGCAAATGGTTGCTGGTGGTGGTTGGTTTGAAATAAAGCACGATTAAAAGTCTAAACTCGACAACTTCCTGTTTGCACTGTATATTGATTTTAGATGAAATGTTACCACTTACAGCTGTGATTTTTGGCCATCTTGTTCAGTCCCCCTCCGCTCATCAGGTGCAGAGGATTCTTCCCATCAATGAAAAATAAAAGTGTTATTAGTGTTTAAAAAATGTTGAGAATCTCTCTCCTGTCAATCACGCCATGAAGGCCACGCCCCTTCCGGTGGGAGGGATTATAAAACCCAGAAGTGTGGGTGTGGCTCAGTCTCTGCAAGATGGGGGAAGGAGAGGTCACGACTCTGTCTGAGCTGTAAATCAACTGAACACACTGAATGTCTACTGAACTGTGAGTGTGGTGTTTAGTGGTGATTTGTGTGGTTTTATGGTGGTTTCACCCTGCTTGAAATGGTATGAAACTGCATTTGAATTTGGTGGCCTTGCACCCTGCTCTAAGTGGTATGAAACTGCACTTGAATTTGGTGGCATTGCACCCTGCTTGAAGTGGTATGAAACTGCACTTGAATTTGGTGGCCTTGCACCCGGCTTGAAGTGGTACGAAATTGCACTTGAATTTGGGGATCATGCACCCTGCTTGAAGTGGTATGAAACTGCACTTGAATTTGGTGACCTTGCACCCTGCTTGGAGTGGTCATAAACTGCACTTGAATTTGGTGGCCTTGCACCCTGCATGAAACGGTATGAAACTGCATTTGAATGCGGTGGCCTTGCACCCTGCTTGAAGTGGTATGAAACTGCACTTGAATTTGGTTGTCTTGCACCCTGCTTGAAGTGGTATGAAACTGCACTTGAATTTGGTCGCCTTGCACCCTGCTTGAAATGGTAGGAAACTGCACCTGAATTTGGTGGCCTTGCACCCTGCTTGAAGTGGTAAGAAACTGCACTTGAATTTGGTGGCCTTGCACCCTGCTTGAAATAGTAGGAAACTGCATTTGAATTTGGTGGCCTTGCACCCTGCTTGAAATGGAATTTCAAGGAATAGCCGTGAGTCAACTGCCAGTCCACCAGCCGTGAGTGAGCTGCCAGCACATCAGGCTTGAGTGACTGAGCTGCCATCCCAAGAATCCATTTGGCCCACAATGTTCATACTAGCTCTCTGGAAACCAGTGCCTTCAGCCCAAAAAACTCATACTAGTGTTCCAGAAAGCTCCCCCCCCCCCCCCCCCCCAGAAGGCAGGAGAATGGGATTAGGAGGGAGAGACAGATCAGCCATGATTGAATGGCAGAGTAGACTTGATGGGCCAAATGGCCTGTTTGTTCCTATCACTTATGACCACATGACCAAACCTATAGATGCACTGTAGAAAGAATACTACCAATTTGATTGGTTTGGGAACAGCTCTGTGCAAGACCTCAAGAAATTGCAGAGTTGTGGATGTGGCTCAGTCCATCACACAGACCACATTTCCCACTATTCACTCTATCTACATTTCACACTGCACTGGAAAAGCAGCCCACATGATTGATTAAAGACTTGTTCCACCCTGGTCATTCCTCCTTCTCCTTGCTCGCATCTGATCGAAAGCACAGAAGCTTGAAAACACGCACCACCAGGCTCAGATAGTTTCTCCTTCTCCGTTATTGTGCAAAGTATAATCCTTTAATGAACTTTTTGGAGAGCAAGATAGAAATGTCAGCAAATAGAATGAAAATTTTGAGGTCTGCGAGAGTGCTTCTGCTTACTCCTGATGGATAAACTTTAGTTTAGTTTAGAGATACAGCATGGAAACAGGCCTTTTGGCCCATCGAGTCCGCACTGACCAGTGATCCCCACACATTAACACTATCCTACACACACTAGGGACAATTTACATTTATATCAAGCCAATTAACCTATAAACCTGTACGTCTTTGGAGTGTTGGAGGAAACCGAAGATCTCGGAAAAAAAACCATGCGGTAACAGGGAGAATGTACAAACTCTGAACAGACAGCACCCATGGTTGGGATCAAACCCGGGTCTCTGGCGCTGTAAGGCAGCAACTCTACCATTGCGCCACCGTGCCGCACCACTGTCTATTTAATTTACCTGTTGCTTAAGCGTCACAATCAAAAAGTTGCACTGCTAATTCTATACAAATCTTAAATGATTTCTATTCATTTGGTTGGTCGGTTAGCAAATTTGCAGACAACACTAAAACTGGCGGAGTTGCAGATGATGAGGAAGGCTGTCAGTTTACAGTGGGATATAGATCAGTTACAAATATGGCCAGAAAAATGGCAGATGGAGTTTAATCCAAGCAAGTGTGAGGTACTGCACTTTAGAGGTCAAATATAAAGTGCAATTATACAATTAATGGAAAGACCCTTATTAGCATTGATGTTCATGAGGATAGTTCCCTGAAACTGGCCACATCAGAAGATAGAGCACTAAAGAAGTGGTGTGCAGTTCTGGTTGCTCCATTACAAGGATGTGGAGGCTTTGGAGAGGGTGCAGAAAATGTTTACCGAATGCTGCTTGGTCTGAAGAAGGGTCTCGACCCGAAACGTCGCCCATTCCTTCTCTCCAGAGATGCTGCCTCACCTGCTGTTACTCCAGCATTTTGTGTCTACCTTGGATTAGAGGATATTGGTTCTAAGAACAGGTTGTCCAAGACTTGATAGAAATATAAAAACAGCATAGGCAGGGTACACAGTCAGAATCTATTTCCCAGGGTGTAAATGTCAAAGACTAGTTAGAGGGGGAACATTTAAGGATGTACGAAGCATTTTTGTTTGTTTAAGGTGAGTCTGGAAGCAGATACGATAGTGGTGTTTAAGCAGATACGATAGTGGTGTTTAAGATACATTTAAATAGTCATATGCATATGCTTGGAATGGAGTGATATGGATCACATACAGGTAAAGGAGATTAGTTTAATCTAGCACCATGTTCAGCAAAGAGAATGAGTGCCAGATAATCTGCTCTACGCTCTACTGTTCTTTATTCATCACAATATTGCACACACACAAAACTTCAGTTAACGTTTGCTCAGAAACAACTTTTTGGATTTTGAATAAATGCATTTGAAATTTATATTTAAACCCACATGATCGCTTAAGCAGTTTGTGCTACAAATAGAACCAGAAAATTTACCACAGGAGACGTTTCATTCGAATGCATCTGTGCCATTGAAGAGCTTTCCGACTAAACCTGCCTTCTAGCATTAGATCTATTATTAAAATAGTATTTTTAAGCAATTTAATTAAATCATCACCTAAATGGATTTTATGCAATACATCAAACCTACCAACTAACTCTTTATATTTTCAGTTCCATCTGATATTAATGATAGGACTTAAAATATACTGATGAGGTCAGTGTGATTGATCTTTTCATTACCACTGAAAAATTCAATCAAATTAGTCAGACATGATCTCCCCTTACATGGCAATCTTTGATGATCACTGCCTTTCCAATTTTAGCCGAAACGTGTCCTTAGAATGTTTATTTCCAATAATCTCCCTTCCTCAGAGATGAGACTCACAGGTCTCTAATTACCTGCCTCAACCTGGCTCTCCTTGAATAAACGTACCACATTTGGTGTTCTCCAGTCATCAAACACCTGATCTGTGGCTGGTGAAGATTTGAACTTTCCAGTCAGGAGCCTGATAAACTCCACCCTTGGCTCCCATTGGCAGCCTGGGGACACATCTTACTAAGCCCTGGTAATTAATTGACCTTTATGCCTCCTAAAACAAATAATACCTCCCTTTTAAATAATAACATGGTCTTGGAAAGTATTGATAAGAAGTACACATTTAAGAATTCATCCATGTCCTCTGGGTCTTCGCAGATTGAGACTTTTGTCCAAGTGAGTTCTCCCTTTTCCTTGATTTACCTCTTGCCATTTATGTACTTGTAAAGTGATTGAGGATTTTTCTTAATATGGTCTTCCATTGACACTTTTTTTGTTTAAAGTATAGCCTACACTTTCTAAACTCCTGAAGTCTCTCCCATTTTCAGTATTCTGAAGTTTTATTTCCCATTTTTTGCCTGACTTTTAATTGCTTTACTTATGAATATATCGCCCTCCTAGCAAAAAAGCTGCTCCCAATTTACTTTGCTCAGGTCATAGGGACAAACCCTCTTCAACTGCATTGGCTTTCTGAGTAAGGCCTGTGGTGACATAGTGCTTTCGTGGTTGGTTAAAATACATAATCAATTACTGCCTTAGTAAGGACCTGGACATCTTACTGGGTTTCTACTCTTCACTGAACCTCTTGGACAGTAAGTGTGTAAGAAGGAACTGCAGATGCTAGTTTATACTAAAGATAGACACAAAAAGCTGGAGTAACTCAGTGGGACAGGCAGCATCTTTGGAGAGAAGGAATGGGTGACGTTTCGGGTCGAGACCCTTTTTCAGACAGTCTGGAGAAGGGTCTCGACCCGAAACATCACCCATTCCTTCTCTCCAGATATACTGCCTGTCCCGCTCAGTTACTCCAGCTTTTTGTGTCTCTCTTGGACAGTAAGATATGTGTCATTGTTCATCGATTACAGCTCAGCATTCAACACCATCATTCCCTCAAAACAAATCATCAAATCACCTGATCGTCTTCAGGAAGGCTTTCTTTTCAGTTATCAGACTTCTGAAATGTCCTTCCATAAGCTAGGATACAGTCCAGATTCTCTAAATTATCTCATTGTAGACATTGGAAGTTGTCTCTGGAATTGTTACGCTACAATAATGTGAACTATATTCTGCATTATTATCTTTCTCTTCGCTCTACCTATTGTGCGTTTTTGACTTGATTGTATTCATGTACATTATCTGTTTTGATTGGACAGCAAAAAGCTTTTCACTGTACCTTGGTATGTGACAATAATAAACCTAATCAGTATGAATTGGCAACACTTCCTCCTCAAAACCATCAACACAGGAGCATTTCATGACTGCATGCTTAGTCTACTGGTCTACCCACCCTATACCCTTGACTGTGTAGCCAGACACAGCTCCAATGCCATATTTAAATTCACCAACAATGCTATGTTTGTTGGATGAATAACAGGTAACAATGAGTCAGAATGCAAGAGGGAGACTGATAATCTTTTTGAATCGTGCAAGAGCAATAATCTTGCTTTCAATGATAGCAAGACCAAGGATCTGGTTGTTGACTTCAGAAAGGGAAAGCCAGGGATCCATGAACCAATCTTCATTGACATTGGAGAGTCAACAACCTTAAGTTCAGCTGCATGTAAATCCTTGAAGATCTGTCACAGAGTGCAATCAAAATGAAAGCTGTTCTATGCCTCTATTTTCCAAGATTGAATAAATTCAATTAGTTGACAAATATTCTCTTTAACTTCTCCACGTGTACAGTGGAAAGCATATTGACTGGTTGCATCACAGCCTTATTTGGCAACTCAAACGCCCAGGAATGCAGGTGCCAAGAGCCTATGATGCTCGATCTAAAACAGGTACTGACCTTCCCATCGTCATAGGGATCCATAGAAACCACTGTTCCAAAAGGTACAGGAGCCTGAACATAATGACCACCAGGTTAAAGAACTGCTCCATCCCAGCAGCCAACATGCTCTTGAACACTGCACAACATAAGTGTCAACAACTATTGGCTTCTATGGACTGTGTCTTTGGTTGCACAAACAACTTCAGATTTTGCACAATTATAGTGCTATAGTATTAAAGAGTCATAGAGTCAGAGTGATACAGTGTAGAAACAGGTCCTTCGGCCCAACTTGCTCACACCGGCCAACATGTCCCAGCTACACTAGTCCCACCTGCCTGCGCTTGATCCATATCTTTCCAAACCTGTCCTATCCATGTACCTGTCTAACTGTTTCTTAAACATAT
Source organism: Malacoraja senta (assembly GCA_038087875.1). NCBI lineage: Eukaryota > Metazoa > Chordata > Chondrichthyes > Rajiformes > Rajidae > Malacoraja > Malacoraja senta. The sequence continues at coordinate 376,054,472 of CM075977.1, forward strand.
TACTGATATTAATTTATGGTATTATTGACAAACTATTTATCTGTGTGTTTTCCATTAACAAGCCTGTTAAGCTGCAGGCAAGCAAGAATTTCATTGAGCTATTGGCAGTACCTATGACAATTAAACACTTAACACTCTTGACAAATGCGTTTATTTAGAAAAATGCACACGGCTATATGCTTGTCCCATATGACCCGAGCACCTCTGGTTCTTTTACAAAGCTTGACATGTCTTATTGGGGGTAGACACAAAAAGCTGGAGTAATTCAACGGGACAGGCAGCATCTCTGGAGAGAAGGAATGGGTGACGTTTCGGGTCAAGACCCTTCATCCGACTGATTTCAGACAGAATGTCTTATTGGGGATTGGGCTGGCTAGCCAAATTATGGAGAAGGCCGAAAGACAATCCAAAAATTGAATTATTGACAACAGGAGGGCTTTCACATTGGCTTTCACATTACCAATACAGGTGCTCAAATCTGGTTTACTGCCAATTTCATAATAAAATTAAATGCTCAATATACTGATTGTATAACTATTAGCTGTCAAAATATGGATGAATAACTTATGTATGTTTTTTAAAAGTATAAATACCACACAGTGTAAGTAAATTTTGTTCAGTGAGCAACAGAATTTTAAAATAATCTGATCAGGTATTGTAGCTCGTTAAAATATCTGGAATTACATTAAGGAACATATCACAACAAAACTAATTTCAGCATACTAATTATAAATTCAGTTTACATGCAAGGCTTGCGTGACTTAGATCGCATTTTATGGACTTGAGACCGCTTCTTCAAACTGTCTTTAATTATAAAGGAACTGTGGAAAGAGGTTCAAATCAGGTTTGATTTTAGTTTTACGAGCCTTTAAAGTCATGTGTGACACAAGGATATCACAAGAGATGAATAGAAAGGATGCATAGCAAAAAAATAGGCAATTCCTCAGTAAAGGTAGGGATTTGGTAGATTTACAATGGGAGAGAAACAATAATAAAGCTAATACATTTTCCTCGCTGCAATATGATTGCCATGTTGCTCATTTAATATTTAGCATTCATATGCCCAAAGAATACCAACGTAATTCACAATTGCCTTAAAGTAGCACATAACGCACAAGGTGATTTCCCCGGACTTCCCGCAATCGGTGGCAATGTCGCAGAATACTGAAGATTCCCTGAAGTTTCTTGTCAACCTTAAGACGTGTGAAGTCCTTTATGTCAGCTTCTACAAAGAAATACTGACCTTTAAAAGCAAAAAGAAAAGCATTTTTAAACCTCTGGTTCCAAGGAAAGAATGGAAATCCATAAATGAAGTTGATGTATTGTAGCTGACAACCATGGACCCAGCACCATCTTAAAGACGTTTTGCGAGAGCAGAACATATGAATCATAGATACATAGAAAATAGGTGCAGGAGTAGGCCATTTGGCCCTTCAAGCCAGCACCGCCATTCAATGTGATCATGGCTGATCATCCACTATCAGTACCCCGTTCCTGCCTTCTCCCCATATCCCTGGATTCCGCAAGCCCTAAGAGCTCTATTTAACTCTCTTTTGAATGCATCCAGTGAATTGGCCTCCACTGCCTTCTGAGGCAGAGAATTTCACAAATTCATAACCCTCTGGGTGAAAACGTTTTTCCTCATCTCAGTTCTAAATGGCCTACCCCTTATTAGAGTCAGAGGGATACAGTGTGGAAACAGGCCCTTCGGCCCAACTCGCCCACATTGGCCAACAATGTTCCAGCTACACTAGTCCCACTTGCCTGCACTTGGTCCATATCCCTCCAAACTTGTCCTATCCATGTACCTGTCTAACTGTTTCTTAAACGATGGGATTGTCCCAGCCTCAACTACTACCTCCTCTGGCAGCTTGTTCCATACACCCACCACCCTTTGTGTGAAAAGGTTACCCCTCGGATTCCTATTAAATCGTTTCCCCTTCACCTTGAACCTATGTCCTCTGGTCCTCAATTCCCCTACTTTGGGCAAAAGACTGTGTATCTCCCCGATCTATTCCTCTCATGATTTTATACGCCTCTATAAGATCTCCCCTCATCTTCCTGCGCTCCATGGAATAGAGACCCAGCCTACTCAACCTCTCCCTATAGCTCACAC
>CM075977.1:376056787-376138287 GCA_038087875.1 Malacoraja senta
TCCTCTCTCCCCCCCCCCCCCTCCTCTCCCCCCCTCCTCTCTTCCCCCCTCCTCTTCCCCCCCCCTCCTCTTCCCCCTCCTCTCTTCCCCCCCTCTCTCTCCCCCCTCCTCTCTTCCCCCCCTCTCTTCTCCCCCCTCTCCCCTCCTCTCCCTCCCCCCCTCTCTCCCTCCCCCCGCCTCACTCCCTCCCTGCTCTCTATCCCCCCTCTCTCCCTCCCTCCCTCCCTCCCTCCCTCTATGTGCCTCTGTGTCCCTCTCTGTGCCCCTCTCTCTGTGCCCCTGTGTCCCTCTCTCTCTACCCCCTCCCTCTCCCACTCTAGCCGTGCCTGCGAGTTGGGGGCTATATGTGAGTGGATAGGGCAGGGGATGGTGTAAAAGGAGTGAATTAATAATATTAATATAATATCAATGGGGTGGTTAGTGTGTGTGAGGGGTTGGTTAGTGTGTGTGTGACGCCACAGGCTGCCCCCTCACCCCGCAATCGCGCGTTGAGGGGACGGGACCCAACAGGTCCCACTTGTAATTCCTACAATTGTATGGGAATTTTGCTAAATGGTTGATTGATGGACGTGGAAAAGTGGACCAGAGAATTATGAAGGTAATTGTCCCTTCATACTATTTGGAGAGAAGGGAGGATGTCTGGTAGTGTAATTTCAGTAAAGATGCTAGAAGTTGCAAAAGGTGAACATTAACTCTGTTTCTCAACACCTGTATACTTGTCTGACCTGCTGTGTGTTTCTGACATTTTCAGATTTCCACCAACTTCAATTTCCACATCTGCAGGTTTGTTGATTTTCAATTAACATGAAATTTAGCCAAAGGTATAATTTATGTTCGCTGTCTGTTCGGAGCACTGTATTAATTAGACAATAACTGTATTATTTTGTACAACGGATGTTGGAAGTAGCAACAATGTCAGCAAGACTTTAGTGCTAGTTTGCAACAAAAACTATTTAAAGTGAACCAAATTTGAAATAACCATTTCCCATTACTTGTAAAACCTGCTTGAATTGCATTGATATTCTTTTTAACAATGCATGGAAAAATAATTGATTCAATTTACTGTACTCTCACTTTGTGCTCAAAGGAGTGAATTTCATTTGGGAAATATAAAAATATTGGCTGGGGAAGGCTTTTCAGGCCTTTAAGCCGACTTCACCTTTTCAACACCCCATGCCTAATCTTCTACCTCAGCACCATTTTCCTGCCCTATCATCCCCCTAATTCCATTAGTATCCAGAAATCAATCTCAGTTTTGAACACAGTTAATGACTAACATCCACAGAGAATTCCAAAAATTCACCACCCTCCGAGTGCAGAAACCTTTCCCATTTCAATCCCAAATAGCCCACTGTTTTTTTTTTTAAATTGGGTTCCCTAGTTCTAGACTCCTCACCAGGGGAAACATCTACCCTAAGAATTCTAAACATTTTGTAGATTTCAAAAAATAATACCTCTTATTCTTCTAAATTCTAGCAGATAGAATCTGAGCATAGTCTGCCTTTCCTCAAATGGTGGACCAGCCATCCCAGAATGGCTGAATCCACGATGCATTTCCTCTGCAGAGGATATATTTATAGTGGCAGATTGGCCACAACAATATTAACTAAGAAAATGAAAATCATCGACAGCACTTCAGATGTGGTCTCACCCAAGGGCCTGTAAATTTGGAAAATCTTTAGTCTTGTTCTCAAATCCTCTTACAACAAAGGCTAGAATACCACTTTACATAATAACTGCCTGATTCACCTGTATGTTAGCTTCCACAAACAAATTTGTGTACATCAACACTCAGATGATAGATGGAGGGGCACGTAGTGTGGAGAAAGCAGGGACTCTGCAGAAGGATTTGGTCAGGTTGGGAGAGTGGACAAAAAAGTGGCAGATGGAATACATGCATAGCAAAGTGTGAGGTCATGCATTTTAAAGGCATAGATTATTTTCTAAATGGGGAGACGATTCAGAATTCAGAGGTGAAAAGAGACTTGGGAGTACTGGTGCAGGATTCCCAAAGATTAATTTGCTGGTTGAATCGATAGTAAGGAAGGCAAACGCAATGTTGTATTGATTTCGAGAAGACTAGAATATAAAAGCAGGGATGTAATGTTGAGGCTTTATAGGGCACTTGTCCAACTGCATTTGGAGTATTATGAGAAGTTTTGGCCCCATATCTGAGGAGGGATGTGCTGGGGTTGGAGAGGTAGTTTATGAAGATGATCCTGGAGATGATTGGGTTAACGTATGATAAGCTTTTGAATGCTCTGGGCCTGTACTCGCTGGAGTTTAGAAGGATGAATGTCGATCTCAATGAAGTTTAGTTTCGTTTATTGTCACATGTACTGAGGTACAGTGAAAAGCTTTTGAAAGTTACTGAAAAATGAAAGGCTTGGATAACATGAACGTGGACAGGATGTTTCCACTAGGACCAGAGGGCATAGCCTCAGATGAGGAGAAATTTCTTTAGTCAGAAGGTGGTGAATCTATGGAAGTCATTGTCACAGATGGTTGTGGCCAAGTCTTAGGGTATTTTTAATGTGAAGATTGATAGGTTCTTGATTAGTAAGGTTGTCAAAGGTTACGGGGGGAAAGCGGGAGAACGGGATTGAGAGGGAAAGTTAGATAAGTCATGATTTAATAGTGGAGTAAAGACTCGCTGGGCCGAATTGCCTAATTCTGCTCCTATGTCTTATGAACATATTCTTTTTGAGAATCAACCTCTCATATTTTACAAAGAACTCAATTTTTTTAAATTTTACTACCAAAGCGAATAACCTCACATTCTTCTATATTATATTCTTCATTGTTTCCCACTTACTACTTATCGATATCCCCAGACTGTCCTTGCAGTCTCTTCACCACCCACATTCCCACTTAGTTTCATGTCATTACGTCATTTAATTGGACCTGTTGAACTGATTGATATTCTTGTTCTCAGATGAATATCTGCTGTTATAATTTTTTTCCTCTCGTGCTCCATTACTACGATAAGCCACTGAATGGTTTTAGCACAAAAGGATCATGTACACATCATGTGTACATCAACCCTCACAAGCCCAATCCACTGATTAACCACAGGTCCTTAGCCAGGTCCAGTTCAATGCACAGCTGCTACCATATATATACCACAGCTGCTACCAGGTCCAGTTCAATGCACAGCTGCTGATTTTCCTCCACCAGTTTGTATTATATCCAGGGTAAGGCTTTATATTGCATCCAGGGTAAGGCTTGGTATTGTATCCAGGGTAAGGGGGGAGAATGAGGGCCAGGGCAGTTTACTGTTCTGGATGTCAGATGTGGGAGGTCATGGAGTCTGATACCCCTCCAGACGTCCACATCTGTGTCAGGTGCGTAGAGATGGGGTTCCTAAGGGACCGTGTTAGGAACCTGGAGCAGCAGCTCGATGACCTCTGTCTGATCAGGGAGAGTGAGGAGGTCATAGAAAGGAGTTATAGGGAGGTGGCCACTCCAAGACCACGGGAGGCAGACAAGTGGGTCACGGTTAGGAAGGGCAAGGGGCAGAGGCAGGGACTAGTGAGTACCCCGGTGCCTGTACACCTTGAAAATAAGTACTCCTGTTTGAGTACTGTTGGGGGGACAGCCTTCCTGGGGGTAGCGACAGCAGCCAGGCCTCCGGCACAGAGACCGGCCCTGTTGCTCAGAAGGGTAGGGAAAAGAAGAGGAGGGCAATAGTAATAGGGGACTCTATGGTTAGGGGGTCGGATAGGCGATTCTGTGGACGCAGTCATGAGACCCGGATGGTAGTTTGCCTCCCTGGTGCCAGGGTCAGGATGTGTCTGAACGCGTCCAAGATATCCTGAAATCGGAGGGAGAGGAACCTGAGGTTGTGGTACATATAGGTACCAATGACATAGGCAGAAAAAGAGAAGAGGTCCTGAAAGGAGAATTTAGGGAGTTGGGAGAAGAGTTAAGGAGTAGGTCCGCAAAGGTAACAATCTCAGGATTACTACCTGTGCCACGCGACAGTGAGAGTAGGAATGAAATGAGGTGGAGGATAAATGCGTGGCTGAGGAACTGGTGCAGCGGGCAGGGATTCAAATTTCTGGATCATTGGGACCTCTTTTTGGGGAAGGTGTGACCTGTACAGAAAGGACGGGTGCACTTGAACCCGAGGGGAACCAATATCCTGGCGGGGAGATTTGCAAAGGCTACTGGGGAGACTTTAAACTAGAACGGTTGGGGGAGGGACTCAAATAGAGAAAGATAGTAGAAACTGTGGGAGGCAGGAGCAGAGAAGGGAAGCACTCGGACCCAAAATGTAGGGGAGAAAGAAGAAAAAGTTAATAAACAGAGAATAAGTGGTGGTGGGTTTCTTAAATGTGTATATTTGCAGAGTGGACAGCTATCTGCAGAACCAAAAGAGATGGGGAGATATTGAACAATTTCTTTTCTTCGGTATTCACCAAGGAGAAGGATATGGAATTAGGTGAGGTAAGGGAAACAAGCAGAGTAGCAATGGAAACTATGAGATTCAAAGAAGAGGAGGTGCGGACACGTTTGAAAAATATGAAAACGGATAAGTCTCCAGGTCCTGACAGGATATTCCCGAGGACATTGAGGGAAGTTAATGCTAGGAGCATTGTAAGAAAGGTGGATGAGCTTAGAGTCTGGATTGACACCTGGAAGTATGATGTTGTGGCGATCAGTGAAACATGGTTGCAGGAGGGCTGTGATTGGAAACTAAATATTACAGGATTTCGTTGCTTCAGGGGTGATAGAATTGGAGGGGCAGGAGGTGGGGGTGTTGCATTGCTTGTCAAGGAAGATATTACAGCAGTGCTTTGGCAGGATAAATTAGAGGGCTCGACTAGGGAGGCTATTTGGGTGGAGCTGAGAAATGGGAAAGGTGTAGCAACACTTATAGGGGTGTATTATAGACCGCCAAATGGGGAGCGAGAATTGGAAGAGCAAATATGTAAGGAGATAGCAGATATTAGTAGTAAGCACAAGGTAGTGATTGTGGGAGATTTCAATTTTCCACACATAGACTGGGAAACACATTCTGTAAAAGGGCTGGATGGTTTGGAGTTTGTAAAATGTGTGCAGGATAGTTTTTTGCAGCAATACATAGAGGTACCTACTAGAGAATGGGCAGTGCTGGACCTCCTATTAGGAAATGAGACAGGGCAGGTGGCGGAGGTAAGCGTCGGGGAGCACTTCGGGTCCAGTGATCACAATACCATTAGTTTCAATATAATTATGGAGAGGGTCAGAACGGGACCTAGGGTTGAGATTTTTGATTGGAGAAAGGCTAACTTTGAGGAGATGCGAAAGGATTTAAAAGGAGTGAATTGGGACATGTTGTTTTATGGGAAGGATGTAGAAGAGAAATGGAGCACATTTAAAGGTGAAATTTTAAGAGTACAGAATCTTTATGTCCCTGTTCGGTTGAAAGGAAATAGTAAAAATTGGAAAGAGCCATGGTTTTCAAGGGAAATTGGACACTTGGTTTGGAAAAAGAGAGAGATCTATAATAATTATAGGCAGCATGGAGTAAATGAGGTGCTTGAGGAGTATAAAGAATGTAAAAAGAATGTTAAGAAAGAAATTAGAAAAGCTAAAAGAAGATATGAGGTTGCTTTGGCAAGTAAGGTGAAAGTAAATCCAAAGGGTTTCTACAGCTATATTAATAGCAAAAGGATAACAAGGAATAAAATTGGTCCATTAGAGAGTCAGAGTGGACAGCTATCTGCAGAACCAAAAGAGATGGGGGAGATATTGAACAATTTCTTTTCTTCGGTATTCACCAAGGAGAAGGATATGGAATTAGGTGAGGTAAGGGAAACAAGCAGAGTAGCAATGGAAACTATGAGATTCAAAGAAGAGGAGGTGCGGACACTTTTGAAAAATATGAAAACAGATAAGTCTCCAGGTCCTGACAGGATATTCCCGAGGACATTGAGGGAAGTTAGTGTAGAAATAGCAGGGGCTATGACAGAAATATTTCAAATGTCATTAGAAACGGGAATAGTGCCGGAGGATTGGCCTACTGCGCATGTTGTTCCGTTGTTTAAAAAGGGTTCTAAGAGTAAACCTAGCAATTATAGACCTGTTAGTTTGACGTCAGTGGTGGGCAAATTAATGGAAAGGATACTTAAAGATAATATATATAAGCATCTGGATAAGCAGGGTCTGATTAGGAACAGTCAACATGGATTTGTGCCTGGAAGGTCGTTTGACTAATCTTCTAGAATTTTTCGAAGAGGTTACTAGGGAAATTGATGAGGGTAAAGCAGTGGATGTTGTCTATATGGACTTCAGTAAGGCCTTTGACAAGGTTCCTCATGGAAGGTTGGTTAAGAAGATTCAATTGTTGGGTATTAATGGTGGAGTAGCAAGATGGATTCAACAGTGGCTGAATGGGAGATGCCAGAGAGTAATGGTGGATGGCTGTTTGTCAGGTTGGAGGCCGGTGACTAGTGGGGTGCCTCAGGGGTCTGTGTTGGGTCCACTGTTGTTTGTCATGTACATCAATGATCTGGATGATGGTGTGGAAAATTGGATTAGTAAGTATACAGATGATACTAAGATAGGTGGTGTGGTGGATAATGAAGTAGATTTTCAAAGTCTACAGAGAGATTTAGGCCATTTGGAAGAGTGGGCTGAAAGATGGCAGATGGAGTTTAATGCTGATAAATGTGAGGTACTACATCTCGGCAGGACAAATCAAAATAGGACGTACATGGTAAACGGTAAAGAATTGAGGAATGCAGTTGAACAGAGGGATCTAGGAATAACTGTGCATAGTTCCCTGAAGGTGGAATCTCATGTAGATAGGGTGGTAAAAAAAGCTTATGGGGTGCTGGCCTTTATAAATCAGAGCATTGAATATAGAAGTTGGGATGTAATGTTAAAATTGTACAAGGCATTGGTGAGGCCAATTCTGGAGTATGGAGTACAATTTTGGTCGCCTAATTATAGGAAGGATGTCAACAAAATAGAGAGATTACAGAGGAGATTTACTAGAATGTTGCCTGGGTTTCAGCAACTAAGTTACAGAGAAAGGTTGAACAAGTTAGGTCTTTATTCTTTGGAGCGCAGAAGGTTAAGAGGGGACTTGATAGAGGTCTTTAAAATTATGAGCAGGTTAGACAGAGTTGATGTGGATATGCCTTTTCCATTGAGAGTAGGGAAGATTCAAACAAGGGGACATGACTTGAGAATTAAGGGACAGAAGTTTAGGGGTAACATTAGGGGGAACTTCTTTACTCAGAGAATGGTAGCTGTGTGGAATGAGCTTCCAGTGGAAGTGGTGGAGGCTGGTTCGATTTTATCCTTTAAAAATAGATTGGATGGGTATATGGACGGGAAAGGAATGGAGGGTTATGGTCTGAGTGCAGGTAGATGGGACTAGGGGGAAGTATTTTTTTTTTTTTTAATTTAAAAAAATGTTCGGCACGGACTTGAAGGGCCGAGATGGCCTGTTTCCGTGCTGTAATGGTTATATGGTTATATGGTTATATGTCACTTACTGCACCCATCTGCCAGTCAAACCCCCGTCATTTATAGACAGACAAAAAATGCTGGTGTAACTCAACGGGTCAGCTGCCTGTCCATCTGAGTTACTCCAGCATTTTGTGTCTATCTGCCGAACGATTGGCAACCTCGCCAACAGTCTGTTTGTTTTTTCGTCTTTTTTGAAATTTTTTGTGCATTTTATAAGTTTGTGTAAATGTTCTCCAGTTTGTTTTATGTGGGGGGGTGGGGGGGTCGGGAGAAACATTTTTTTCAGTTTCTTACCTTGCCAGAGACGCGATGTTTCCGGGTCGCGTCTCCGGTCGTTTTGCGGCCTACCATCGATGGAGCTGGAGGCCTCCTAGGACTGATCTTGGGCCCAACCGTGGGGCGCGGACTTAATATCGGAGCCGATCCCTTGCCTGGGATCGCTCCAACCGCGGCCTGCGGACTTATCATCAAGAGCTTGCTGTCTCGGGAGAGCCTAGTCAGGAGCTCCGACAAACGCAGAGGCTCGACCAGCCTCGACGCGGGATTCAATCGCCCAGCGTCGGGGAGCTGACATCCCCCCGATGCAGCAGCTGGATCGCCCCAACACGGAGGGTCCAAAACGCCGCTGGCTCCAAGATCGTCCCATCAACGGAGGCCCCCCACCGCGGGAGAGCTAAGGGAAGAGGTTGAACTTTTTTCTGCCTTCCATCAGAATGAGGAATGCGGAGGAGTCACTGTGGTGGATGTGTTAAAATGTGTTTTGTGTGTTCTGTTGCTTTTTATTTGTGTGACTGACTTGGCAAATTAAATTCCTCATATGTTTCAAAACATACTTGGCCAATAAAGTATTATTGTGATTGTGATTGTGATTGTGATCTTCAGTGTAAGCCAGTATCTAGGAAGGAGGAGGACCATAAATACTTTATGGTCACATGTGCCTCGGCATTCCAGCATCTGGCTTTCCTTGTTTGCAAGTTTGCAAGAGTGATAGGCATCACACTTCTACCATGTGGTGTCAAAGTAAAGATCACAACCTTTGAACACAAACAAGTGTGCAGTAAGCCGTCAATTATTTTGCACATTTTCAATAAAACTTACCACGTTTTTCTTTCTTGAGGCATCTTCTCATTCCTGTTCACCTGCCTGTACTTGAAAGGACCAAGCTTCGGTCTGTAACTCTCTGAACACATTTCCTTCATTGTCCCTCAGAGGTTCTTATTACCCGTTAACTTGATCCAGTTCATCATGCAAATCAGCCTCTCCCCTAATCAGCTCCATTTACACTTCGTGATGCCTCAGTAAGCTCAGCCAACATTTATGCACCCGTCATTCTCTGGCACAAAAGGCAGTGGAGGTCAATTCACTGGATGTTTTCAAGAGAGAGCTAGTGTTAGATTTAGCTCTTAGGGCTAAAGGAATTAAGGGATATGGGGGAAAAGCAGGAACGGGGTACTCATTTTAGATGGTCAGCCATGATCATATTGAATGGCGGCACTGGCTCGAAGGGCCGAATGGCCTACTCCTGCATCTATTTTTCTATGTTTCTATTCCCTCTTCTCCCCTCTCTTGTTGGTCAGAAGATACAAAACTCAACCGCACATTCTACTAAATTCAGGACAGCTACTTCCTCGTCGTTATAAGTGTAAGGACATCAGAAGCACAGAAAGGGGGATGATCGCACAATGTTCAATTGCATTCAGAACTATTTAGAAAGTGAACTAGTACTTTCCTGAATGCAGCAAGATAACATTTGGACATGGGCCGAACCCGTGATATTCAATAACATTACCATTGTTGAGTTCCTAGCCAACACATCCAGAGACTTATAGACTGGAAATTCAACTGGACCAGCCACATGATTACTGTGGCTGTAAGAGCAGACGAGGGTGGCTCATCTCCTTACACCCCAAGACTTCTACAATGCGCAAGTCAGGAGTGTGAGGAATATTCTCAACTTGCCTGGATGAGTGTATTTTCGACAACTCTCATGAAGGTTGACACCATTTAAAACAGCGGTTGAATGTTACCCCTTCTACTATCTTAAACATTCCCTCCCATTACTGGTGTACAGTGGCTGCAATATGTACCATCTACAAAACGCAAAGCAATTATCCACTTCGGTCACCCAAACAGGACTTCTAAAACCGATGACCTCTAGCACCGATGAGATAGCCAGCATATCCACATGAACACCACTACCATTAAGTTCTCTACAAGAAACATTCCATCCTGACCTGGAAATATATTCCTGTTGATCATCATCACTGGTGGAACTTGATAATGCAACAGGACTGTGGGAATACTTTCACCAGAAGGACTGAAGCAGTTAAAATGAATGGCCATTTCCTTCTCAAAGGTAAATTAGGAATGGGCAATAATGTGCTAATGTCCACATTTGGAAAAATTAAAATAATGTTTTCAATATATTCACTTTCCACTTTTGAGACTAAGTTTTAAAATAATTCTTCTCGATTTTCCTTCTTTTACTTTCCATCTTTATCTTAAAATTCAATACTAATCTCTGCATTATGAATTTTGGAACCTCAAATTGTTATTTTGTCATGAACAAAAGCATCTCAATTAGTATTAATATACTTGAAGAAAATTTCCCATAGATGGTGCTGCATGAGGTCCTCATTTCAGAGAGCTTTTGGAGGAGGCGACAAGATGGAATGGGTATCCCCACTGACGGAGACAGTAGATCAGATAGCGAGTCATCCATGTGATAACATTAACATATGCTGCATTCAAGAGCAGGGCTGACAGAGAGTTAACAATGTTATCTGTAGCTTTCCTATGTGCGCTAAAAAATGCCAAGACAGTATCAAAGAATTCTGTAGATAGTCATTCGCCCAAAGTGATGCACTCTCCTGTGACAATGCAATATGTTTATTTATGTTTAAATAATGTTTAAACAACACAAATGTTTATTTTGAAAATCAAGTGCATTGCATCTACTCTTATTAAATCATAAATGAAACATCCTTCTTTGTTTTATGTTATCTGATTTTTTTTTAAATTTTCAAACACCATGCTGATAAATAAATCAGCATTTATGTAGTAGTATGAAATTCAAATAAATTTGCAAGGCTCATTGAATTTTAAGCTACAATACGATCTCTGATATGTGATGAACATCCGTTCAAGGTCCATTCATAGGTATTTACAACTCAGCGGACTATTTCATCTCAATTATTATATTGTAAAACATTTACATCATTATTCACCATTGAGTATATATTATGGATGTTATTTTCTGGAAAGGAATTTTAAACATTGGAATAATCCACAGCAGTTAGCTCACAATCGATAAACTTTTTTGTTTTCTTTTGTTTTTGTTCTTCAAGCTTAGCTAGATTCTTTCTTTGAACCTGAACACTTTCTATTACAGTTCATGGCATCCCGACCGCAACAGGGTGATATTTCTCCATATCAAAACGAGCATTCACAATGTAAAGCTGATTACTGACAATTTAGAAACGACTTTGTGTTGAGGATTTGTAAGCAAGTCACAAGGTAAAGAGCCAATGTTTAACACACCACATCACCTCAAGCCCAATCATTAACTCATCAAGTGAAAATATCACCTTGCATCAACTTTGCAGATCATTCTGGCAATCAATGCCCATAAATGTATCCAAGTTAATCAAAAATTATAGAGACGCAATATAGAAACAAAGAAGTGTTTCTATGGACATATATATATGAAGAAGGCAGCTCAGGTAAATGTGCGGCCTCCAGAGAACAAGGTCAGTAAACTAATAACAGCAAACAAAATGTGGCAGGGATCAGTTCTTGGCCCGCTATTGTTTACTATTTACCTGTATGACCCGGAGGCAGCGACTGTTTTGTTGATGATACTAAAATAAGTAGAATAAATTATTTTGATAAGATACTGTGATTCTGCTAAAGAACACAGATAGACTGAGCCAGTGGGCAAAGGGATTTAATGTGAGGCAGTGTGAGGTCATGCACGTTGGTAAGTGAAATCAAACAGCTGATTAGTACTTAAATAAAGGGAGACCACAAATAAGCGAACGGCAGGGGGTTCTAGGTGTTCTAGTGTGCGAATCACTAAAAGCTAGCAGGTAGTTCCAATAAATAGTTAAGGTAAACTTCACTTTGACCTTTGTTGTAAAAGGGTTGAAGTTTAAAAATAGGATGTTTATACGGGGTGTTGGTGAGGCCTCACCTGTAATACTGTGTATATTTTTGTTTCCTTTCCTGATTTTGGAGGCAGTGCAAAGCAGATTCATCGAGCTAAGCCTTGAGATGAGAGGATTGGCCGACCAAGAGATAGATCATTTGAACTTTTTGTTCGTTGGAAGAGGGGTGACCTTATTATAGACAATAGACAATAGGTGCAGGAGTAGGCCATTCGGCCAGCCCCGCCATTCAATGTGATCATGGCTGATCTTCCACAATCAGTACCCCATTCCTGCCTTCTCCCCATATCCCCTGACTCTGCTATCTTTAAGCCCCATCTAGCTCTCTCTTGAAAGAATCCAGAGAACCAGCCTCCATCGCCCTCTGAGGCAGAGAATTCCACAGACTCACAACTCTCTGCATGAAAAAGTGTTTCCTCATCTCCGTTCTAAATGGCTTACCCCTTATTCTTAAACTGTGGCCGCTGGTTCTGGACTCCCCCAACATCGGGAACGTGTTTCCTGCCTCTAGAGTGTCCAAACCCTTAATAATCTTATATGTTTCAATAAGATCCCCTCTCATCCTTCTAAATTCCAGAGTATACAAGCCCAGCCGCTCCATTCCCTCAGCATATGACAGTTCCGCCATCCCGGGAATTAATCTTGTAAACCTGCACTACACTCCCTCAATAGCAAGAATGTCCTTTATCAAATTAGGGGACCAGAACTGCGCACAATACTCCAGGTGTGGTCTCACTAGGGCCCTGTACAACTGCAGAAGGACCTCTTTGCTCCTATACTCAACTCCTCTTGGTTTGAAGGCCAACATGCCATTCGCTTTCTTCACTGCCCGCTGTACCTGCATGCTTACATTCATGGTCTGATGAACAAGGACCCTCCAAATCCCGTTGTACTTCCCCTTTTCCCAACTTGACACCATTTAGATAATAACCTGCCTTCCTGTTTTTGCTACCATAGTGAATAACCTCACATTTATCCACATTAAACTGCATCTGCCATGCATCTGCCCACTCACCCAACCTGTCCAAGTCACCCTGCATTCTCATAGCATCCTCCTCACAGTTCGCACTGCCACCCAGCTTTGTGTCATCTGTTCACACTGCCACCCAGCTTTGTGTCATTATTCAAGTATACGAGTTCCAAAGGGAGCTGTCAGGGTAAATGTTGAGATGTTTTCAATAATGGGAGTTTAAAAGTATGGCATGGAAACAGGCCTTTCATCCCACTGAGTCTACATCAAGCAGTGATCACCCATTCACACTAGTTCTATGTTATCCCACTTTCTCATCCACTCCCTGCATGTTAGGGACAATTTACAGAGGCTAATGGACCTATAAACCTGCACAAGCGGCACAGTGGCACACGGTAGAGCTGCTGCCTCACAGCGCCTGAGACCCAGGTTCCTGACTACGGGCGTTTTCTGCATGGAGACATGCAGGTTTATAGGCTTCTGCAAATTGCCCCTAGAGTGTGGGATGGGATAGCATAGACGTAGTGTACGGGTGATCGATGGTCGGCATGGACTCGCTGGGCCGAGAGGCCTGTCTCCACGCTGTATCTCTAAACTAAACATCTTTTTGGGATATGGGAGGAAACTGGTGCACCCAGAGGAAACCCACAAGGTCACAGGGAGAATGTGAAAACTCCACACATACAGCACCAAGGTCAGGATAAAACCTGGGTCTCTGGTGTTGTGAAGCATTGTGCCACCCTAATGAAGAGATATAGCTTCAAGATAAGGAACTGGCCATTTAAAACAAAGTGGTAATCTCTGGAATTCTTGCTCTGATGGGTGGTGGAAGCTGGATCATTAAAACCATTTGAAGAGGATTTAGACTTTAGTGATACAGCGCAGAAACAGGCCTTCCAGCTCACCAAGTCCACGCCCACCAACGATCAGCCGACAATAGCAATAGCTAGGGACAACTTACAATACTGAAGCCAATTAACCTACAAACCTGTACGTCTTTGTGTGTACAAGCTCCGAACAGACAACACCCAAGGTCAGGATTGAACCCAGGTCTCTGGCGCTGTAAGGCAGCAACTCCACCACTGCGCCACCGTGCCGCCCAGAATGTGGATAAATATTAATAGAGTGAGCAATAGAGCGATATTGAGAAGAGGAGTTGAGGCCAACATAGATGAAAATTGATTCTCTAATTTCAAGTAACCCTCCCCCCACCCTAGTCATCCGTTGGTTTCACTATTTGTATCCCTTCTTCCACAACCAATAATGGACATTGTGGGTTCCACCTTTCCCGAGCAATTGCTGCCGGCTCTGATGTGTTCTGTACCTTTTCATACCTTTAGTTTCCCTCTCCCCTGACTCCCAGTCTGAAGAAAGGTCTCATCCCGAAACATCACCTATTCCCTTTCTCCAGAGATGCTGCCTGACCCGCTGAGTTACTCGAGCATTTTGTGTCCACCTTCGGTGTAATCCAGCATCTGCAGTTCCTTCCTATACATAGATCCCTAACCGGTCTGAAGAAGGGTCTCGACCCGAAACGTCACCCTTTCCTTCTCTCCAGAGATGCTGTCTCTCCTGCTGATTTACTCCAGTTTTTTGTATCTATCTTCGGTTTAAACCAGCATCTGCAGTTCCTTCTTATACATAGTTCAGCCATGATGATATTGAATCATGGGGCTGGTTAGAAGGGCCTTGTAGCCAGCCGACATCTGGTCCTAGTTTCCCATGCTCTTTTGACACCGAGTAAAATCAAAGCTGCAACAAGCCTTGTTCTATGAGAAAAATGAACAAACTGGAGGAACTCAACAGGTTGAGCAGCATCTGCTGGGTGGGGCGCAGGGTGGTGAGGAATTGTCAATGTTTCAGGCGAGACCCTCCATCAAGACCTGACTACATGAAACTAAAGAGGTCAGTGCTCCTTTTTTAAACTATAGGGCAATGCCACTCTAAATAATAGGAACACAGGCAGTTGCACTCATTGACAACGTGTGCACACAAGTCTTCCAGAGATATCCCATGAGATACATGATCAGCATCTACACAAGTGTGACAAGCCCAAGAGAACATGAAAGCAAATGCAAAGCAGCACACAGAATTCAGACCCCTGACACATTACAGTTGCTGTGAAATACGATAAACACAGCCAAACAAGCAAGATATGATCTTGTTTGAAATGTACTATCCATGGTACAAAAGGCTTGAACGCAATAGAATTTGTTAATAGGGCCATAGAAACATAGAAAATAGGTGCAGGAGTAGGCCATTCGGCCCTTTGGGCCAGCACCGCCATTCAATCTGATCATGGCTGATCATCCAAAATCAGTACCCCGTTCCTGCCTTCTCCCCAAATCCCATGATTCAGTTAGCCCTAAGAGCTATATCTAACTCTCTCTTGAAAACATCCAGTGAATTGGCCTGCTCTGCCTTCTGTGGCAAAGAATTCCAGATTCACAACTCTCCAGGTGAAAAATGTTTCCTCAACTCAGTCCTAAATGGCCTACCCCTTATTCTTAAACTGTGACCCATGGTTCTGGACTCCCCCAACATCAGGAACATTTTTCCTGCATCTAGCCTGTCCAATTCCTTCATAATTTTATATGTTTTATATGTTTCTATAAGATTGCCTCTCATCCTTCTAACTTCCAGTGAATATAAGCCCAGTCGATCCATTCTTTCATCATATGTCAATCCCACCATCCTGGTGAACTCCCTCAATAGCTGCACTCCCTCAAGAGCAAGAATGCCCTTCCTCAAATTAGGAGACCAAATCTGCACACAATACTCCAGGTGTGGTCTCACCAGGGCCCTGTACAACTGCAGTAGGATCTTTTTGCTCCTATACTCAAATCCTCTCGCAATGAAGGCCAATATGCCATTTGCTTTCTTCACTGCCTGCTGTACGTACATGCTTACTTTCAGTGACTGATGTACAAGGACACCTGTAATTATGCTCCTACAGTCAAGTCAAGTTTATTTGTCACATACACATACGAGATGTGCAACAAAATGAAAAGTGGCAATGCTCGCAAAAAACAAACAAAAAAAAACTACAAACAGAATGGAAGACTAGAATCACATATTCTTTTACATATTAAATATTGTGGGTGGAAGGAAAAAGGGGGAAAAACAGCAATTTTTTAAAAACAGTAGAATGGTCCAGTAAAGTTAGTCCCTGGTGAGATAGGAGTTTACAGTCCTAATGGCCTCTGGGAAGAAACTCCTTCTCAACCTCTCTGTTCTCACAGCATGGCAACGGAGGCGTTTGCCTAACCGTAGCAGCTGGAACAGTTCGTTGCAGGGGTGGAAGGCGTCTCCCATGATCTTATTGGCTCTGGAGTTGCACCTTCTGATGTATAGTTCCTGCAGAGGGGCGAGTGTAGTTTCCATTGTGCGTTCGGCCGAACGCACTACTCTCTGCAGAGCCTTCTTGTCCTGGGCAGAGCAGTTCCCAAACCAGATTGTAATATTTCCGGACAAGATGCTTTCCACAGCCGCTGATTAAAAGCACTGGAGGATCTTCGGAGACACTCTGAATTTCATCAATTGCCTGAGGTGGTAAAGGCGCTGCCTTGCCTTACTCACGAGTGCTGCAGCGTGTGATGTCCATGTCATATCCTCAGAGATGTGGACTCCCAGGTATTTAAAACAGCTCACCCTATCCACAGTATCCCCATTTATCCTCAATGGTGTGTACGTCCTTGGATGATGTGCCCTCCTAAAGTCCACGATCAGCTCCTTAGTTTTTTTGATGTTCAAGAGGAGGCTGTTGTCCTGACACCAGAGTCTAGTTCAGTAAAACACTGAGTCAAGCACTGGATCAACTAACTCTTTATTCTCACTCACAATCGAACTTCCTATACGATACCTAACCAACACCACGGGTCCGATCCTTGTCTCTACTCGTCCAAGCCCTTCAGCCTTGTGCGAATAGACACCTCCAGATGGTCAACACAGACCTAAGTGCACTTCCAGAAGATCGACTCCGATCCATGTGGTGTCCCCTCTTTTATACTGTATTGGACCCGTGGCGTGAAAATACAGGGGGAGGGGGGCAACCCCTACAAGCCAATCACAAATAAAGATAATATAATACATTTATTGACAGTTCCCTAACCCAATCACAAAGTACCCCATTACATTGTTTCCACAGAAGGTTCTAGTTGGAAGACTGTTCACCAAAGTAAAGAAACATTTCCCCAGGTAGTATAAACAGTTTGAACAAGGCTCCATACTTAGACCAATCACAAAATAACAGCATAAAGTCAAGTCACATTTATTTATATAGCACATTTAAAAAACAACTCTCGTTGGCCAAAGTGCTTTACATTTGTTATGAGAATAGTATAAACAAACAAACTACATACATATATACATATAGCCCTCGCTCAGAGGACGTCAAGAAAGGCTTGGGAGTATAGATACGTTTTTAGTCTTGACTTAAAGGAGTCGATGGAGGGGGCAGATCTGATGGGAAGGGGGATTCTGTTCCACAGTCTAGGAGCTGCAACCGCAAAGGCGCGGTCGCCCCTGAGCTTATGCCTAGACCGCGGGATATTCAGCAACCCCAAGTCGGCCGATCTGAGGGACCTGGAGGTGGAGTGTTGGGTAAGAAGACTTTTGATGTAGGTGGGGGCAAGCCCATTGAGGGCTTTGTAGACATAGAGGAGGATCTTGAAATGTATACGGAACCGCACAGGGAGCCAGTGGGGAGAGGCCAGAATCGGGGTGATGTGATCCCTTTTTTGGGTGCCCGTCAGGAGTCTCGCTGTGGCGTTTTGGACCAGTTGCAGGCGGGACAGGGAAGATTGGCTGATGCCACTGTAAAGGGAGTTGCAGTAATATAGGCGGGAGGAGATAAATGTGTGGATGATCTTTTCGAGGTCATCAAAGTGGAGGAATTGTTTTATTTTAGCTATCATCCTATATTTAGCTATAAACACTCTGCAACATAATTAACAATACTTTACAACACCCCATTCTATAACCAATCCTAATCATGCATTTGCAACCCTGCTCAGCTCTTTCTGCAAAACCCTCATACATGTTAACAGTAGGGAGGACATCTGGACATCACCCTGTGCTTGACTTCCTCCCAGGGTCCAGACCCCTTGGAGCCATGAGACTCGTGGCTTTGCAGCTTTTCACAGAAAGGGGACAAGCAGGCTTTGCAAATGCAGGGATCCTCCATTTTGTGACATATTTATTTGGCCAATATTATCACACCCAGGTCTCGTTGCATCTCCCCTTTTCCTCATCTGACATCATTCAGATAATAATCTGCCTTCTTGTTCCTGCCAGCAAAGTGGATGACCTAACATTTATCCACATTATACTGCATCTGCCCACTCACCCAACCTATCCAAGTCAACCTGCAACCTCATAGTATCCTCCTGCAGCTCACACTGCCATCCAGCTTTGTGTCATCTGCAAACTTGGAGATGTTACATTTAATTCCTTTGTCTAAATCGTTAATATATATTGTAAATAACTGGGGTCCCAGCACTGAGCCTTGCGGCACCCCACTAGTCATGGCCTGCCATTCTGAAAAGGACCCGTTACTTCCTACTCTTTGCTTCCTGTCTGCCAACCAGTTCTCTATCCATGTCAAAGACTTTTTCAAAGTCCAGATACACCACATCCACTGGCTCTCCCTTATCCATTCTACTTGTTACATCTTCAAAAATTCCAGAAGATTAGTCAAGCATGATTTCCCATTCATAAATCCATGCTGACTTTGACTGGTTCTGTCACTGCTTTCCAAATGTGCTGCTACAAAATCTTTAATAATCGACTCAAGCATCTTCCCCAATGTCAGGCTAACTGGTCTATATAATTCCCTATTTTCTCTCTCAATCTTTTCTAAAAAAGTAGAGTTACATTGGCTACCCCCAGTCCACAGGAACTGATCCAGAGTCGAGAGAACATTGGAAAATTATCACCAATGCATCAACGATTTCTAGGTCCACCTCCTTGAGTGCTCTGAGATGCAGACCATCAGGACCTGGGGATTTATCTGCCTTCAGTCCCAACAGTTTAGCTAACACCATTTCCTGACTAATGTGGATTCCCTTCCGTTCCTCCCTCCCACTAAATCCTCAGTATTTCTGGGAGATTATTTGTGTCTTCCTTAGTGAAGACAGAACATAAATAATCGTTTTATTGGTCAGCCATTTCCTTGTTTCCCATTATAAATTCACCTATTTCTGACTGTAAGGGACCTATATTTGGCTTCACTAATCTTTTCATCTTCACATATCTATAGAAGCTTTTACAATCAGTTTTTATATTCCCTGCAAGCTTTCTTTCATGCTCTATTTTCCCCCTCTTAATTAACCCCTTTGTCCTCCTCTATTGATTCTAAATTTCTCCCAGTCCTCCGCTTTGCTGCTTCCTCTGGACAATTTATATGCGTCTTCCTTGGATTTAACACTAACCCTAATTTCCCTCGTTAGTCACGGTTGAGCCACCTTTTCCGTTTTATATTTACGCCAGACAGGGATGAACAATTGTTGCAATACATCCATGTGATCTTTAGATCTTTGCCATTGCATATCCACCGTCACCCCTTTAAGTATCATTTGCCAGTCTATCTTAGCCAATTCACCTCATACCATCAAAATGGGTCCAAGAAAGCTTGCTTAATCAATATAGAGGACACTAATAGAGATGGCGCAGCACTAGATCTCCTGGTAGGGCAAGTGTCTCAGTGTCAGTGGGAGAATAAGTGACCATAATTCTATTAGTTTTTAAATGGTTAATATAAAACAGGATTGGTCCACAAGTTAAGGTCCAAAATTGGGGCAAAGCAATTTTGGAGGCATTATGCAAGAACTTTCAGAGGCTGATTGGGTGAGTCACTTTGTAGATAACCACAGATAGACTCAAAAAGCTGGAGTAACTCAGCGGGTCAGGCAGCATCTCTGGAGAAAAGGAGTAGGTGACATTTAGGGTTAAGACCAGATAACGTCTGGCTAGTGGGAGGCTTTTAAAAGTACGATGGCAGAAGCTTACGGACATCACGTTCCTGTTGGGATGAAAGGCATGTTTTGAGAACCCTGCTTGATGAGAGATATTAAGCTCCGATCTTGTGAAAGAAGGAGGCATGTCAGGTTTAGGCAATCAAGATATAGCGAATCCCTCGACGACTTTAATGTAGGGGTATACTTAAGAGGGAAATCAAGAGAGCAAAATGAGGACAAGAATTGGATCTGGCGGACAAGTAAAGGAAAATCCCACGAGATAGGGCATAGATAAGATGAATGCACAGTCTTTATCGAAGGGAAGCAAAAACTAGAAGGCATAGTTTTAAGGAGAGAGGCGACAGATTTAAAAGGGGCAACTTCTTCACAGAAGGCCAAGCATAAATGAAACATGTTGCCAGACTAAGTGGTTGAGCGAGTTACAAAAACAATCTTTAAAAAATATTTTGGTTGCACCAAGGTCTTTTTGCATTAATATTTAGGTTTCTTTTTTTTTGTTCATTATGTTACCTATGACTACTATATTTACAGCCCTGTTATGCTGCTGCAAGTATACATGACAATTAAACACTCGACATATGGACAGGAAAGGTTTAGAAGGATATGGCCGAACGCAGGAAAATTGGTATATCTTGGATGTCATCTTGGTCAAGGACCTGTTTGCGTGCTGTGTGGCTCTATGACTGGAAGTTCCATAATCAAGCATTGCATTGATCATCAACCACTGTCACTGAATCCAAAATGGATACTTAAAGATCAAAGAAACTGAACAGCTGATATCAAAGCCTGCACCTTCACAACCAGAAATCACAAATTATCCATAGTGCAACCTTCTCATATCCAGAAAACTTAGTGACAAAAAGATATTTCGAATTTAAAAAATCAGAATGCTCCTTTTAATCAACACGAGGAGAGATGTAATGTTAGGCTATCGTTAAGCTATTTAGAACATTTACTTTTTACGCAGTGTTTATCTCTTCTTTAAGACTGAACATGACCAATATCTGGAGTGTGGCAATAAAGAAAAGCCATTGTTTACATCATGCATAGCAGTGAGTCTGTAAAATAAATCATCAATGCAAGGGCTAAAGGTCTCCATTTATAAATAACAAGTGACTGATAATGTATTCTTGTACTGATTGTTTTCAAGCAAGGTGATATTACAATTGAAGATAGACACAAAATGTTGGAGTAACTCAGCAGGACAGGCAGCATCTGTGAAGAGAAGGAATGGGTGACGATTCGGGTCAAGACCCTTCTTCAGTCTCGACCCGAATCGTCACCCATTCCTTCTTTCCAGAGATGCTGCCTGTCCCGCTAAGTTACTCCAGCATTTTGTGTCTATCTTTGATTTAAACCAGCATCTGCAGTTCTTTCCTACATGTGATATTACAATTGTTATACTATTCAGTAATACCTTGGATTATATTTTACAGAGATTAACAGATATATCAGAATGATTACAATGTATCAATTTTATGGAGGAATTTAGGAGATGATTATAATTCCTTCAGCTACTTTTATCTTAGTGCAGCACAGTGACACAGTTAGTAGAGCTGTTCCCTCAGTGCTGGAGACCCCTGTTCGATCCTGACCTTGGGTGCTGTCTGTGTGGAGTTTGCATTCTCCTTAGATGGGTTTCATGGGTTTGTGCGAGGTGCTCTGGTTTCCTCCCACATCCCAAACATGGGTAGGTTTGTAGGTTAATTGGCTTCTGTAGATTACCCCTTTTGTAGGTAGTGGATGGGATGGGGGAATAACATAGAACTAGTGGGAACGGGTGATCGATGGTCAGTAAGGACTCAGTGGACCAAAGGTATAAGAAGGAATTGCAGATGCTGGTTTAAACCGAAAATAGACACAAAAAGCTGGAAAGGCAGCATCTCTGGAAAGAAGGAATGTGTGACGTTTCTAAAGAAGGGTCACGACCCAAAACATCACCCATTCCATCTATCCAGAGATGCTGCCTGTCCCGCTGAGTTACTCCAGCTGTTTGTGTCTATCAGTGGACCAAAGGGCCTGTTTGCATGCTGCTTCTCTAAACTAAACTACCTTACTGTGGGAGGGTAGACAACTACCAGAAATAATGTTTAATATATTCTAATTAAATCAAATACAGTTAATCTTGCCGTCATTCTGTTTGTGCATAATAAGAAATCTAATATTAATAGTTGACACAATAGACTACAGATGCTGGAATCTGGAGCAAAAAACAAACTGGAGGAAGGCAATAAGACACTAGAGGCAAGAAGACACTAATTGGTGTTATCTACAGACCCCCAAAGAGTAGCCCGGATGTAGGGTGTAAGTTGCAGCAGGAGTTAAAACTGGCATGTAACAAAGGTAATGCCACTGTGGTGATGGGGGATTTCAAAATGCAGGTAGACTGGGAAAATCAGGTTGGTTCAGGACCCCATGAAAGAGAGTTTGTAGAGTGCCTCCGAGATGGATTCTTAGAGCAGCTTGTAATGGAGCCGACCAGAGAAAAGGCAATTCTGGATTTAGTGTTGTCCAATGAACCAGATATGATAACAGAACTCGAGGTAAAGGAACCGCTTGGAGGTAGTGATCATAATATGATTTGTTTTAATCTGCAATTTGAGAAGGAGAAGGTTAAATCGGAAGTGTCAGTGATGCATTTGAGCAAAGGGGACTATGAAGGCATAAGGAAGACACAAACAATCTCCCAGATGTACTGGAGGACAGAGGATCTAAGGGGGTAGAGGAACTGAAATAAATTTCCATTTGGCGAGAAATAGTATTGGGTAGGCTAATGGGACTGAAGGATGATAAATCCCCTGGGCCTGATGGTCTGCATCCCAGGGTCCTCAGGGAGGTGGCTCTAGAAATAGTGGACGCATTGGTGATCATTTTCCAATGTTCAATAGATTCAGGATCAGTTCCTGTGGATTGGAGGATAGCTAATTTATCCCACTTTTCAAGAAAGAAGCGAGATAGAAAACAGGAAATTAGCCTGACTTCGGTGGTGGGAAAGGTGCTGGAGTCAATTATTAAAGAGGTAATAATGGGGCATTTGGATAGCAGTAAAAGGATTAGTCCAAGTCAACATGGATTTATGAAAGGGAAATCATGCTTGACTAATCTTCTGGAATTTTTTGAGGATGTGACAAGTAAAATGGATGAAGGGGTGCCAGTGGATGTAGTGTATCTAGACTCTCAGAAAGCCTTTGATAAGGTCCTGCACGGGAGACTGGTGACTAAAATTAGAGCACATGGTATTGGGGGTAGGATGTTGACGTGGATAGAAAATTGGCAGACAGGAAGCAAAGAGTAGGAGTGAACGGGTCCTTTTCAGAATGGCAGGCAGGCAGTGCCGCAAGGCTCAGTGTTGGGGCCGCAACTGTTGACCATATGTATTAATGATTTGGAAGAGGGAATTAGGAGCAACACTAGCAAGTTTGCGGATGACACAAAGCTGGGTGGCAGTGTGAACTGTGAAGAGGATGTTAGGAGGTTGCAGGATGACCTGGATAGGTTGAATGAGTGGGCAGATGCCTGGCAGATGCAGTATAATATAGATAAATGTGAGGTTATCCACTTTGGCGGCAAAAACAAGGGGCAGATTATTATCTCAATGGGGTTAGGTTAGGTAAGGGGGAGGTGCAGTGAGACCTGGGTGTCCTTGTACACCGGTCACTGAAAGTTGGCTTGCAGGTACAGCAGGCAATGAAGAAAGCTAATGGAATGTTGGCCTTCATAACAAGAGGATTTCAGTATAGGAGTAAAGATGTTCTTCTGCAGTTGTATAGGGCTCTGGTGAGACCACATCTGGAGTATTGTGTACAGTTTTGGTCTCCTAATTTGAGGAAGGACATCCTTGTGATTGAGGCAGTGCAGCGTAGGTTCACGAGATTGATCCCTGGGATGGTGGGTCTGTCATATGAGGAAAGATTGAAAAGACTAGGCTTGTATTCACTGGAGTTTAGAAGGATGAGGGGGGATCTTATAGAAACATATAAAATTTTATAAGGACTGGACAAGCTAGATGCAGGAAAAATGTTCCCAATGTTGGGCGTGTCCAGAACCAGGGGCCACAGTTTTAGAATAAAGGGGAAGCCATTTAAGACTGAGGTGAGAAAAAACTTTTTCACCCAGAGAGTTGTGAATTTATGGAATTCCCTGTCACAGAGGGCAGTGGAGGCCAAGTCACTGGATGGATTTAAGAGAGAGTTAGATAGAGCTCTAAGGGTTAGTGGAATCAAGGGATATGGGGAGAAGGCAGGCACAGGTTATTAATTGGGGACGATCAGCCATGATCACAATGAATGGCGGTGCTGGCTAGAAGGGCCGAATGGCTTCCTCCTGGACCTATTTTTAATGTTTCTATGTTAACTCAGCAAGTCGACAGCATATTTGGAGGCAAAAGGATAGACGACATTTTGGGGTGAGATTCTCGATCAGGTCTTAAGAGTGTACAGGGAAGATAGACAGTATAAAGAGGTAAAAGGGAGGAGTAATGAATGGTGGATGATAGGTGGGAGCAGGTGAGGAGGGAGTAAATGTGCAAATGGAGCCAGGTGGAGGAAAAGGTTGGTGGAGGGACAGACAGAGACTGGAATGTGATGTGGAAACAAAAGGCTGCAGATCAAAATCTTATCAGTAAGAAAGGTGGACCCAAACAAGGGTGAGATGATGGGTAGATGTAACCAGTTAGAGGATGGGATAGGAGACGCAGGTGTAGCGTGTGGGTGATGGGCAAATATTAATTATTTTTCAAAATCACTAAATTATTTATCTTAAAAAATAATTATATACAACATACTAACTCAGGAAGAGACCACGAAATCCAACTGGCTCATGTGTTATACATGCTCCCGAAGACTCTTCCTATAACATAGCATCATAACTCTTTATTGCCAACTTGATCAAATACTACTCTACAATTCCCTTAAATGTGTCCATCGCGTTGCCCACAATCGTTCCTTATTGGAGCGAGTTTCAGATGCTCAACATCCTTTAGGAAAACCAGTTTCTTCTGAATTTCCTGTTTGGTTTATTGATGACATCTTACATAAGGTAAAATACAGGTGGGGGAATGAGGTCGTAATCCCACCTCAGCTATTCGGGTAATTCCGGCAAACGGGGTATTATTCCTCTCCTCAAAATGTATCTCTGCCATGAGACAAATCGCCGATGCTTATCTCTTGTTTGAAGCCCTGCTGGACAAGCAGAGGGCATTACAGGCAATCTTTCCACACAAAAGAAAGCTATGTGTTGTACGAGTCACCCAATATGCTCCATTATTCGACACCCACTTACAGCTGCCGAAGTAGCCACATACGTTTGTTGCAAGCCTCTAGCTTGTGTGCATTCTTTTTGGTTAGGTGCTGAGGTTAGATTTTAGATCAACATCACTAATGGGATAATCAGTTACGAAACAGCATTAGCGACCGTGGTGGTAACCATATCTCGGAGATTTAATAGCAGATGCAAATGTTTATTTACAAAATATAGTTATGGTAGCGGCTAAATCAGCAAGCTTGTACACACATTGTAGAACACGCTGCGCCTGCATTAATCTATTATTTATGCATTTCCAGTTTCCGTGTGATGCACTAACCCGAACCTTTTTTCCACACAGAGCCACACGTTTACTCATTAAAGGGAGACAAAGGCAAAGTACTGAGCAAATATACGTCTCTCCCATCCCTCCCAGGAGTCAGCGAGGGCTATAAAGATCTCAACATCCCCGTATCCTCCCTTCCCAATCTAATTTTCCCTGTTTTTTTCGGATTAAAAAAAAACATTCCCTGTCAACTGAAAATGCTCCAGAAAAACGTAACAGAAATGCTGTCACCAATTTATTCCCCGTGTCACGAAAAATAAAACTTACCATCAAAGAAATCCCGTTGGTGTAATCCCTGTGGCCGATGCGGATTTGTCATTTGCCGCTTCAGAGGGTGATTTACTCTGCTGCCGGGTGCCGTGCGCCCGGTGCCACTGACTGACCGACCCGCTCCCCTCCTGCGGCTGAGGAGACGAAGCGAGCCCGGAGCGGCGGGACAGCGCCAGGCACAGCGCCGCGGCGTGACGTCAACTCGGCTCTCACTCACATTGCAGCCACCTGATGTAAGGCGAAGTGCTGGTCCTTGGTGTGTGTGTGAGAGAGAGAGAGAGCGAAAAGCGAAGGTGCTTCTTTTTCTTCCGAGGATGAGATTGCAACCAACGGATCTGAAATCAACAGCAAGAGAGAGAGAGAGAGAGAGGGAGAGAGAGAGGAATTGGACAACACTGCAGCCTAGTCAAATTGTCTGGGAGGAGAGGCAAGTAACAGAGTGGAGCTGCACAGGCGAAATGTGCATGAAGGAGCTGCAGATGCTGGTTTAAACCGAAGATAGTTACAAAAAGCTGGAGTAACTCAGCGGGTCAGTCAGCGTCTCTAGAGAAAAGGAATGGGTGACATTTCGGGTCGCGACCCTTTTTCAGACAGAAACAGATTGCTATCCACCTTTTAAAAAACATGAATTATTTTGTGAGAGAAACGAGCACCCCTTTTCGCAAACAATTTGTTGTAAAGTTTCCTATTCTCTCCACGTTTTCTGCAAACTCCGTTGCAATTCTTTCTGTGTTCGTTTTACATCATGATGCAATTGCGCGCAGGTCAGAGTTATATATAGGGATGTGCCAGCTGGAGCGCCCGGGAGCAAGCTTGCTGTTTCACATGGTTGAGATCAACAACCGGTTGCATAAGACTCACATGCAAATTATTGCTATCAAGCACCGAATCAAGCCAAAGCGCTTCAATACATATCTTTAAAAATCTTTACCGATGGCTGAGTGGGATACTCGTTCATCAGCCAAGCCAACCAGGATTGATTTAAAAAATATAGAAAGCATGGTGCTTTATCACTGTTTCTTCCAGTCGACGGAGGAAAACAACTACAGAATAAATTCGCATAAGGTATCAGGATGCATCCCAGGTCAGTGTTGAAATAGTTGATCCAAGCAGTCATTGGAAATGATCATTTTGCATATGATGCCGTACTTCAGCGAGTAAAAAGCACATGCAGAAATGGTGCATTCTAATGAAGTACTTACATTTGTATTGCCTATTATGGTTGTAAGACGACCGCGTCCCCACGATACTTCACTGGGTTCAGTATCACCCAGCACTCTTGCAAGTGGAACTAAAACCAATCTGGAGCACAACACATGTGTAGGAAGGAACTGCAGATGCTGGTTTACACCGAAGAAAGACACAACATGCTGGAGTAACTCAGCGGGACAGGCAGCATCTCTGGAGAGAAGGAATTGGTGACGTTTCGGGTCGAGACCCTTCGTCAGATTGTCTATCTTTGGAGTATAGTAAATTTTGCCAAGTTACACAGCAGCGTGAGGCAGGGAAATATTTACTCCACCAATCGGCCATAAAGACGTGTAGTTTATTTGTCTGTTGCAGTCCCAGGATACTACAAAGTGCTTTCCAGCCGACGACCAGATGTGACCTGCAGCCAATTTGCACACATCTAATTCTTGTCCGGTTCCTTTGAGATTGATCAAAGTATAAATATTGACCAGGACACGGGGATATTTCAGTCTTCTTTGATTATCACCATAAAATCTAAATTTTCAGTTTAGAAAACAGACAAGGTCTAATTTAGCATTTAATCCAAATGAAAACCTCTCCAACAATTCCATTAAGTACCGAAGGAGTGTCAGCCTCGATTATTTGATTCAGAACCATCCTGAATAAGCCTTATCTGATGGCATGATCATTCTCAAGCACTGCACATTCTCAAGCTCCTTATGAAAAGCTGACTGAACAAGGCTAGTTTGAACATCTATTTGTATGAAGTACACGAACAAACAGTCAGAACGCAGTAAGAACATCCTCAGTATATGAAAGCGACAGTCGTAACTTACTTTCTCTTCAAGTGTCAACCCAATGAACTTATTACACTAGACTAACTCCTTAAGGTAAAACTAGCTCAGGGTTTAAAATATAACAAATGGTTGTTTGCTGCCAGCTGGAAAATCCTCACAACTATTCCTGAGAGAAACGGTCCCTGCCCTGCGATGGTGAAATAGTGACTGAGCTAACAATGACAGAGGGCTTTAGCCTGCAACCGCTCCTTAGAAACATGGGTGGACAATATATGTGCTATGATTTAATTAAATCAGAATGTCTTTTCATCAGCACTGAATGAAAACAATCTCCCCGATGCCCCAAGGTAGTTGTTAATGAATGTGTCCATTCCAGTTAAATCCCATCTGGGGATTTCTCATTATTCACAACTTCAATAATTTGCATAAATAGGCACTGTTGATGCTAAAACTGAAAAAGCTGGCACAACAAAAAAAAAACTCTTTACACTCTAATCCCAACTGTGCAGGAATATTGAAATTTAAAATGCAGAGAGCCCAGGAGGCAAAAACTCATCTGGCCACAACCTCAAAGCATATAATGCAACAAATCGCTTTTGAAGTATAGGAACGGCATACATTTTTGGACTTTCCATTAGATTCTCCAACAAAGTTACAATAGATGATTGAAAAACCCCTGTGGAAATTCCACATCCTATTAATTGTGAAGACTATTTTGGTTTGTCTGACATCCAAATACAGAATATGTATTTCAATACCCGTATCTGTCAATACCAGGGAAAGATACATAAATTTAT
The DNA here is from genome assembly GCA_038087875.1 of Malacoraja senta. Classification (NCBI taxonomy): domain Eukaryota; kingdom Metazoa; phylum Chordata; class Chondrichthyes; order Rajiformes; family Rajidae; genus Malacoraja; species Malacoraja senta. The sequence goes on from CM075977.1 coordinate 376,085,007, forward strand.
ATTTTCTTTCTTGTATACATTAGCTGGTAGTTGGAATAACGACTCCATCGCTAGCATTCATAAGAAATGTTTAATAACATAAGTGCAAAACAACCCTGATCTTCACTGGAGTCTTGGGTGGAGTGTATATAGGGCAGCCAATTTGATTCATCCTCTTTTGTGTATTGTGGGCCGAAGGGGTTGTTCCTGTGCTGCACTGTTCAATGTTCTAAGGTGCTGGGTGATCAGAAATTGGTTTTGATGACCCCGTTTGATGTTCCAGGTAACGGCAGGCAGTGGAAAGGTGAAAACGGGTGATTTGTCACTTACCTTTAGTGGGCCAGGGTGAACAATTCAAGCTGTTTTTAGCTGTACAAAAAGCTGGAGTAACTCAGAGGGTCAGTCAGCATCTCTGGAGAAAAGGAATGGGTGATGTTTTGGGTTGAGACCCTTCTTCAGACAAGCTGTATGTTGGACACCAAGGACATTACTACCTTTTGCTGTTTCTTGCATTGAGAAAAATGGATTCTCAAAGTAGGGATAATCGCAGCTCTAAGTTGAACATACACTAAAGGGATTAATAGCTCCAGTGGTACTGTGCTTAGATAAATTTCCCCAATCTATATGTAAAGACCATGCAATAAAATCATAGTATTTTATCCATTAATGTGTGACAAAACTCTTCCACGAGACTATTCAGTGATACTTGAAAATCTTGCAATTGCAGCTAGCTTGATGAATTCAACACACTAATAAAAACAACAAAACTTTTATCATGGACCTGTTTACTTCTTGAGTTGTAACTTTTCACATGGAGGAACCCTCCAGTGGCTAATTACTGTCTCTCTCGCCAAAGAGAAACTTATCATCATAGCTTAATGACTTCACTAGATTTAAATTATCATATGTAAATTGGGACTTGAATATATTTGGCATTTTAGAATACAAAACATGCTCGCCACAAGAATGCAATTGATTTGGGTGGAATAAGCTTGGTCTTCATGTAACTTTTAAAAATGTTGACTGCATACCTAATGAGATATAATGTGCCAGCATTGTGTTGACCTCGGATAGATTGCTCGTGTACCTCTCGAACATTTGCCATTTAATATTCAGAAGATAATCAAATTTAGCAAGGGACATGCGTACAGGTACAATGGCAGAGCACTACATTGCAGTAACATGCACATCATTATTTCAAGGGTAAAGTAAAGGTGATGGCAATGCATTATCTTGCCTTGCCATGGAATCGTTTTCATGAAGCAATTCAACATTAGTACTTTGCAAACCATTCATAGGGCAGAGGAATTGACATTGATTGTTCAACGCTTATCTTTCTTGGAGTTTAGATAGAAATAGGATTGTCCTTCTGTATGGTTTCACTTATCAGAATAAATTAAGAGTCAATAATCAAGTGTGTTTAATTGTCATATGCAACGGGATTGGAACACATTTTTAACTTCCTGCAGCTGAGAGGCAGGTTGACGCAACAATGTTCCGAGCAGTTCAGTGCTGAGGTAGGGTTGTGGTTTGGGCGGTGCAGGGTCGTTCATGAGCCTGATGGTGTTTGGAAATAAGCTCTTCTTGAACCTGGAGTTAACGCTTTTAAGGTTTCAGTACCTCCTTTTTGATGTGGCCAGTATCGTGCTGGGTTTTTGAGGATATTAGCTGCATTGAGGCAGCACATCCCGTCTTCAATGGGTGGACAATAATTTGAGCAATATACACACATTTCTGGAAATCTACAAACATCTGAGGAAGTAAAGGCATTGATGAGTTTTCGATGTGATTGTATTAATGTGCTGGGCCCAGGACAAATTACCAGAGATGTATGCCTGGGAATTTGAATCTGTTGATTTTCTCCACCACCGTCCTATTAATGAAGATAGGTTAATGAACCCTTCACATTCCCTTCCTTAGCCTTGCCTACATTGAGAATAAGATTGTTGTTCTGGCACCACGCTGCTAAATTATCAATATCCCTTCTCTACTCCCATTGTTACCTGTAATTTGTCCAACAACGGTGAATTGTCAGTGAATTTAAAGATGCTATTGGAGCTGTGTTTGGCTACACAATATGGGTGTAGAGAGAGTAGAGCAGGGGACAGAGCACACAGCCATAAGGAGTCCCTGTCCTGATGGTCAACGAGGAAGAGTTGTTGCCAATTTGTACTGATTGAAGTCTGCCAATGAGGAAATCAAGGATCCTGTTGCATTAAGATACAAAGATAGACACAAAATGCTGGAGCAACTTAGCGGATCAGACAAAATCTCTGGAGAGAATGGATAGGTAACGTTTTGGGTCGGAATCCTTCTTCAAACAATCACATCAGATAATCTAGATGACTAAAGGTCTGATCTTGACCACTTCCTGTTCTTCTATATATTGATTTTAGAAAAAACGCTGCCACGATGAAAAATAGAAGAGTTATTAGTGTTTAAAAAATGTTGAGATCCTCTCTCCTGAAAGCCACGCCCCTGCCGGAGGGACTATAAAACCCGGAAGTGTTGAGTGCCTCAGTCAGTCTCTGCAAGATGGGGGAGCGAGAGGGTCACGTCTCTCAGTCTGAGCTGTGAATAACACTGAACACATGTCTACTAAACTGTGAGAGGTTTTACTGACCTTGAGTGCCCTTAATGTGGTTTGAAAATGAAAATGTGGTTGGTTTGAAATAAAGCACAGCAAAAGGTTGCTGGTGGTGGTTGGTTTGAAATGAAGCACAGCAAAAGGTTGCTGGTGGTGGCTGGTTTTAAATGAAGCACAGCAAAAGGTTGCTGCTGGTGGTTGGTTTGAAATGAAGCACAGCAAAAGGTTGCTGGTGGTGGTTGGTTTGAAATAAAGCACGATTAAAAGTCTAAACTTGACAACTTCCTGTTTGCACTGTATATTGATTTTAGATGAAATGCTGCCACTTACAGCTGTGATTTTTCGCCATCTTACTCAGTCCCCCTCCGCTCATCAGGTGCAGACAATTCTTCCCATCAATGACTGTATTTTTTTAAGGAGGCTGAGGGCATTTAACATCTGCCAACCCCTACTGTGCAGTGTCTACCATTCAGTGGTGGCCAGTGCTCTGTTTTTTGCGGTGGCCTGTTGGGGAGGTGGCGCCCGCATAGCGGACAAAAACAGGCTGGACAAGCTGATCAGGAAGGCCGGCTCAGTGGTCGGGGCTGAGCAACGAACGGTCCAGCAGGTGGCAGAGGCCAGAACTCTGAACAAACTGGGTTCTATAATGACCAACCCCACTCACCCACTCCATGCCCTGAAGGTGATCAAGAGCGGCATCTTCAGTCAGAGACTGATTGCACCAATGTGCAAAACTGAGAGACATAGGAAGTCCTGTTTACCAGCTGCTATAAGGTTATATAATGCGCATAAATAACTGCACTTTTTTTTTCATTAATTGTATTTTAACTTGTATTTTAACTTGTTAAGTATGGAAGCTATTTGAGGAAATGTGTGGTGTTATGTCTGTCTTGAAGCTGCCGTGGCACTGTAATTTCCTGCAAAGGATTATTAAAGGTATAATCAATCAAATAAAAGTGTTATTAGTGTTTAAAAAATGTTGAGAATCTCTCTCCTGTCAATCACGCCCCTTGCGGTGGGAGGGATTATAAAACACGGAAGTGTGGGTGTGGCTCAGTCTCTGCAAGATGGGGGAAGGAGAGGTCACGACTCTGTCTGAGCTGTGAATCAACTGAACACACTGAATGTCTACTGAACTGTGAGTGTGGTGCTTTGTGTGGTTTTATGGTGGTTTCACCCTGTTTGATATGGTATGAAACTGCATTTGAATGTGGCCTTGCACACTGCATGAAATGGTATGAAACTGCATTTGAATTTGGTGGCCTTGCACCCTGCATGAAATGGTATGAAACTGCATTTGAATTTGGTGGCCTTATACCCTGCTTCAAATGGTGCGAAACTGCACTTGAATTTGGTGGCCTTGCACCCTGCTTGAAGTGGTATGAAACTGCACTTGAATTTGGTGGCCTTACACCCTGCTTGAAATGGTATGAAACTGCACTTTCAAGTCAGTCAGTCTCTGCAAGATGGGGGAGCGAGAGGGTCACGTCTCTCAGTCTGAGCTGTGAATAACACTGAACACATGTCTACTAAACTGTGAGTGGTTTTACTGACCTTGAGTGCCCTTAATGTGGTTTGAAAATGAAAATGTGGTTGGTTTGAAATGAAGCACAACAAAAGATTGCTGGTGGTGGTTGGTTTGAAATGAAGCACAGCAAAAGGTTGCTGCTGGTGGTTGGTTAGAAATGAAGCACAGCAAAAGGTTGCTGGTGGTGGTTGGTTTGAAATGAAGCACAGCAAAAGGTTGCTGGTGGTGGTTGGTTTGAAATAAAGCACAGCAAATGGTTGCTGGTGGTGGTTGGTTTGAAATAAAGCACGATTAAAAGTCTAAACTCGACAACTTCCTGTTTGCACTGTATATTGATTTTAGATGAAATGTTACCACTTACAGCTGTGATTTTTGGCCATCTTGTTCAGTCCCCCTCCGCTCATCAGGTGCAGAGGATTCTTCCCATCAATGAAAAATAAGTGTTATTAGTGTTTAAAAAATGTTGAGAATCTCTCTCCTGTCAATCACGCCATGAAGGCCACGCCCCTTCCGGTGGGAGGGATTATAAAACCCAGAAGTGTGGGTGTGGCTCAGTCTCTGCAAGATGGGGGAAGGAGAGGTCACGACTCTGTCTGAGCTGTAAATCAACTGAACACACTGAATGTCTACTGAACTGTGAGTGTGGTGTTTAGTGGTGATTTGTGTGGTTTTATGGTGGTTTCACCCTGCTTGAAATGGTATGAAACTGCATTTGAATTTGGTGGCCTTGCACCCTGCTCTAAGTGGTATGAAACTGCACTTGAATTTGGTGGCATTGCACCCTGCTTGAAGTGGTATGAAACTGCACTTGAATTTGGTGACCTTGCACCCTGCTTGGAGTGGTCATAAACTGCACTTGAATTTGGTGGCCTTGCACCCTGCATGAAACGGTATGAAACTGCATTTGAATGCGGTGGCCTTGCACCCTGCTTGAAGTGGTATGAAACTGCACTTGAATTTGGTTGTCTTGCACCCTGCTTGAAGTGGTATGAAACTGCACTTGAATTTGGTCGCCTTGCACCCTGCTTGAAATGGTAGGAAACTGCACCTGAATTTGGTGGCCTTGCACCCTGCTTGAAGTGGTAAGAAACTGCACTTGAATTTGGTGGCCTTGCACCCTGCTTGAAATAGTAGGAAACTGCATTTGAATTTGGTGGCCTTGCACCCTGCTTGAAATGGAATTTCAAGGAATAGCCGTGAGTCAACTGCCAGTCCACCAGCCGTGAGTGAGCTGCCAGCACATCAGGCTTGAGTGACTGAGCTGCCATCCCAAGAATCCATTTGGCCCACAATGTTCATACTAGCTCTCTGGAAACCAGTGCCTTCAGCCCAAAAAACTCATACTAGTGTTCCAGAAAGCTCCCCCCCCCCCCCCCCCCAGAAGGCAGGAGAATGGGATTAGGAGGGAGAGACAGATCAGCCATGATTGAATGGCAGAGTAGACTTGATGGGCCAAATGGCCTGTTTGTTCCTATCACTTATGACCACATGACCAAACCTATAGATGCACTGTAGAAAGAATACTACCAATTTGATTGGTTTGGGAACAGCTCTGTGCAAGACCTCAAGAAATTGCAGAGTTGTGGATGTGGCTCAGTCCATCACACAGACCACATTTCCCACTATTCACTCTATCTACATTTCACACTGCACTGGAAAAGCAGCCCACATGATTGATTAAAGACTTGTTCCACCCTGGTCATTCCTCCTTCTCCTTGCTCGCATCTGATCGAAAGCACAGAAGCTTGAAAACACGCACCACCAGGCTCAGATAGTTTCTCCTTCTCCGTTATTGTGCAAAGTATAATCCTTTAATGAACTTTTTGGAGAGCAAGATAGAAATGTCAGCAAATAGAATGAAAATTTTGAGGTCTGCGAGAGTGCTTCTGCTTACTCCTGATGGATAAACTTTAGTTTAGTTTAGAGATACAGCATGGAAACAGGCCTTTTGGCCCATCGAGTCCGCACTGACCAGTGATCCCCACACATTAACACTATCCTACACACACTAGGGACAATTTACATTTATATCAAGCCAATTAACCTATAAACCTGTACGTCTTTGGAGTGTTGGAGGAAACCGAAGATCTCGGAAAAAAAACCATGCGGTAACAGGGAGAATGTACAAACTCTGAACAGACAGCACCCATGGTTGGGATCAAACCCGGGTCTCTGGCGCTGTAAGGCAGCAACTCTACCATTGCGCCACCGTGCCGCACCACTGTCTATTTAATTTACCTGTTGCTTAAGCGTCACAATCAAAAAGTTGCACTGCTAATTCTATACAAATCTTAAATGATTTCTATTCATTTGGTTGGTCGGTTAGCAAATTTGCAGACAACACTAAAACTGGCGGAGTTGCAGATGATGAGGAAGGCTGTCAGTTTACAGTGGGATATAGATCAGTTACAAATATGGCCAGAAAAATGGCAGATGGAGTTTAATCCAAGCAAGTGTGAGGTACTGCACTTTAGAGGTCAAATATAAAGTGCAATTATACAATTAATGGAAAGACCCTTATTAGCATTGATGTTCATGAGGATAGTTCCCTGAAACTGGCCACATCAGAAGATAGAGCACTAAAGAAGTGGTGTGCAGTTCTGGTTGCTCCATTACAAGGATGTGGAGGCTTTGGAGAGGGTGCAGAAAATGTTTACCGAATGCTGCTTGGTCTGAAGAAGGGTCTCGACCCGAAACGTCGCCCATTCCTTCTCTCCAGAGATGCTGCCTCACCTGCTGTTACTCCAGCATTTTGTGTCTACCTTGGATTAGAGGATATTGGTTCTAAGAACAGGTTGTCCAAGACTTGATAGAAATATAAAAACAGCATAGGCAGGGTACACAGTCAGAATCTATTTCCCAGGGTGTAAATGTCAAAGACTAGTTAGAGGGGGAACATTTAAGGATGTACGAAGCATTTTTGTTTGTTTAAGGTGAGTCTGGAAGCAGATACGATAGTGGTGTTTAAGCAGATACGATAGTGGTGTTTAAGATACATTTAAATAGTCATATGCATATGCTTGGAATGGAGTGATATGGATCACATACAGGTAAAGGAGATTAGTTTAATCTAGCACCATGTTCAGCAAAGAGAATGAGTGCCAGATAATCTGCTCTACGCTCTACTGTTCTTTATTCATCACAATATTGCACACACACAAAACTTCAGTTAACGTTTGCTCAGAAACAACTTTTTGGATTTTGAATAAATGCATTTGAAATTTATATTTAAACCCACATGATCGCTTAAGCAGTTTGTGCTACAAATAGAACCAGAAAATTTACCACAGGAGACGTTTCATTCGAATGCATCTGTGCCATTGAAGAGCTTTCCGACTAAACCTGCCTTCTAGCATTAGATCTATTATTAAAATAGTATTTTTAAGCAATTTAATTAAATCATCACCTAAATGGATTTTATGCAATACATCAAACCTACCAACTAACTCTTTATATTTTCAGTTCCATCTGATATTAATGATAGGACTTAAAATATACTGATGAGGTCAGTGTGATTGATCTTTTCATTACCACTGAAAAATTCAATCAAATTAGTCAGACATGATCTCCCCTTACATGGCAATCTTTGATGATCACTGCCTTTCCAATTTTAGCCGAAACGTGTCCTTAGAATGTTTATTTCCAATAATCTCCCTTCCTCAGAGATGAGACTCACAGGTCTCTAATTACCTGCCTCAACCTGGCTCTCCTTGAATAAACGTACCACATTTGGTGTTCTCCAGTCATCAAACACCTGATCTGTGGCTGGTGAAGATTTGAACTTTCCAGTCAGGAGCCTGATAAACTCCACCCTTGGCTCCCATTGGCAGCCTGGGGACACATCTTACTAAGCCCTGGTAATTAATTGACCTTTATGCCTCCTAAAACAAATAATACCTCCCTTTTAAATAATAACATGGTCTTGGAAAGTATTGATAAGAAGTACACATTTAAGAATTCATCCATGTCCTCTGGGTCTTCGCAGATTGAGACTTTTGTCCAAGTGAGTTCTCCCTTTTCCTTGATTTACCTCTTGCCATTTATGTACTTGTAAAGTGATTGAGGATTTTTCTTAATATGGTCTTCCATTGACACTTTTTTTGTTTAAAGTATAGCCTACACTTTCTAAACTCCTGAAGTCTCTCCCATTTTCAGTATTCTGAAGTTTTATTTCCCATTTTTTGCCTGACTTTTAATTGCTTTACTTATGAATATATCGCCCTCCTAGCAAAAAAGCTGCTCCCAATTTACTTTGCTCAGGTCATAGGGACAAACCCTCTTCAACTGCATTGGCTTTCTGAGTAAGGCCTGTGGTGACATAGTGCTTTCGTGGTTGGTTAAAATACATAATCAATTACTGCCTTAGTAAGGACCTGGACATCTTACTGGGTTTCTACTCTTCACTGAACCTCTTGGACAGTAAGTGTGTAAGAAGGAACTGCAGATGCTAGTTTATACTAAAGATAGACACAAAAAGCTGGAGTAACTCAGTGGGACAGGCAGCATCTTTGGAGAGAAGGAATGGGTGACGTTTCGGGTCGAGACCCTTTTTCAGACAGTCTGGAGAAGGGTCTCGACCCGAAACATCACCCATTCCTTCTCTCCAGATATACTGCCTGTCCCGCTCAGTTACTCCAGCTTTTTGTGTCTCTCTTGGACAGTAAGATATGTGTCATTGTTCATCGATTACAGCTCAGCATTCAACACCATCATTCCCTCAAAACAAATCATCAAATCACCTGATCGTCTTCAGGAAGGCTTTCTTTTCAGTTATCAGACTTCTGAAATGTCCTTCCATAAGCTAGGATACAGTCCAGATTCTCTAAATTATCTCATTGTAGACATTGGAAGTTGTCTCTGGAATTGTTACGCTACAATAATGTGAACTATATTCTGCATTATTATCTTTCTCTTCGCTCTACCTATTGTGCGTTTTTGACTTGATTGTATTCATGTACATTATCTGTTTTGATTGGACAGCAAAAAGCTTTTCACTGTACCTTGGTATGTGACAATAATAAACCTAATCAGTATGAATTGGCAACACTTCCTCCTCAAAACCATCAACACAGGAGCATTTCATGACTGCATGCTTAGTCTACTGGTCTACCCACCCTATACCCTTGACTGTGTAGCCAGACACAGCTCCAATGCCATATTTAAATTCACCAACAATGCTATGTTTGTTGGATGAATAACAGGTAACAATGAGTCAGAATGCAAGAGGGAGACTGATAATCTTTTTGAATCGTGCAAGAGCAATAATCTTGCTTTCAATGATAGCAAGACCAAGGATCTGGTTGTTGACTTCAGAAAGGGAAAGCCAGGGATCCATGAACCAATCTTCATTGACATTGGAGAGTCAACAACCTTAAGTTCAGCTGCATGTAAATCCTTGAAGATCTGTCACAGAGTGCAATCAAAATGAAAGCTGTTCTATGCCTCTATTTTCCAAGATTGAATAAATTCAATTAGTTGACAAATATTCTCTTTAACTTCTCCACGTGTACAGTGGAAAGCATATTGACTGGTTGCATCACAGCCTTATTTGGCAACTCAAACGCCCAGGAATGCAGGTGCCAAGAGCCTATGATGCTCGATCTAAAACAGGTACTGACCTTCCCATCGTCATAGGGATCCATAGAAACCACTGTTCCAAAAGGTACAGGAGCCTGAACATAATGACCACCAGGTTAAAGAACTGCTCCATCCCAGCAGCCAACATGCTCTTGAACACTGCACAACATAAGTGTCAACAACTATTGGCTTCTATGGACTGTGTCTTTGGTTGCACAAACAACTTCAGATTTTGCACAATTATAGTGCTATAGTATTAAAGAGTCATAGAGTCAGAGTGATACAGTGTAGAAACAGGTCCTTCGGCCCAACTTGCTCACACCGGCCAACATGTCCCAGCTACACTAGTCCCACCTGCCTGCGCTTGATCCATATCTTTCCAAACCTGTCCTATCCATGTACCTGTCTAACTGTTTCTTAAACATATTACTGATATTAATTTATGGTATTATTGACAAACTATTTATCTGTGTGTTTTCCATTAACAAGCCTGTTAAGCTGCAGGCAAGCAAGAATTTCATTGAGCTATTGGCAGTACCTATGACAATTAAACACTTAACACTCTTGACAAATGCGTTTATTTAGAAAAATGCACACGGCTATATGCTTGTCCCATATGACCCGAGCACCTCTGGTTCTTTTACAAAGCTTGACATGTCTTATTGGGGGTAGACACAAAAAGCTGGAGTAATTCAACGGGACAGGCAGCATCTCTGGAGAGAAGGAATGGGTGACGTTTCGGGTCAAGACCCTTCATCCGACTGATTTCAGACAGAATGTCTTATTGGGGATTGGGCTGGCTAGCCAAATTATGGAGAAGGCCGAAAGACAATCCAAAAATTGAATTATTGACAACAGGAGGGCTTTCACATTGGCTTTCACATTACCAATACAGGTGCTCAAATCTGGTTTACTGCCAATTTCATAATAAAATTAAATGCTCAATATACTGATTGTATAACTATTAGCTGTCAAAATATGGATGAATAACTTATGTATGTTTTTTAAAAGTATAAATACCACACAGTGTAAGTAAATTTTGTTCAGTGAGCAACAGAATTTTAAAATAATCTGATCAGGTATTGTAGCTCGTTAAAATATCTGGAATTACATTAAGGAACATATCACAACAAAACTAATTTCAGCATACTAATTATAAATTCAGTTTACATGCAAGGCTTGCGTGACTTAGATCGCATTTTATGGACTTGAGACCGCTTCTTCAAACTGTCTTTAATTATAAAGGAACTGTGGAAAGAGGTTCAAATCAGGTTTGATTTTAGTTTTACGAGCCTTTAAAGTCATGTGTGACACAAGGATATCACAAGAGATGAATAGAAAGGATGCATAGCAAAAAAATAGGCAATTCCTCAGTAAAGGTAGGGATTTGGTAGATTTACAATGGGAGAGAAACAATAATAAAGCTAATACATTTTCCTCGCTGCAATATGATTGCCATGTTGCTCATTTAATATTTAGCATTCATATGCCCAAAGAATACCAACGTAATTCACAATTGCCTTAAAGTAGCACATAACGCACAAGGTGATTTCCCCGGACTTCCCGCAATCGGTGGCAATGTCGCAGAATACTGAAGATTCCCTGAAGTTTCTTGTCAACCTTAAGACGTGTGAAGTCCTTTATGTCAGCTTCTACAAAGAAATACTGACCTTTAAAAGCAAAAAGAAAAGCATTTTTAAACCTCTGGTTCCAAGGAAAGAATGGAAATCCATAAATGAAGTTGATGTATTGTAGCTGACAACCATGGACCCAGCACCATCTTAAAGACGTTTTGCGAGAGCAGAACATATGAATCATAGATACATAGAAAATAGGTGCAGGAGTAGGCCATTTGGCCCTTCAAGCCAGCACCGCCATTCAATGTGATCATGGCTGATCATCCACTATCAGTACCCCGTTCCTGCCTTCTCCCCATATCCCTGGATTCCGCAAGCCCTAAGAGCTCTATTTAACTCTCTTTTGAATGCATCCAGTGAATTGGCCTCCACTGCCTTCTGAGGCAGAGAATTTCACAAATTCATAACCCTCTGGGTGAAAACGTTTTTCCTCATCTCAGTTCTAAATGGCCTACCCCTTATTAGAGTCAGAGGGATACAGTGTGGAAACAGGCCCTTCGGCCCAACTCGCCCACATTGGCCAACAATGTTCCAGCTACACTAGTCCCACTTGCCTGCACTTGGTCCATATCCCTCCAAACTTGTCCTATCCATGTACCTGTCTAACTGTTTCTTAAACGATGGGATTGTCCCAGCCTCAACTACTACCTCCTCTGGCAGCTTGTTCCATACACCCACCACCCTTTGTGTGAAAAGGTTACCCCTCGGATTCCTATTAAATCGTTTCCCCTTCACCTTGAACCTATGTCCTCTGGTCCTCAATTCCCCTACTTTGGGCAAAAGACTGTGTATCTCCCCGATCTATTCCTCTCATGATTTTATACGCCTCTATAAGATCTCCCCTCATCTTCCTGCGCTCCATGGAATAGAGACCCAGCCTACTCAACCTCTCCCTATAGCTCACACCCTCTAGGACTGGCAACATCCTCGTAAATATTTTCTGAACCCTTTCAAGTTTAACAATATTTTTTCCTATAACATGGTGCTCAGAACTGAACACAATATTCTAAATGCGGTCTCACCAATGACTTATACAACTGCAGCATGGCCTCACAACTTCTATACTCAATACTCTGACTGATGAAGGCCAAAGTGCCAAAAGTCTTTTTGACCTCCTTATCTACCTGCAACTCATAGAAACATAGAAAATAGGTGCAGGAGGAGGCCATTCGGCCCTTCGAGCCACCACCGCCATTCATTGTGATCATGGCTGATCGTCCCCAATCAATAACTTGTGCCTGCCTTCTCCTCATATCCCTTGATTCCAAGAGCCCCTAGAGCTCTATCTAACTCTCTCTTAAATCCATCCAGTGATTTGGCCTCCACTGCCCTCTGTGGCAGGGAATTCCACAAATTCACAACTCTCTGGGTGAAAAGGTTTTTTCTCACCTCAGTCTTAAATGGCCTCCCCTTTATTCTAAGTCTGTGGCCCCTGGTTCTGGACTCGCCCAACATTGGGAACATTTTTCCTGCATCTAGCTTGTCCAGTCCTTTTATAATTGTATATGTTTCTATAAGATCCCCCTCATCCTTCTAAACTCCAGTGAATACAAGCCTAGTCTTTTCAATCTTTCCTCATATGACAGTACCGCCATCCCAGGGATCAATCTCGTGAACCTGCCTCAATCACAAGGATGTCCTTCCTCAAATTAGGAGACCAAAACTGTACACAATACTCCAGATGTGGTCTTACCAGAGCCCTATACAACTGCAGAAGAACCTCTTTACTCCTATACTGAAATCCTCTCGTTATGAAGGCCAACATTCCATTAACTTCTTCACTGCCTGCTATACCTGCACACCAACTTTCAGTGACTGGTGTACAAGGACACCCAGGTCTTGCTGCACTTCCCCCTTACCTAACCCCATTGAGATAATAATCTTCCCCCTTGTTTTTGCCACCAAAATGGATAACCTCACATCTATATTATACTGCATCTGCCCACTCACTCAACTTGTCCAGGTCACCCTGCAACCTCCTAACATCCTCTTCACAGTTCACACTGCCACCCAGCTTTGTGTCATCCACAAACTTGCTAGTGTTGCTCCTAATTCCCTCTTCCAAATCATTAATATATATGGTAAACAGTTGCGGCAACAATTTATATGGTAACACCGAGCCTTGCGGCACCACTCGCCACTGCCTGCCATTCTGAAAAGGACCCGTTCACTCCTACTCATTGCTTCCTGTCTGCCAACCAATTTTCTATCCATGTCAACACCCTACCCCCAATTCCATGTGCTCTAATTTTAATCACCAGTCTCCCGTGCATGACCTTATCAAAGGCTTTCGGAAAGTTTAGATACACTATATCCACTGGCTATCCATTATATATATAAAATATCCATTTTACTTGTCACATCCTCAAAAAATTCCAGAAGATTAGTCAAGCATGATTTCCTTTTCATAAATCCATGTTGACTTGGACTAATCCTTTTACTGCTATCCAAATGCCCCATTATTACCTCTTTAATAATTGACTCCAGCATCTTTCCCACCACCGGTTAGGCTAACTGGTCTGTAATTCCCTGTTTTCTCTCGCTCCTTTCTTGAAAAGTGGGATAACATTAGCTATCCTCCAATCCACAGGAACTAATCCTGAATCTATTGAACATTGGAAAATGATCACCAATGCGTCCACTATTTCTAGAGCCACCTCCCTGAGGACCCTGGGATGCAGGCCATCAGGCCCAGGGGATTTATCATCCTTCAGTCCCATTAGCCTACCCAATACTATTTCTCGCCTAATGAAAATTTCTTTCAGTTCCTCTACCCCCTTAGATCCTCTGTCCTCCAGTACATCTGGGAGATTGTTTGTGTCTTCCTTAGTGAAGACAGATCCGAAGTACCTGTTCAACTCTTCTGCCATTTCCTTGTTACCCATAATAATTTCACCCATGTCTGCCTTCAAGGGACCCACATTTGACTTTCCTACTCTTTTTCCCTTAAAATATCTAAAGAAGCTTTTACTGTCCTTCTTTATATTCCAGGCCAGCTTCCCCTCGTACTTCATCTTTTCAGCCCGTATTGCCCGTTTTGTTTCCTTCTGTTGTCCTATGAAAGTTTCCCAATCCTCTGGCTTCCGGCTACTCTTTGCTGTGTTATACATCTTTTCTTTTAGTTTTATTCTATCCCTAACTTCTCTTGTCAGCCACGGTTGCGTCCTACTCCCCTTAGAATCTTTCTTCCTTTTTGGAATTAAATGATCCCGAGTCTTCCGGATTATGCCCAGAAATTCCTGCCGTTGCTGTTCCACCGTCATTCCTGCTAGGATCCCTTTCTAGTCTACCTTGGCCAGCTCCTCTCTCATGCCTTCATAGTCCCCTTTGTTCAACTGCATAACTGACACTTCCGATTTAACCTTCTCCTTCTCAAATTGCAGATTAAAACTAATCATATTAAGATCACTACCTCCAAGTGGTTCCTTTACCTCGAGTTCTCTTATCAAATCTGGTTCATTAGACAACACTAAATCCAGAATTGCCTTTTCTCTGGTCGGCTCCATTACAAGCTGCTCTTAGAATCCATCTCGGAGGCACCCTACAAACTCTCTTTCTTGGTGTCCTGAACCAACCTGATTTTCCCAGTCTACCTGCATATTCAAATCCCCCATCACCACAGTGGCATTACCTTTGTTACATGCCAGTTTTAACTCCTGCTGCAACTTACACCCTACATCCGGGCTACTATTTGGGGGTCTGTAGATAACACCAATTAGTGTCTTCTTGCCTTTACAATTCCTCAACTCAATCCACAGTGACTCTACCTCGTCAGCCCCTATGTCTTCCTTCTCAAGGTACTGAATTCCATCCCTCACCAGCAGAGCTACCCCCCCTCCTCTGCCCACCTGCCTGTCCTTTCTATAGGTTGTATAACCCTGAATATTAAGTTCCCAGGCCCGATCCTCCTGCAGGCACATCTCAGTA
Organism: Malacoraja senta; assembly: GCA_038087875.1. NCBI lineage: Eukaryota > Metazoa > Chordata > Chondrichthyes > Rajiformes > Rajidae > Malacoraja > Malacoraja senta. The sequence continues at coordinate 376,100,242 of CM075977.1, forward strand.
ATCCCCACAATGTCATATCTACCAACCTCTAACTGAGCCTCAAGCTCATCTACTTTACTTCTTATACTTTGCGCATTCATATACAATACTTTTAATTCCTTACGCATCTCACCTTTCACATCGATCCCTATTACACTTGGCCATACTCTCCTATCCCTTTGTGAGCTTTCTTTCCCATAATTTCTGGGGTCATTAACTATCCTTTTATTCTCTTTCCCTTTAACTCTGTCCTTGACTATCCCATTTGACCCCCCCCCCCCCTCCCTTATTTAGTTTAAAATCACCCGTGTAGCAGTGGCAAACCTGCCTAACAGAATGCTGGTCCCCCACCTGTTAAGATGCAATCCATCCCTTTTGTACAGTTCCCCCTTACTCCAAAACAGATCTCAGTGGTCTAAGAATCTAAATCCCTGCCCCCTGCACCAGTTCCTCAGCCACACATTCAGGTCCTGTATCTCCCTGTTCCTCCTCTCGCCAGCACGAGGAACTGGAAGCAAACCGGAGATAACCACACTGGAGGTCCTGCTTTTCAGCATTTTTCCGAGCTCTTTAAAGTCACGCGGCAGAATATTTATTCCCTTCTTTCCGACATCGTTTGTGCCGACATGCACTACCACTTCCGGCTGTTCACCTTCGCCCTTGAGGATTTTCTGTACTCTCTCCGTTACATCCTGAATCGTGACAGCAGGGAGGCAGCACACCATCCTCGAATCCCGTCTGTTGCCGCAGAAACCCGTCTGTACCTCTCACAATGGAGGTTGTGAATGGAGTCTCCAACTACCATGGCGTTGCTTGACGTCGGCCTCTTTGGTTTTGGCTCAACAGCACTTTTTGCTTTGCAAGCCAGTCCGCCGCTCAGTGTGTTAACGTCTTCTGTCCCGACAGCTTCTAAGTGGGTGAACCTGTTCTCAAGAGATACAACACCCGGGGACCTTTGCATTTCATGTTTCCTTCCCTTTCTCACTGTCACCCACCTTCTCTCTTCCAGTACCTTAGGTGTAACAATCTTACTGTAGGACTTGTCGAGGAACGACTCCGTTTCTCGGACGAACCTGAGGTCATCCACTTGCTTCTCCAGTTCCCCAACACGGTCCTTCAGGAGCTGTACCTGGATGCACTTCTCACATTTGTAGCAGCCAGAGGCACCAGCGGTGTCCTTGACCTCCCACATCCTGCAAGCATCACACTGAATCAGCTTGCTTGACATTTCCTTCTTTCGTCTCTCCCTCTCCAGCGTTTGGTGTGCCGTTCTCCCGTCCTCCTTGCCGAAGACTCGCAGCCAAAGACTCGCACTTTTCTCACAGGGCCAGACTCGCAGCCAAAGACTCGCACTTTTCTCACAGGGCACTTCCCTTGACAGGGTCGCACCCCTTGAGCAAGTCTTGCTTATATCAAATGCTAAATTGCCTAATTGTCCAATTTACCAATCTTCCAATCTAATTGTTCAGCCAGTCCCCACACTTACTCCTAGCCTTCCTTCCTCTGATGAGCTTGGAAGTATGTGCTTTGTCTGACCTGCATTCAAAGACTGCTAAAGTGCTGTTTGCCTTCTTTTTAAACCTGCACTCAAGACTCACCAAGTCCAGCCAACGGTCGTTCTCACTACTGTTTTGTCCGACCTGCTCTCAAAGACTGCTAGTGCCATTTGCACCCTTTTTATACCTGCTCTACCTGTGACTCACCAAGTCCAGCCAACGGTCGATCTCACTGCTGCTTTGTCCGACCTGCTCTCAACCTTCAAGGAACCATGCACCTCTACTCCTAGATCCCTCAGCTCTGCAACACTCCCCAGAGGCCTACCATTTACCGTGTAGGTCCTGCCCTAGTTCGACGTCCCAAAATGCAACACCTCACACTTCTCTGTATTAAATTCCATCAACCATTCCTCCGCCCATCTGGCCAATCGATCCAGATCCTGCTGCAATCGTTCACAACCATCTTCACTATCTGCAAAACCACTAACTTTTGTATCATCAGCAAACTTGCTAATCTTGCCCTGTGTATTATCATCCAAATCATTGATGTAGATGACACAGGGCCCAGCATCGAACCCTGAGGCATACCACTGGTCACAGGCATCCAGTCTGAGAAGCAACCTTCCACCATTACCCTCTGCTTCCTTCCATGGAGCCAATTCATGGAGCTATCCATTCAGCTATTTCTCCTTGGATCCCATGCAATCTAACCTTCCAGAGCAGTCTACCATGCGGAATCTTGTCGAACGCCTTACATGTACACAACATCTACAGCTCTGCCCTCATCAACCTTTTTGGTCACGTCTTCAAAAAAAATCAATCAGGTTTGTGAGAACGACCTCCCACGTACAAAACCACGCTGATTATCCCTAATCAGCCCTTGCCCATCCAAATGCCTGTATATCCTATCTCTCAGAGTATTCTCCAGTAACTTACCAACTACAGATGTTAAGCTCACCGGCCTATAGTTCCCAGCATATTCCCTGCAGCCCTTCTTGAAAAGAGGTACAACATTTGCCACCCTCCAGTCTTCCGGCACCTCTCCTGTATTTAAGGACGACTCGTAAATTTCAACCAGCGCTCTCGCGCAATTTCCTCTCTAGTTTCCCACAATGCTTGAAACCAGTTGAGTTTAATGCTGATAAATGTGGTTGAGTTTAATGCTGATAAATGTGAGGTACTACATCTCGGCAGGACAAATCAAAATAGGACGTACATGGTAAATGGTAGAGAATTGAGGAATGCAGTTGAACAGAGGGATCTAGGAATAACTGTGCATAGTTCCCTGAAGGTGGAATCTCATGTAGATAGGGTGGTAAAGAAAGCTTTTGGTGTGCTGGCCTTTATAAATCAGAGCATTGAATATAGAAGTTGGGATGTAATGTTAAAATTGTACAAGGCATTGGTGAGGCCAATTCTGGGGTATGGAGTACAATTTTGGTCGCCTAATTATAGGAAGGATGTCAACAAAATAGAGAGAGTACAGAGGAGATTTACTAGAATGTTGCCTGGGTTTCAGCAACTAAGTTACAGAGAAAGGTTGAACAAGTTAGGTCTTTATTCTTTGGAGCACAGATTCAAACAAGGGGACATGACTTGAGAATTAAGGGACAGAAGTTTAGGGGTAACATTAGGGGGAACTTCTTTACGCAGAGAGTGGTAGCTGTGTGGAATGAGCTTCCAGTGGAAGTGGTGGAGGCTGGTTCGATTTTATCCTTTAAAAATAGATTGGATGGGTATATGGACGGGAAAGGAATGGAGGGTTATGTTCTGAGTGCAGGTAGATGGGACTAGGGGGAAGTATTTATTATAAAAAAAATTTAAAATGTTCGGCACGGACTTGAAGGGCCGAGATGGCCTGTTTCCGTGCTGTAATGGTTATATGGTTAATGTCCTTGGATATATCACATCAGGCCCTGGAGATTTGTCAACCTTCAAACATGACAGCACCTTCAGTACTTCTTCGACAGTAACCCTGACTGCTCTCAAGACACTTCCAGTGACTGCTCCAATTTCCTCCGTCCTCCTGTCTTTCTCCTCAGTAAATACAGAGGTGAAATACTCATTTAGGACCGTTCCATCTCCTGTGGCTCCACACAGAGGTGATCGTTTCGATTCCTGAGAGGTCCCATGCATCCTTCTTGTTTTTGACTAATGTCTCAATTTCCCTCGTCAGCCAAGCTTCCTTACATTTGCCTGCTTTTCCCTTCACTCTAACGGGGACGTACACATCCTGAGCTCTCTACAGTACTTTTAAAAACACCCCACTTGGCCGATGTTGCTTTCCCCTCAAATAACCTGCTCCAGTCAACTTGAGCGAGATATTCTCTCATTCCCTCAAAGTTGGCCTTACCCCAGTTGAGCATTTTAACACATGGACCCCCTCCGTCCCTATCCTGAACTATCTTAAACCTAATCAAACTGTGGTCACGGGTCCCAAAAGGCTCCTCCACACACTTCATTAACTCGCCCTTCCCAATTTCCCAATACTAGATCCAGCGTTGCCCTCTCACATGTGGGGGCCTCCACATACTGTTTAAGAAAACTCTCCTGAACACTTTTGAGGAATTGCACTTCATCTGAACCCTGCACGCTATGATTTTCCCAGTCTATATTGGGAAAGTTAAAATCCCCAACTACAACAACCTTATTTGACCTGCAGCTGTCTGCAATCCCCGGTACATTTGTTCTTCTAAATCCCGTTGACTATTCGGGGGTCTGTAGTACACCCCAACAAGGTGATCATCCCGTTCTTGTTCCTCAGCTCCACCCATATAGCCTCACTGGACGAACCATCTGTAATGTCACCTCTGAACACAGCCGTGACATCCTCCTTAACCAACAATGCAACCCCCCTCCTTTTTTTCCCTCACCCGTCTCTCCTGAAGCTCCTGTACACTGGAAGTTTGAGCTGCCAGTCCTGCCCGTCTCTTAACCAGGTTTCAGTCATGGCTACAACGTCCCAGTCGCTCATACCTATCCAGGCCCTAAGCTCATCTGCCTTACCTGTCAGGCCCCTTAAACTGTGGCCCCTGGTTCTGGACTCCCCCAACATCGGGAACTTGTTTCCTGCCTCTAGCGTGTCCAATCCCATAAAAATGTTATATGTTTCGCTAAGATCCCCTCTCATCCTAAATTCCAGTGAATACAAGCCCAGTCGTTCCATTCTTTCATCATATGACAGTCCCGCCATCCCGGGAATTAACCTTGTGAACCTATGCTGCACTCCCTCAATAGCAAGAATGTCCTTCCTCAAATTAGGAGACCAAAACTGCACACAATATTCCAGGTGTGGTCTCATCAGGGCCCTGTACAACTGCTCCTATACTCAAATCCTCTCGTTATGAAGGCCAACATGCCATTTGCTTACTTCACTGCCTGCTGTACCTGAATGCTTACTTTCATAGACTGATGTACAAGCACATCCAGGTCACGTTGCACTTCCTCTTCTCCTAATCTGACACCATTCAGATAATAATCTGCCTTCTTGTTCTTGCCACCAAAGTGGATAACCTCACATTTATCCACATTATACTGCATCTGTCATGCATCTGCCCACTCACCCAACCTATCCAAGTCACCCTGCATCCTCATAGCATCCTCTTCACAGTTCACACTGCCACCCAGCTTTGTGTCATCTGCAAATTTGCTGGTTACATTTAATTCCTTCATCTAAATCATTAATATTTATTGTAAATAGCTGCGATCCCAGCAACGAGTATTGCGGCACCCCACTAGTCACTACCTGCCATTCTGAAAGGGACCTGTTAATTCCTACTCTTTGTTTCCTGTCTGCCAACCAATTTTCTATCCATGTCAATACCCTACCCCCAATCCCATGTGCTATAATTTTGCCCACTAATCTTCTGTGTGGGCCTTATCAAAGGCTTTCTGAAAGTCCAGATACACTACATCCACAGCCTCTCCCTTATCCATTTTACTTGTTACATCCTAAAAAAATTCTAGAAGTTTTGTCAAGCAAGATTTCCTCTTCGTAAATCCATGCTGACTTGGACCCATCCTGTTACTGCAATCCAAATTATTCATTTTGTCAGTTAAAATCATACCTTAGAACCAACCAAAAGAGACTTAAGAACAGATAAGATTTAGTCGATGGAGACACAGGAACAGTAAATGCTAGAATCTTGGTTAAAACACAAAAGTACTGGTGTAGCAGATCAGGCAGCATTTTGTGGAAGGAATGGATAAACAATTTTCGAATCAGGATGCTTCTCATGAAGTGAGCGGAATCAAAAGAGAAATTGTTAAGGGTGTGGACAAGTTCTGACAGACAGGAGAGCGTTTTCATATTTGGAAACCAATTAGGTCTTTGGTCAAGGAAGAACCGGATGGCTCAGTGACCTTCCTGGTTGGGAATGGAGGTGTAAGGGACTAAATGTTCACGGTAAAGATCCGGCAAAGGGGTTGAGGCTAGGAATTGAAAGTTATTGAAGTGTTGAAGAATGCGAGAGACATCTCAGATGTAAGAAACTGGATGGTGGGGGCAGTGTAGGAACAAGATAGAATTAAGGTAGTTGGAGATCAGTTCTGTTGGGCAGGAGTGCAGGAATAGAAACCAGGGCAGTCTTGCTGGTGGATTTTGGGAAGGGGATAGAAAAAGGCGGTGTAGGTAGGAGACTGTGGAAGGGAAAATTGCCAGAGGTGATGAGATTGGTAATAGTCTGGGAGATTGTGGCCTGGTGTTCGTCCATGGTGTCATGGCCAAGAAGCAGTTATGTGGAAGAGTCCGAGAGTTGGCAACTGACCTCAGGATGGTAGAGGTCAGCCTACCAAACTACAATAGTACCTCCCTTGCCAACGGTCTTGATAACAATATCCAAATGGTTACTCAATGAGCTATAGCGTGTGTTCAGTGGAGAAGTCAGCATGGTTAATGTCACATCAGCAGTTGAAAATAAAAAGGTCCAGAGACGGTATAAGGCCAGCAGGGGAAGTTCAGGAGGAGGTGGAATGATGGAGACTGGGAGGAGAGGGCTTCTTGCGAAAGATCTAGGCAGAGAGACAGATGTGACAGAAGAGCTCAACACAACGACGGGCTCGTGACGCATCGAGGTCTGGGTGTAATGATACAAAGGTAAAGCCTCTGCTGAGGACAGACCGTTTAGTATTGGAGAAGAGAGGTTGAGGGTGATGGTGAAAACATGACAAGGGCTGGGGTCAGGTCCAGTCTCTGAGGGGGAAGAGAAACGTGGACCCAAGGGAGGTATGGAAGGAGAATGAGGGCTCAACGGGGAGGAGGGGGGTGGAGATGTGGCAAAGTTAGCATTGGGGGAAAAGCAGCAGAACACAGCGTGTCAGTACTGTGCTTGGTTGGAGGCAACCGTAGGAGCAGTAGGACCCAGGAGAGTCAAAGGGAAGCTGTTGGAGCTGACGATTCAGTAGATTCCACTTAAAAATGTCAATTCCTTCAGCACGCTCATGTGCCAGTTTATTACGTTTCGGTGGAGGTGGGGAGGAGAGGGAGAAGGGTTTCAGCCATTGTATAGAGCTTGCAGCCTGTTACTGTTTGATAATTCAGTGCAATGTGCAACTGCAGCAATGTTGGTTGAGAAATGAGCTTTAAACAGATGATTACTATGAACTTCAATGAAATTAATTGATCTATCAACACAAATTGATGTGTAGATGGGAGTCCCACACCTTTTGAGAATTTGAGAGCTAGAGCTTTGGCAAATCACTTAAAACTTTGCAAAACATAAATTGCCATCTGATTGGCAAAATGCACACAGGTTGAAAAAAAATGGTAGATGTTGCAGTGGCATCAAAGAGTCAGAAAAACATGTTTGTAAAAAGCTTTTATAGATTTTGTGGTGTAAATTACGGTATGTCGAGTGACATGTTCGAAAATGAACGGCATTTTAACTTTTATTGCAAAGTGGAGGCCAGATTATTAGAAATATTAAACAGGTAGAGATTGATACGTATTTGAAAGATCAAGGAATTGAAGGCTATTGGGGACTGGCACAAAAGAGAAATTGAAGCCAGTTTCGATCATATCGAATGACAGGGAAGGTTTGAGGGGCCTGGCGGCCTAGCCCAGCTTCTATTTTCTTGTGTTTCTGTGATTGGAATTGTAAAATGACTGAATTAATACTCTCCAGCATAAGGTTCTGAGGTTAAGTTGATCTTTATGGCAGCTATAAAAGCAAATTTTACTTGAAGCCATTTGTGATCAGAGCCAATCCAAATGCATTACAACCTAGAGTTAGAAGTTTTCTACACAACCCAAACCACAACCCATCAAGTGGCCTTCATAATTTGCAGTTCTTCTATCCTTATCTCACACCTAGCATATGATGAGCGTTTGACAGCACTGGGCCTGGACTCGTTGGAGTTTAGAAGGTTGAGTGGGGAATCTCATTGAAAGTTACAGAATAATGAAAAGTATAGATAGAGTGGATGCGGAAAGGATATTTCCACTGGTGGGACAGTCTAGGACCAGAGATCATACCCTCAGAATTAAAGGCCACTATTTTAGAAAGGTGAGGAGGAACTTCTTTAGGCAGTGGGTAGTTAATTTGTGGAGCTACAGAGGGCTGTGGAGGCCAATTGAGTGGATATTTAAGGCAGAGATAGACAAATTCTTGATTAGAATGGGTGTCAAGAATTATGGGGTGAAGGCAGCAAAATGGGATTAGGAGGCAGAGATCAGCAATGATTAAATGGTGGCGTAGACTCGATGGGCCGAATAGCCTAATTCTATTCCTATAACTTGAGAACTTTAGTCTTTTCATCTCTGGCCTTTGTCTAATCATCTGCTTATCAAAATCCTCCCCTCATCTGTATCTACCCCTCACTTGCCAGGCTTTGTCTTGCCTCTCATCTCCTCAGGCTCTCCGCCTTCCCCCACCCCACCCAAAATATCACCCATCCATGTTCTCCAGAGATGCTACCTGACCCAGAATTACTACATCACTTTATGTCCCATTGTGTACACTAGCACCTGCATTTCCTTGTTTCTATAAGAAATTAGGGGCAGCACGGTGGTGCAGCGGTAGAGTTGCTGCCTTGCAGCACCGGACACCCGGGTTCGAGCCTGACAACGGGTGCTGTCTTTACAGAGTTTGTATGTTCTTCCCGTGACGACATGGTTTTCTCCGAGATCTTCGGTTTCCTCCCACACTACAAAGACGTACAGGTTTGTAGGTTAATTGGCTTGGCACAAGCGTAAATTGTCCTGAGGATAAGTATGTGTGCAGGATAGTGTTAATGTGCGGGGATCACTGGTCGGTGCTGACTCTGTGGGCTGAAGGGTCTGTTTCTGTGCTGTATCTCTAAACTGCAGATGGTGGTTTAAAACTAAAGGCACAAAGTGCTGAAGTAACTCAACAGATCAGGCGGCATCTCTGGAGAACATGGATAGGTGACATTTTCAGTTGGGACCCTTCTTCGGACTGATTGTATGGAGGGAGAAAGAAAAGCTGGGAGAAAGGAGAGGCATTACAGAGCATGGCAGTAGCTTCTGCAGACCCTTGTTTCTTCAAGTGGTCAGGCTCTACTGGCAAAGCAGCTATGCTTCAGGTCCCCATCAATTCAGAAGCTTTCAGTGGGTTTTGCTGTAGTCACTGCTCCGAGGCCATTCCCCTTCCCTCTGTGGAGTTCCGGGATGCATTTCACCTCAGTTCCTTTCTAATCCCATTTAGATGACAGTGCGTGGAGCATCTGTCCCTGGATTTGGCATCTGTCTAACTGACTGAACTAAACTAGGTTTGACAACCTCCAGCTCAAAACATGATTATGCGCGTCTTGTTGACTCAACCCAGGTGGTCAGTGTCTAATTTTCTACCATACCCTATTACTGTGCGCATATTTAAAAGTCGGAATCAGAAAACTACACAACCAATGTATTAATTTTAATTAAACATATTGCAAATGTACTAAGAGGTACCTTAGTTATTGAAAAATCTGATCAATGCATTTAAAAATGTAGCACTAAATAATGCTATACTTGGTATATTTTTGGTCGAATAGAGGTTGTATGGAACAGGAATGAATCCTATGATAATTCAAGGAAAATACACTGATCTGAAGGAGCCCATTGGATAATAAGACCATAGTGCAAAGTAACATTAGACTTGGCTCAATTCAGATTGGGCTGTGGCAGCTTTGTGGTAATGTGCACTAATATTCTTTGTATCATTAATATAAAGTAGAAGTTTTCACCTTAGCATTTCAGCTCAAGCTGTCAAGATATTCACAAGTGGAAATCTCTGGGAATTGTATCATTAAGATTGAATTATATTACCAATGTACTTCCATATAAATAGACAATTTTGTCCCATCCCATTGAAATAATGAAATAAGAAACTAAAAACAATGCATAACAAAATAAATAACAGCCTGATGATTCATTTCATTTCTGTACAATTATATTCTACCTTTGGTTTCCTTTGTTTCCTGCTCTTTAAAAGCATTGTACTGGTTACGGGTGCTGTTAGCCATGGCTTTCAGTGGCTGGTATAGAATCTTGTACTTCGCTTTGACAACAGCGTTAAGCTCATGGATGACAGCGTTGATTTGATCATAGGTCATACGACCTTTCATGTACCTAAATACAAGATGATTTTTTTTTTAATCAGCATAATATCTAGTTCAAGTGGCAAGAGGTAGATTTAAAGTAATAGCAATAGATTACTATATAAAAACATGCGCACATCAAGTTGTGAAATCAAGGGCAGGAATATACAAAATCTATTTGAAACTCTTAATGTATATTAAAACAATATCTAACATTTTTCATTTTGTTTTCACAAAGTAATAGCATTATTGATCTTGTCCAACCTAAATGGATTGAATTAGATACTTATGCTTTTTGATTCATTTATTTACTTTTCAGAAAGTGGGCATTGCTGACTTGGTCAGTATTTATTGCCCAACCTCAATCTCTCTTGAGTCAGTGGTAGCGGGCTGCCTTCTTGAACTGAGAAGGTACTACCATAATACTGCTGGGAAGAAAGCCCCAGCATTCAGACGCATTGACCTAAAATACATTTGGTACACTTGCCATGTCTGAAATCAGTACCTCTGTTGGATAGTTCATAGTATTAAGCTTAATAATATTCTGATGATGTCTGGGCAAAGGATTGTTTCCATTAACTGGACCGCAGGAGAAAAAAAATACACTGAACACTCTCCTGTTCAAAAAGAATTATTTAAATAATTTTATCTGCACAAGACATGATATTGAAATAAATCTGAATAACAGCTTGCATTTGATGGACTTTTCCTGGAAGTGTAGGCCTCCTAAGACCAAATACTGGAAATATTTTATTTTACCCCATTCCTTGTAATCTTTCAGTGTACGTGCATGACAAAGTACTTTGAAATAAACTCTCACTTCAACATCTTTTCACAATTTGAACGAGAAATGTTAATTGAGCTATTCATCAAATGACAGCTTTCTGGTAAAATATGGGGAGGCATTAGCAGTTTTCAAGCACCTTCACAGCAATTCTTCAGTAGATTTTAATAACATTCAGCTCCATCCATTCTACCTGGAAGTATTGGTGAGCTTCTTCTAATTCATCATGTTAAAACAAATCTAGCAACTTTAAGACTTGAGGCACCCAAGATGACACCACAGCCAGGTGATTCTCACTTGATCAAACTTTCTAACAGAATAACCTCCTTCCACTACAACCCTCTGTCTTCTATGAGTCAGCCAGTACCGGATCCAAACAACCAAGTCACCATGGATCCTATACATCTTAATCTTCTGGATCAGCCTACCATGAGGGACTTTATCAAATGCCTTACTAAAATCCATGTTGACATCACCTTTGTTATCTCCTCGAAAACTCGATCACATTTGTAAGACACGACCTAACACCGACAAAGCAATGTTGGTCATCTCTAATTAGCCAATTCTCTTCCAAAAGACAGGGAATCCTAGTGCCATTGACCAGAATTGCAACTAGTATCCTGCAGTACCACCACCTTGTTGCCAGTGATGTGCACATCCATCAATACATCAGGAAAAATAGATGGGAAAGGAATGGAGGCAGCAGGTTGGTTCCAAGATGATTTCGCTTTCCCCAACTTGCACTTGAATTGGATAGCGTACCAGATTACGTCGAGTACCATTCGATGCGAACCACAACGATGAGTCTGGAATCACACATACACCAAACTGAGTAAGGATGGGAGATATTTTTTCCTGAATTGGGATATGTGGATTCTGTTTGAAAAGAAAACAAGTTTTGTGGTTATCATTAATGATAACTTTTCACTTCAAATTTGATGGCTTGAATTTAAATTCCCTAATACCACGATGGAATTCTCAATCGCACCTCGAGGAACATCACCAGAAAAAACCCCTAGAATGCATGAAAACCACATATGCATGAAAAGACAAGAAAATACCTCAAAAGACTGACCGTCGACAACAAAAGCATCAGCAAAGAATATTTGAGTTTTTCAGTCTAGTGCATTTTGTGCAATTCCCAGAAACCTTGGGTTATAAATCGATCCTCTATAAAAACTGTTACAGGCCAGAAAAGATTAGAAACTCACCCAGGAACGTGGTTAAATTCCTCCATTAAAAGATACTCTATTTCACGAACAGAATGCTTAGGCTTGGCAGGTTTTTTTTCAGGTAGAGGTTGAACAGGATCCCATTTAACCTTGTCATCCTGTGGATCTGCTGTACTGGAAACACATGAATTATTCAGCAAATGTTAAAAAGCTAATCATATAAAAAGAGTTCCAAAAAAAAAAATGAGGGTCCTAATTTTTCCTAAGTATTCAAATTTAAAAAGCATCAAGTTAACAAAACATTTAACCACTCGTTTATGATTATTTGGCTGTCAGTTATCAAACGATAGTGTTCAAGGAATATTTTTTTTTAAAGCTTAACATCTTTCATTTTCCTATTTTAAACTTAAGCATCTCTGCCTGAAATATTCAATAAAGATGGTGCCTTAAGTTATCCAATCATTACTATTCTTAATTGGTAATGAATAGGAAGCCAACTTGGTTGAAAACTTTGGAAATAGCTGGTGCTTGAGCCGAGAGTTCAGGTTATAGCTGTATGGAGATGGTTGTCTACTTGGTCCTCAGAACTTAGGCAGCTAGAGGATGGAAGCCATATATGTGGAAAGGATTGTGGAATTTGTCTCACATGTGAAATATGTCTCACTTTTATCTCTGTCAATTTATTTCGGGGGTGAATGTTCTCAGGTAAAGTCATACTCTACAATATTGTCTACAATATAGATGGGATGATTACGCATTTATTGACCATCCTAAGTTAACCATTGAGTGGCTCACTAAACTATTTCAAGGATGAAGGGAAGCTGGCAAGGAATATAAAGAAGCACAGTAAAAGCTTCTTTAGATATGTTAAGGGAAAAAGAGTAGCAAAGTCAAATGTGGGTCCCTTGAAGGCAGACACGGGTGAAATTATTATGGGCAACAAGGAAATGGCAGAAGAGTTGAATAGGTACTTCGGATCTGTCTTCACTAAGGAAGACACAAACAATCTCCCAGATGTACTGGAGGACAGAGGATCTAAGGGGGTAGAGGAACTTAAATAAATTTTCATTAGGCGAGATATAGTATTGGGTAGGCTAATGGGACTGAAGGATGATAAATCCCCTGGGCCTGATGGCCTGCATCCCAGGGTCCTCAGGGAGGTGACTCTAGAAATAGTGGACGCATCGGTGATCAGTTTCCAATGTTCAATAGATTCAGGATAAGTTCCTGTGGATTGGAGGATAGCTAATGTTATCCCACTTTTCAAGAAAGGAGCGAGAGAGAAAACGGAAAATTACAGACCAGTTAGCCTGACTTCGGTGGTGGGAAAGATGCTGGAGTCAATTATTAAAGAGGTAATAATGGGGAATTTGGATAGCAGTAAAAGGATTAGTCCAAGTCAACATGGATTTATGAAAGGGAAATCATGCTTGACTAATCTTCTAGAATTTTTTGAGGATATGACAAGTAAAATGGATGAAGGGGTGCCAGTGGATGTAGTGTATCTAGACTTTCAGAAAGCCTTTGATAAGGTCCCGCACGGGAGACTGGTGACTAAAATTAGAGCACATGGAATTGGGGGTAGGGTGTTGACATGGATAGAAAATTGGTTGGCAGAGCGGAAGCAAAGAGTAGGAGTGAACGGGTCCTTTTCAGAATGGCAGGCAGTGGCGAGTGGAGTGCTGCAAGGCTCGGTGTTGGGGCCGCAACTGTTTACCATATATATTAATGATTTGGAAGAGGGAATTAGGAGCAACACTAGCAAGTTTGCGGATGACACAATGCTGGGTGGCAGTGTGAACTGTGAAGAGGATGTTAGGAGGTTGCAGGGTGACCTGGACAGGTTGAGTGAGTGGGCAGATGCGTGGCAGATGCAGAATATAGATAAATGTGAGGTTATCCACTTTGGCGGCAAAAACAAGGGGGCAGATTATTATCTCAATGGGGTTAGCTTCGGTAAGGGGGAGGTGCAGCGAGACCTGGGCGTCCTTGTACACAGGTCACTGAAAGTTGGCTTACAGGAACAGCGGGCGGTAAAGAAAGCTAATGGAATGTTGGCCTTCATAACAAGACGATTTCAGTATAGGAGTAGAGGTTCTTCTGCAGTTGTATAGGGCTCTGGTGAGACCACATCTGGAGTATTGTGTACAGTTTTGGTCTCCTAATTTGAGGAAGGACAGCCTTGTGATTGAGGCAGTGCAGCGTAGGTTCACGAGATTGATCCCTGGGATGGCGGGACTGTCATATGAGGAAAGATTGAAAAGACTAGGCTTGTATTCACTGGAGTTTAGAAGGATGAGGGGGGATCTTATAGAAACATATAAAATTATAAAAGGACTGGACAAGCTAGATGCAGGAAAAATGTTCCCAATGTGGGGCGAGTCCAGAACCAGGGCCACAGTCTTAGAATAAAGGGGAAGCCATGTAAAACTGAGATGAGAAAAAACGTTTTCACCCTGAGAGTTGTGAATTTGCGGAATTCCCTGCCACAGAGGGCAGTGGAGGCCAAGTCACTGGATGGATTTAAGAGAGAGTTCTAGGGGCTAGTGGAATCAAGGGGAGAAGGCAGGCACGGGTTATTGATTGGGGATGATTAGCCATGATCACAATGAATGGCGGTGCTGGCTCGAAGGGCCGAATGGCCTCCTCCTGCAACTATTTTCTATGTTTCTAAGTCATTCATATTAGTAAGCTTGGCAGCCACAGGCAAGGACAATTTCCTTCCATGAAGTTGGGGTTTTATAAAGATCTGTTAATTAAATGGTCACCCTAGCCTTTTTCCAAGATTTATTCAAACTTCAAAATTTAAATTTCTCAACTGCCTGTGCTAGGTTTTGAACTCTGCACCACTAATGAATACCTCCAGATACTGCTCCAGTAACTTAACCACATTACTGTAATCAATTCAATTGTCAAAGTTCCATAAAATGTTAGAAACCAATGTAGATGATTAATGCAATAGTGCTACAGATTCAAATTATCAAATTGATGGGTTGAGGCATCGTCATTCTATTTGTCATTCATTAACCACCTGCTCAACTGATACTTTTCACGGTGGTGCAGCGGTAGAGTTGCTGCCTTACAGCGAATGAAGCGGCAGAGACCCGGGTTTGATCCCAATTACGGGTGCTGTCTGTATGTTCATCCCGTGACCTGCGTGGGTTTTCACGGAGATCTTTGGTTTCCTCCCACATTCCAAAGACGTACAGGTTTGTAGGTTAATTGGCTTGATAAATGTAAAAATTGTCCAGTATAAAATTGTCCAACTTCCAGTATAGTCAGTCTCTGGTGGACTCTTTGGAAGTGATGACCACAAGGTACAAATAACTTAAGTGTCAGAAAGCTGGCAATAATGAGATCAGAAAATGAGACGAGATTCATTCCACTCAGAAGGCAACAATATTGCAATTCATGAGAAAGGATTGAAAATCCCAGAGCATCTCAAAAGTATTTTTTTACAATGTCGTAAGCATTCTACGTGTGGAAACATCATAACAAGTTTATTTATGGATAAAAGGTAATGGACAATTATATGTTTCAGTGATGCTGAGTGGGGAATATTACCTGGGATTCAACATCTAGTACTTCTATGACTTGAAATGATAAATGATTACTTTAGAGATACAATATGGAAACAGGCCCTTAGGTCCACCGAGTCAGCATTGACCATCGTACAGTAGCACTATCCTACACACTTGGGACAATTTACAGATTCAATTAACCTATAAATCTGGACCTCTTTGAAAATAGAGTACCCAGAGAAAAAACATCCGACCAAGATTTCAAGGTCAGTTTATTGTCACATGTACTAATTAAGGTACAGTGAAATTTGAGTTACCATACATCCCACCAAGTGAAAAGTAACAAGACAAACGACCACATAAAAGTTAACATAAACATCCATCACAGTGAATTCCATATCCTCACTGTGATGGAAGGCAATAAAGTTCAATCTTCTTCCTCCTGTTCTCCCGCAAACCATCCGCAGTCGGGGCGATCAAAGCTCCTGCAGCCGACGATCAAAGCCCCCATCGAGGCGGTTGTAACTCCTGCGTCGGGTCTCTTCTTACCAGAGACCGCGGGCAGAATGTGCAAACTCTGTACAGACAGCACCCAAAGTCAAGATCAAACTCGGGTCTCTGGTGCTGTAAGGCAGCAACTATAACACTGCACCACTGTGCCGCTCCAACTTTATTAGCCCAAGCTAAATGTTACTTAAATCTTGCTATGGACAAGTAAGAAATGATTCCACAACTAGCCAACAGGTAGAGCAGGTTACATTCAACAAATTAGATAGCATCTGCAGAAATAGAAAGTGTTAATATTAATATTTCAGATTAAAGACCTGTCATTAGAACGGAAATGCTAGCTGTTTCTCTTTCCACAGATTTTGCCTGCCTATTTATGCCAAGGATGTATTCCCGAATCTACATCGTAGCAGCCCTTATGCTTTTATTTACAATATGCTGTGTAGCTGTAACATTATATTTTGTGCTGTTTCCTTTCTCTTTTGCACTACTTGTTGTATTCATGTATGGAATGATTAGCCTGAATAATATGAACACAGAACAGTACAACACAGAAATAGCCCATTCGGCCCACAAGGTTTGCGCCAAACGTGCCTAGTTAAAAGGGACCTCATCTGTTTGTGCATGATCCATATCTCTCTATTCCCTGCACTTCCAAGTGCCTATCTAAAAGCCTCTCAAGCACCACTATCGCATCTGCAATAAAGATTTTCAATGTGTCTTGGCATATGTAACAATAAATTAATATCAATACTTACTGAGTATTTCCAGCATTTTGCTTTTATTTCCAATTTCCAGCACCTGAATTTTTTTAATTGACTGAAATCCCTTATCCTTGCCTGTAACATCAAATTCACAGCGAGTGGACCATCCTTAACTAGCCCTTTGAATCAGCCTAGTGATTCAGCTCAATAACAATAAGTAATAGGTAATAAATGTTCACCTTGCTCATGGCTCCCACCCTGCAAATAAGCGGAAAAACTAATCTATGAGGGGCTAATTAGGACTTACAACTTTACAAAAAGATCTGGATCGAAAAGGGAGTTGGCCAAAGACAGACAAATGAAATTTAACTCGGACAACTGTGAGGCGATACATTTTGGCAAGTACAACCAGGGCAGGACTTACACAATAAATGTAGGGCCCTGGAGAGTGTAAGAGCAGAGAACCCTAGGGGGCACAGGTATACAGTTCCCTGAAAGCGCTGACCCAGAAATCAGTATTTGGCAAGCTTGCCTTCATCAATAAGATGATAGAGTACAGGAGTTGAGAGATGTCATGTTACAGTTGTATAAAAAGTTGGCGAGACCAAATTTGCATTTTGTGCACCGTTCTGGTGGCCTGGCTATAGGATAGACATCATTAAGCTGGAAAGATTGCAGAAAAGATTCACCAGGATGTTACCAGAACACAAGAACGAGTAAAAAGGAGAGGCTGGATCTTTTTCCCCTGGCGTGGAGGAGGCCGAGAGATGAAGTGTTAAAAAAAAAAAAATTGAGAGGCATAAGATGAATGGTCGCAGTCTTTATCCCAGGATACAGAGGAGTTCAGAAATCAAGGGCATAGGTTTAAGGTGGGGGGGGGGGGGGGGTTGGGGTTGAAGGTTTAAGAGACTCCGAGGAGGCAATTTCTTCAGAGTAGCAATCTGTAGAGACGGGTACAATTGTTATGGCATGTTCACCTGATCACAAAGTGCAATTATTAAATTAAACTCCTGGAATTCTACTAGTAATACAAGCATCAGCATGAAATTTCAGCATTACCAAACAGGATCTATTATCATTTTCTCAAGCAGTGGAAGTACTAAGAACAGGAGACTATGTAATAAATCTTGTTTTCCATTCTGAGAAGGAAGAACATTGAAGGTAGCTCCTTTTTGGACTGTCAGTACAGTTGTTTGCAAAAGTGGTACAAATCAGAGTTTATTTTATATCACATGGACAATTCTTGGTCTAGATCATTTTGGCTTACCTGCTCATTGCAGCTTTCTTTGGAAGATGAGATGGAATATTTTCCAATAAATGATGTGCTATTTCAGAATTTTTCTGGACTGAATTCTTCAGATCCTAAAAAAATTTATTGGAAGTCAAATCTAACGACATAGAACAGTACAGCACAGGAACAGGCCTCGCGACTTTATGAATAGTGAAAACTATTCAAGTTTGTCCAACTGCTTCTTATAAACAATACCCTTTAATCCAGACAGAACCCTGTTAAATCTTTTCTGCACCCTCGTCAAAGCCTCCACATCCTCCTTGTTATGTGGCGACCAGAGCTCATCACATTAAGAAAGGATTTCCACGCAAGTGCAATGACTTCTGACTATTAAGAACAATGCAATTTCTGTCATAAATACAACAATTAAATATTTAGCAACAAAATCAAAGTAATAACAGGGCTCTCACTTAACTTTTTTCCCCTGTTGCCAGCTGGGCAACCTTGACAGCGTTTTAGGTTGCCAAATGACAGTTTAGGTGGTCATTTAAGACAGTTTGCATGACTCGTGCGATAATGTGCTCGGACGAAGTGCGTAGTTACCAGTCGGAATTATGCTCAATGAAGCATTCACATATTATGTTCAAGAAGGAACTGCAGATGCTGGAAAATCGAAGGTAGACAAAAGTGCTGGAGAAACTCAGCGGGTGCGGCAGCATCTACGTTTCAGGCCGAAACCCATCAGTCTGAAGAAGGGTTTCGGCCCGAAACGTTGCCTATTTCCTTCGCTCCATAGATGCTGCCGCATCCACTGAGTTTCTCCAGCACTTTTGTCGACATTCACATATTATTTCTGCTTCAAATAACTCACAAACTAAACGATATTCACCAATCATGACATGATATATACCACAATGACATGCAGCAAAATCATAATACAATATCTCAACTCTTTTTACACATTGCAATTAATGCAATTTCTATTAGTTCTTTCCACTTCCAAACAAAAATGTGGTTGGATTATTCAGCGTATGATCAACCTGTGTCAATAAATCCTGGACCATGGTAACATATATACTTAGTCATGCACACTACAGATTGATGCAAGCATGTTTCCTGTGAAGGACCGAAAATTACCATGACATGGCCATAGCATGGGTCGTTATTGCTATTGGCACAGAAACACTCTGGCTTCCCACATAATTTATCCATAACAAAATATACAGGTTGCAAGGAAATTTCTAAAGGCATTTTATGATAATAGTTGTTAAAACTGACTACATCCATCTGACAGGTTAAACATTACACGAACTGACAAGAGATGGCCAAAGGACATAACTGCTGCAAATGTTCTTTTGGTAATATGTTTAATGGTGTCAAAACGCCACATTACCGGACATTCAGATTAGATGTACGTGTTGTGAACAGCAATGAAGATACCCAGTTTGTACACACCAGAATTAATTTTTTTTATTGATAAACGTTGTTTCTATCATTCCCACTTCAGAATTAACATTAAAATTTCAACTGAAATATCTCCTGACCAAATTTGTGATGTATATGACCGACTGTAGAAGTAAAACCTGGATAAATCCAACGTATAGTTGTGAATGTTGCTCATTAAATAACTACAGTACTGATACTCCATATTAAGAGCATTGATTTGCCGTTAAAATGAATTCTGTAATAATGTGTCAATGGTAGCAGTGACAATCGAACACCGGTTTTAATGTTTCACGTGTTCACAATTTAATTAATCCATCTTTATGGACTAAAACAAATAATAACATTGGGAATTAAAACACATTTGATTGCATTCCGTTATCAAACATAGTCAATGTTCGTTCTGAAGACATTTCCAGCACAATAGGGTCAGGGGGTGCGTGAATCAGTCCGGGGGGGGGGGGGGTTGATAGATGGCGGGGGGGGGGAATGGGGTTGAGAAGGCAATCGGTGCGGAATGGATGGATTGAGGCAGGTGAATTAGTACGTGTTGGTTGGAGTATGTAAAATTGTGAGGGGAGAGCACGGGGGATGTCAGTGGTGTTGAATGGGGGGGATCAGTACGGGATGGATGGGGGGGAATCAGTGCAGGATGAATGTGGGGGGGAATCAGTGCAGGATGAATGGGGGGGGATCAGTACAGGATGAATGGGGGTAGACAAAAATGCTGGATAAATTCAGCGGGTGAGGCAGCATCTATGTAGCGAAGGAAATAGGCAACATTTCGGGTCGAGACCCTTCTTCAGACTGTTCCCCCCATTCTTCTTGAATGGGGGGGATCAGTGCAGGATGGATTGGGGGGGGTTGTCAGCACAGGATGAATGGGGGGGATCAGTACAGGATGAATGGGGGGGATCAGTACAGGATGAATGGGGGGGATCAGTACAGGATGAATGGGGGGGGGGGTCAGGACAGTGTGGATCGGAGGGTCTGTGCAGGATGAATGGGAGATCACTACAGGATGAATGAGAGGATCAGTATAGGATGAATGGGGGATCAGTACGGGATGAATGAGGGGATCAGTACAGGATGAATGAGGGGATCAGTACAGGATGAATGAGGGGATCAGTACAGGATGAATGAGGGGATCAGTACAGGATGAATGAGGGGCTCAGTACAGGATGAATGAGGGGATCAGTACAGGATGAATGGGGGGTTAGTAAAAGATGAATGGGGAGATCACTACAGGATGGATGGGGGGGATCGGTGCAGGGTAAATGGAGGGTGGGTCAGTACGGGATGAATGGGAGGATCAGTGCAGTATGAATGGGGGAAGAAGTGCAGTATGAATGGGGGGAGAAGTGCAGGATGGATGGGAAGGGGGGTCAGTACAGGATGAATTGGGGGACCAGTGTAGGATGGATGGGGGGGGGGGGTGTGGCAGGGGAATCAATGCGAGGTGGGTAGGGTGATGAATAGATTGGGGGGTGGGGGGGTAGATGGGGAGGGGAGCACAGGGGATGTCAGTGAGGACTAAATAGAGGCGGGAATGGGGATCAGTGCGGGATGGAGAGGGGTCTCAGGATAAGGGGGGGTGGAGGGGGGCGTACAAGGAGAGAGAGAGAGAGAGAGAGAGAGAGAGAGAGAGAGAGAGAGAGAGGGAAGGGGCAGAGGAGGTGGGGAGGAAGGAAGGTTAGCGCTCCTTGGACATCGCCCTGCTGCCTTGGCCGGCAAGTTCCGCCGCCAAAGGGGGAGGCGATTGGGATCTCCTCGCCACCGCCTCCCCTCCTCCGCCAGCAGCAAGGTGCGGGGCCGAGCGGTGCAGCTCAAAGATCCTATAGCTATAGGATCTTTGGTGCAGCTGCTTCAGACGACAGAAGGAGGCCTCCCCCTCCCTCCCTCGGCGTGTGAGAGGGGTTGTTTTGAAAGCGCCGTTGGCCGATTTGCAAGCAGCAGCCGCTATCAGGGCGGGCGGTGCGGGAGGAGGAGGCGGTGGAGCCGCTATCACAGCCGCTGTTCGGGGCCCATCATTCGCTCCGACCCTTCGTCACCCTGCACCTAGTATCTTTGCCCCTCAATACAGCCGCCACCAACACGAAACGTCACGTTCCTATTCTCCAGAGATGCTGCCTGGCCTGCTGAGTTACTTCAGTTTTTTGTGTCTATCGGTATAAACCAGTATCTGCAGTGCCATGCCGGGCAAAATGACTCGCGTTTAGGTTGCCCGGCGGCTCTTTGGGTGGTCAATGGCACCCGGGCAAGCATTAATTTCGAGCCCTGAATAAGATTACAGAGATGAGCAATCAACAGATGCTTTACTGGCAGAGTAACAGCAAGAATCAAAAATTCATTTTCAGGATGTTGATGATGTTTGACATGTATGAGTTAGTTGTATAGGAAGAAACTGCAGATGCTGGTTTACACCGAAGATAGACACAAAAAGCTGGAGTAACTCAGCGGGACAGGCAGCATGTCTGGAGAGAAGAAATGGGTGACGCTTCGGGGCGAGACCTTTCTTCAGTTGTATAATGTACACGGAATTAATAGAACAGACTGCCTTGCAATTCCATATCACATCTTTATGGTGTAATTTGAGCAAAAACATTTGAACTTTCTTTTCAATCTGCCAAAGGCTATGAATTTGTTGACTGAATCTGTTTTTAACTAGCAGATGAAGTTACCATTTCAATCCCCAGTATAAAATCAATAGCACTCAAGAACTCTGCTGCTCAGTGAATAAGTCCAAGATTGATTGAGACCGAGTTCAGTTATTGATCTGTGCAATTCCAGCTGTTCATTCTGCCTGTGTGGTACTGGGCTGTTATTCTTCTTGGTTGGAAAGGGGTAAATTAGGGATGGGGTGGTTGGGTGAGATAGGTTAAAGATTGAAATTTTCATCTATAATTACAAATTGTCCCAATCGCCCACCTCAGCCACATCCGTTTCTTGCTCTGAAATCGCCTCTACATCTGGTGTATCAACATCCATGTATTACCATCCATCTTTCCACATCTTTTCCACTCCAACAGTTTTGACTTCTTGTTCATTTTAATGTCTTTGTTATTTTAATGTCTTTGTCATCGTCAGCCAAGGTTCACCAGCCGACACTTAAACTTTTCTGCCATCCCTTCCTCTAGGACATTCCTTAAAACATTATTTGATCATTTTTTTCAGCATCTGCCATGATATCTCCTTTTGCAGATGTTCTTTGATAATATTTTTGGGATATTTTATCAGAATATCTATACTGCTGTGGCTATTGACAACAGGTCCACAAGTAACTACTTTGATGATAATAGGCATTTAAAAAATCCAAACATAACTCGGTAACTTGCAGGGTATACAAGTGGAAGGCAATTTATGCAGAATACAGTATACAATTTTCAAATAGTATTTGAAGTCAGACACAAACGAGCGCTCACTAAGACAAGGATTCAAATGGATAGAACTAGTTCAAGGACAAAATACTGGAGGAAAAAATGAATCTTTTTTACATTGGCAGTCTGTTATTGGAAGTCACTACATAAGTTCATAAGTGATAGAAGCAGAATTAGGCCATTCGGCCCTCAAGTCTACTCCATCATTCAATTATGGCTGATCAATCTTTCCTGCCTAACCCCCATTCTCCTGCATTCTCCCCATAACCTCTGACACTTTTACTGATCAAGAAACCATCTATCTCCGCCATAACTATATCCAATGGCCTCCACAGCCTTCTGTGGCAATGAATTCCACAGATTCACCAGCCTCTGACTAAAGAAATTCCTCATCTCCTTCCTAAAAGAACATCCTTTAATTCTGAGGCTATGACCTCTAGTCCAAGACGTTTCAATGAGGCCCCCCCCCTTATTCTTCCAATCTCCAGCGAGTGCAGGCCCAGTGCTGTCAAACGCTCATCATATGATAACCTACGTATGTAAGCCATTTAGGAAATGAGGAAACACTTTTTTACACAGAGAGTTGTGAGTCTGCCTCAGAGAGCGGTGGAGGCCGGTTCTCGGGATACTTTCAAGAGAGAGCTAGATAGGGCTCTTAAAGATGGTGGAATCAGGGGATATGGGGAGAAGGCAGGAATGGGGTACTGATTGGGGATGATCAGCCATGATCACATTGAATGACAGTGCTGGGTTGAAGGGCTGAATGGCCTACTCCTGCACCTATTGTCTATTCTACTAATTCCTGGGATCATTCTTGTAAACCTCCTCTGCACCCTCTCCAGAGCCAACACATCCTTCCTCAGAAATGGTGCGCAAAATTGCTCACAATATTCCAAATGTGGCCTGACCAGCACCAAAGAGCATCAGCATTACATCCCTGGTTTTGTATACAAGCCCTCTCGAAATAAAACCTAGAATTGCATTTGCTTTCTTTACTCCCGATTCGATTTGCAGATTAACTTTTTGGGAATCCTGCACCAGTACTCCAAAGTCCCTTTGCACCTCCAATTTCTGGATTCACTCCCCATTTAGAAAATAATCTACACCTTTATTCCTACTACCAAAATGCATGACTCCACACTTTGCTACACTATATTCCATCTGTCACTTCTCTGCCCACTCCCAACCTATCCAAATCCTTCTGCAGAGTCCCAGCTTTCTCTGCACTGCCTGCCCCTCCACCTATTTTCGTATCATCAGGAAACTTAGCCACAAAGCCTTCAATCCATTCATCCAAATCAGTAATATACAACGCGAAGAGTAGCGGCCCCAGCACCGAACCCTGCGTAACTCTGCTAGTCATTGGCAGCCAACCAAAAAAAGCCCCCTTTATTGCCACTCTTTGCCTTGTGCCATCCAGCCAACCTGATATATCTATTTATATCTATATTCTATACACATAATTAAAACACTGATCTTGTTATCTTCCGGTTTGCGCGTTTTTTCTATTTGCGCAAAAACGGTACGCGATAGCACAAAGATTTTTCGCAAGCTCGCTCACCGTTCTCCTGTGCAGCGAGCGCAACAAGCTTTGTTCCGATCGGTGACATATTGTAAATGTTAGCGAGGTTTAAAAATCTTTAAAACCGCGCGGGCGCAGATCGATCTCCTCTCCTGCCAGACAGCGCCGCGCGGATTAGTCTCATCTGTCACTTCCCGGGATGGTCCGCCCTTTCCTGCGCCATTGCGTCTTTACTGGAGCTGAGGGACGCTCTGGATGGCCGGCGGAGGTCTCCAACCGGACACAATTTTCAGTGGGCGTGGCGCGGAGTCGGAGATGTCGCCAAACGGAAAGCGGAGACTCTGATCCCGGTGGAGGAGAACGACCAGCGCCCGCTGAGTCCCCCCATCGCACCGCCAGCTCCAGCCCCATTTCCCTCTGGTCCCCCTCGTTGGCTCCTGCCCCCTCCCCCTTGATACCCCCCTCTCCCCCATGGCTCTTCCCCGTCTTTTCTCCGGAGCTCTCTCCCCCCTCCCACACCCCTCTCCCCCGCCCACACCCATCCCCCCACACACACACCCTTCCCCCCTCATCCCCCCACACCCCTCCCCCCCATCTTCACACCCCTCCCCAGCCTTCACACCCCTCCCCAGCTTTCACCACTCCCCCCTCCGCCCACACCCCTCCCTTCTCCCCCTCCATGCACTTTGCCCCATCGTACAGCTATAACACACGATTACACGAGTTTGTGACTTAACATCCAACAGATCGTAAGCAGTGGAGGCTTAGTGAACTTCCCCATCTGCAATAAAATCAGAGCACAGCAGAAGACGTGGCATCAGTAAGTAGCGCTTAAAAAAAATAAATCTCAAGAGTTCTCTTATTTAACTGCAATTATAAAACACATACAAGTAACTTTAACTTTCAATGCCACCTCACAAATCTGTAAGCTCGACTACCTGGAAGAGACAACAGTAGCGAGCACAATTTCCTACAGTTCAACCAAGTAACACATGATAGAGTTGTAATTATTTGTTCATTATTGCCAAGTCAAAATCCTGGAGATGCCCACCTTCCAGGACTGAAAGAATGGTTTTAATTTGTGATAGAAATTAATTGCTTTGGCAAATAGAATACAAAACCATACCTTAAGGGATTTCATTTCAGTTTGCTGTCGCAGTATCTGTGCTTGAAATGTATCTAAATTATTCTGAATGCTAGCTAATTCCAGTCCAATCTTCTGAAGCATTGTTGCAAGGGAAGGGTCATTACCTGATGATAAAAATATTTACACGCATATTTTTACATTATAGTGTAAGAGTAAAATAATCATTTCTCATTACAAAACGTAAGATCCAACAAAATCAACTTCATTCACCAAGGACAAAGTTAAAAATGAGGAGGGGGCATGATAAAGCAAAGTCAATAAGCACGGAATGGTAGTTAACATAAAAGGGAATTCAAAACATAAATTGCAAGCACCAGCCTCATCCAGAAGATATAAAAATCCACTCGGTCAATAAGTATCTAATGAAGAAATATGTGACCTTAATACCCTAGTTTTTTTCTTTTCCAGATGGCTATTTGCTTGCATCATTTCTGACAAAGTAATCTATTTCTACAACGTCTTTACACTATGTGAGTCACAAAATCAAAATGTTCTGTAAATCAACCCATTTACTAGTTAGGTTTTAAAGCTATATTGACCAGTAAGTTTCACAAACGAATAAGTACCTAAAATAGCCCAAGTAGATGAATTTAACTTACCCATGCTCTTCAGCTGCAGTGATCTTTTGATGGAAGATATCTTATTGTTCAGCTGCAGTGATACATCTTCCAAAGATGTCATCTTCACAAAATGTGTATGAAATCCAAGATAATCTAACAATATTAAGAGTGCATTGTATAGATTAGTGAATTGAATAGCCTTCAAGGCAAGCCTTGAACTTTTTCCTAAAAACTTGTTCACAGAAAGCAAGCCTTGTTGACTAGGCTGGTATCTGTTGCCTATCGGGAAATGCCCATAGCAGAGTGGCCATCTTCTTTGATACTGTACTAGTTTCCCCAGATTTAATGAAATTAACTTGGTGTGATGGCAAAATTCAAGCTCATCTCCAAATCAACTGCAGATGTATGGATACCAGAACAGTATCTTGATAACCTGTTATTTAAAATAATAGGGGATGGAGGTCAGGGTTGAATGCATGTAAGTTTCATCTTCCTGCAAGGCAGGTTATAGAAATTTTAAAACAATGAACAAATTGTATTTTCATTGTAGTAACATAACACAGATATGTTCAAAATAAAACTTTAATACAAAATCATCCTAACTTTCTTTGAATCATATGGGAAAGGTTTGCAGGGATAGGAACATTAAATTGTTCGCCAACAGCATACCTTCACCTTTGGCTTTAAATATCTTTTTTAATGTATATTGTTTAAAAAATGAAAATTTAAGCATTATCTACAAACATCACACCTATCCTATCTAGATCAGCTTCGTTTTTTCAAGGAAGCATTAAGAGGCTTTCTCGCCTCATACAGCTAGTCACTAACTTATGGACTTTTGTAGAAACAGGGAACTGTAGATGCTACATTAAGATTTTTAGAAGAGAAACTAAAATGATACAACATTCAAAACAAATGCTTCTTCATTACAGGCTTAACACTTCCTTCAATAAATGGATATTATTCAATCAAAATCAAAACAAAGGTGGGCCTGAGACCCTGGCCATTCCCTCTTCTCCTCTCATCAGGCAAAAGGTATAGAAGTGTGAAAACACACATCTCCAGATTCAGGGGCAATTTCTTCCCAGCCGTTATCAGGCAACTGAATCATCCTACCACAACCAGAGAGCAGTCCTGAACTACTATCTACCTCGTAGGTGACCCTCAGACTATCTTTGATAGGACTTAGACACAAAATGCTGGTGTAACTCAACGGGACAGGCAGCATCTCTGGAGAGAGGAATGGGTTTTGATCAGACTTTACTGGCTTTATCGTGCACTAAACATTATTCCCTTATCATGTATCTGTACACTGTGAATGGCTCGATTGCAATCATGTATTGTCTTTCTGCTAACTAGTTAGCACGCAACAAAAGCTTTTCACTGTACCTCGGTACACGTGACGATAAACTAAACTAAACTGAACTGAATATCTGTGTAGGAAGGAACCGCACATGACGAATATAGACACAAATGCTGGTGTAACTCAACGGGACGGGCATTATCTCTGGATAGAAGGAATGATGACGTTTCGGTTCGAGATCCTTTTTAGTTTAGTTTAGAGATCCAGCGCGGAAACAGGCCCTTCGGCCCACCGGGACCGCGCCGACCAGCGGTCCCCTCATATTAACACTATCCTACACACACTTAGGGACATTTTGTTTTACATTTACCAAGCCAATTAGCCAACATACCTGTACGTCATTGGAGTGTGGGAGAAAACCGAAGATCTCAGAGAAAACCCACGCAGGTCACGGGGAGAATGCACAAACTCCGTACAGACAGCACCCGGCAGTCGGGATCGGACCCGGGTCTCCGGCGCTGCATTCGCTGTCAGGCAGCAACTCTACCGCTGCGCCACCGTGCCTGCCTTCTTCAGGCTGAAAATCACGGGAAAGGGAAACGATAGATATAGACGATGATGTAGCGAGATACAGAACATATGAATGAAAGATATGCAAAAAAGTAACGATAATCAAAGAAACAGCATTTTTCTAAGTGAGAACGAAAAGCTGGAGTGACTTTAGTGTGGGAGGGATAAAGAGAAAGGGAGAGGTACAGACAGAGGTTTCTGTGGCAACAGGCGGGATTCAAGGATGGTGTGTTGCCGCCCTGGTGCCAGGATGTAATTGCAGAGCATCCTCAAGGGTGAAGGTGAGCAGCCTGAAGTGGTAGTGCATGTCAGCACAAATAAACGTCGGGAAGACATTCTGCAGCGTGACTTCAGAGAACTTGGAAGAAGGCTGAAAAGCAGGACCTCCAGGGTGGTTATGTCTGGTTTCCTTACAGTTCCTCCTGCTGGTGAGGGCAGGAACAGGGAGATAGGGAATTTGAATGCGTGGCTGAGGAGCTGGTGCCGGAAGCAAGGATTTAGATTCTTAGACCACTGGGATCTGTTTTGGGGTACGGTGAATTGTACAAAATTGTACAAATATGTACAAACTGCACCTTAACAGGCGGGGGACCAGCATTCTGGCAGGCAGGTTTGCCACTGCTACATGGGTGGGTTTAAACTAAATAGTGCGGGGAGGGGAAGGAGACAAACTGGAGATATAAGGATGGGTTAAAGGGAAAGAGAATATAAGAAATGTTAAGAAAGACACCAGAATTAACGGGACAGAAAGCTCAGGAAGGGATAGGAGAGTATGGCCAAGTGAAATAGGAGTCGATGTGAAAGGTGAGGGGAGTAATGGATTAAAAGTATTATATATGAATGTACAAAGTATAAGAAATAAAGTCGATGAGCTTAAGGCTCAGTTAGAAATTGACAAGTATGATGTTGTGGGAATTACAGCGACATGTCTGCAAGAGGAGCAGGGCTGGGAACTGAATATTCAAGAATAATAGTCCCAACGAAAAGACAGACATGTGGGCAGAGGGGGCGGGGTAGCTCTATTAGAGGAATGAAATTCAGTCCCGTGCAAGGGGTGACATAGAATCAGGAGATGTAGTGTCAGTATGGATAGAACTGAGGAATTGTAAGGGTAAAAAGACCCTAATGAGAGTTATCTACAGGCCCCCAAACAGTAGCCTGGATTATAGGGTGCAAGTTGAATCAAGAGTTAAAATTGGCATGTCGCAAAGCTAATGCTACGGTTTTTATGGGAGAATTCGTCCAGTTGGGAAATGGCGCCGTTGGGAAAAGGGGAAGTATAACGGGATCTGGGGGTCCTTGTTCATAGAAACATAGAAATTAGGTGCAGGAGTAGGCCATTCGGCCCTTCGAGCCTGCACCGCCATTCAATATGATCATGGCTGATCATCCAACTCAGTATCCCGAACCTGCCTTCTCTCCATACCCTCTGATCCCTTTAGCCACAAGGGCCACATCTAACTCCCTCTTAAATATAGCCAATGAACTGGCCTCGACTACCCTCTGTGGCAGAGAGTTCCAGAGATTCACCACTCTCTGTGTGAAAAAAGTTCTTCTCATCTCGGTTTTAAAGGATTTCCCCCTTATCCTTAAGCTGTGACCCCTTGTCCTGGACTTCCCCAACATCGGGAGCAATCTTCCTGCATCTAGCCTGTCCAACCCCTTAAGAATTTTGTAAGTTTCTATAAGATCCCCTCTCAATCTCCTAAATTCTAGAGAGTATAAACCAAGTCTATCCAGTCTTTCTTCATAAGACAGTCCTGACATCCCAGGATTCAGTCTGGTGAACCTTCTCTGCACTCCCTCTATGGCAATAATGTCCTTCCTCAGATTTGGAGACCAAAACTGTACGCAATACTCCAGGTGTGGTCTCACCAAGACCCTGTACAACTGCAGTAGAACCTCCCTGCTCCTATACTCAAATCCTTTTGCTATGAAAGCTAACATACCATTCGCTTTCTTCACTGCCTGCTGCACCTGCATGCCTACTTTCAATGACTGGTGTACCATGACACCCAGGTCTCGCTGCATCTCCCCTTTTCCTAGTCGGCCACCATTTAGATAATAGTCCTGCTTTCCTGTTTTTGCCACCAAAATGGATAACCTCACATTTATCCACATTATACTGCATCTGCCAAACATTTGCCCACTCACCCAGCCTATCCAAGTCACCTTGCAGTCTCCTAGCATCCTCCTCACAGCTAACACTGCCCCCAGCTTAGTGTCATCCGCAAACTTGGAGATATTGCCTTCAATTCCCTCATCCAGTTCATTCATATATATTGTAAATAGCTGGGGTCCCAGCACTGAGCCTTGCGGCACCCCACTAGTCACTGCCTGCCATTGTGAAAAGGACCCGTTTACTCCTACTCTTTGCTTCCTGTTTGCCAGCCAGTTCTCTATCCACATCAATACTGAAACCCCCAATGCCATGTGCTTTAAGTTTGTATACTAATCTCTTATGTGGGACCTTGTCGAAAGCCTTCTGGAAGTCCAGATACATCACATCCACTGGTTCTCCCTATCCACGCTACTAGTTACATCCTCGAAAAATTCTATAAGATTCGTCAGACATGATTTACCTTTCGTACCATGCTGACTTTGTCCAATGATTGCACCACTTTCCAAATGTGCTGCTATCCCATCTTTAATAACTGACTCTAGCAGTTTCCCCACTACCGATGTTAGACTAACTGGTCTGTAATTCCCCGTTTTCTCTCTCCCTCCCTTCTTAAAAAGTGCTGTTATGGTTATATGGTTATATGGTTACTCCAGAATCTAAAGAGTTTTGAAAGATTATTACTAATGCATCCACTATTTCTGGAGCTACTTCCTTAAGTACTCTGGGATGCAGCCTATCTGGCCCTGGGGATTTATCGGCCTTTAATCCATTCAATTTACCCAACACCACTTCCCGACTAACCTGGATTTCACTCAATTCCTCCAACTTTGACCCGCGGTCCCCTGCTATTTCCGGCAGATTATTTATGTCTTCCTTAGTGAAGACGGAACCAAAGTAGTTATTCAATTGGTCCGCCATATCCTTGTTCCCCATGATCAACTCACCTGTTTCTGACTGCAAGGGACCTACATTTGTTTTAACTAATCTCTTTCTTTTCACATATCTATAAAAACTTTAGCAGACAGTATTTATGTTCCCTGACAGTTTTCTTTCATAATCTATTTTTTCCTTTCCTAATTAAGCCCTTTGTCCTCCTCTGCTGGTCTCTGAATTTCTCCCAGTCCTCCGGTATGCTGCTTTTTCTGGCTAATTTGTACGCATCATCCTTCGCTTTGATACCATCCCTGATTTCCCTTGTTATCCACGGATGCACTACCTTCCCTGATTTATTCTTTTGCCAAACTGGGATGAACAATTTTTGTAGTTCATCCATGCAGTCTTTAATTGTCTTCCATTGCATATCCACCGTCAACCCTTTTTAGAATTAATTGCCAGTCAATCTTGGCCAATTCACGTCTCATACCCTCAAAGTTACCTTTCTTTAAGTTCAGAACCATTGTTTCTGAATTAACAATGTCACTCTCCATCCTAATGAAGAACTCAACCATATTATGGTCACTCTTGCCCAAGGGGCACGTACAACAAGACTGCTAACTAACCCTTCCTCATTACTCAATACCCAGTCTAAAATAGCCTGCTCTCTCGTTGGCTCTCTACATGTTGATTTAGATAACTATCCTGCATACATTCCAAGAAAATCCTCTTCCTCAGCACCCCTGCCAATTTGATTCACCCAATCTATATGTAGTTTGAAGTCACCCATTATAACTGTTTTGCCTTTGTCGCACGCATTTCTAATTTCCTGTTTGATACCATCTCCAACTTCACTACTACTGTTAAGTGGCCTATACACAACACCCACCAGCGTTTTCTGCCCCTTAATGTTTTGCAGCTCTACCCATACCGATTCCACATCCTTGAAACTAATGTCCTTCCTTTCCATTGCGTTAATCTCCTCTCTAATCAGCAACGCTACCCCACCTCCTTTTCCTTTCTCTCTATCCCTCCTGAATATTGAATATCCCTGGATATTCAGCTCCCAGCCTTGGTCACCCTGGAGCCATGTCTCCGTGATCCCATATCATAGTCATTAATAGCTATCTGCACATTCAACTCATCCACCTTATTACAAATGCTCCTTGCATTGAGACACAAAGCCTTTAGGCTTGTTTTTACAACACTCTTACCCCTTATACAATTATGTTGAAAAGTGGCCCTATTTGATTTTTGCCCTGGTTTTGTCTGCCTGCCACTTTTACTTTTCACCTTGCTACCTATTGCTTCTACCCTCATTTTACACTCCTCTGTCTCTACGCTCACACATTTAAGAAACCCTTTCCCTTTAACTCCATCCTCCACTATCCCATTCGACACCCCACCGCCCTTATTCAGTTTAAAACCACCCGTGTAGCAGTGGTAAACCTGCCTGCCAGAATGCTGGTCCCACACCTGTTAAGATGCAATCCGGCCCTTTTGTACAGTTCCCCCTTACCCCAAAACAGATCCCAGTGAATCTAAGAATCGAAATCCCTGCCCCGTGCACCAGTTCCTCAGCCACATGTTCAGGTCCCGTATCACCCTGTTCCTGCTCTCGCCAGCACGAGGAACTGGAAGCAAACCGGAGATAACAACCCTGGAGGTCCTGCTTTTCAGCATTTTTCCGAGCTCTCCTAAAGTCACGCTGCAGAATTATTCATCCCCTTCTTTCCGACATCGTTTGTGCCGACATGCACTACCACTTCCGGATGTTCACCTTCGCCCTTGAGGATTTTCTGCACTCTGTCCGTGACATCCTGGATCCTGGCACCAGGAAGGCAGCACACCATCCTCGCATCCCATCTGTTGCCGCAGAAACCCCTGTCCGCACCTCTCACAATGGAGTCTCCCACTACAATGGCGTTGCCTGCCTTAGGCCTTTTTGGTTTTGGCTCAACAGCCCTATTCGCATCGCAAGCCAGTCCGCCGCTCAGTGTAAATACGTCTTCTGTCCCAACAGCTTCTAAGCGGGTGAACCTGTTCACAAGAGGTATAACACCCGGGGACGTGGCATTCCATGCTTCCCTCCCTTTCTCACCGTCTCCCACCTTCTCTCTTCCAGTACCTTAGGTGTAACAATCTACTGTAGGACTTGTCGAGGAACGACTCCGTTTCTCGGACGAACCGGAGGTCATCCACTTGCTTCTCCAGTTCCCCAACACGGCCCTTCAGGAGCTCTACCTGGATGCACTTCTCGCATTTGTAGCAGCCAGAGGCACCAGCGGTGTCCTTGACCTCCCACATACTGCAAGCATCGCACTGAATCAGCTTGCCTGACATCTCCTTCTTTCGTCTCTACCTCTCAAGCGTATTGCGTGGTCTCCTCTCCTCAGCCTCCTCGCCGAAGACTCTCGAGCCAAAGACTCACACTTCCCTCACAAGGCCGCTCACTCACTGCCGCTGGCTAAGAGCCGTCTTGCTTAAATTGACGGATAAATTGCCTGATTTACCAATTTACAAACCAAATTCCTCAGTTATCAACCGTTTTCCCGCCACTGACTCACTTCTCTCCTCCCACTCGGGCTAGAGCCAATCAGTCGTATCTCTTGCTAATCTCCTGCTGCTGTTGCTCCCAAATCTACAGCAGTTCTGTGTCTATGAAAGTAAGCATGCAGGTACAGCAGGCAGTGAAGAAAGCGAATGGCATGTTGGCCTTTATAACAAGAGTCGTCGAGTATAGGAGCAAAGAGGTCCTTCTGCAGTCGTACAGAGCCCTAGTGAGACCACACCTTGAGTATTGTGTGCAGTTTTGGTCCCCTAATTTGAGGAAGGACATTTTGCTATTGAGGGAGTGCAGCATAGGGTACAAGGTTAATTCCCGGGATGGCGGGACTGTCATAAGCTGAGAGAATGGAGCGGCTGGGCTTGTATACTCTGGAGTTTAGAAGGATGAGAGGGCATCTTATTGAAACATATAAGATTGTTAAGGGTTTGGATACGCTAGAGGCAGGAAACGTTCCCGATGTTGGGGGAGTCCAGAACCAGGGGCCAGTTTAAGAATAAGGGGTAAGCCATTTAGAACGGAGATGAGGAAACACTTTTTCTCACAGAGAGTTATGAATCTGTGGAATTCTCTGCCTCAGAGGGCGGTGGAGGCAGGTTCTCTGGATGCTTTCAAGAGAGAGCTAGATAGGGCTCTTAAACATAGCGGAGTCAGGGGATATGGGGAGAAGGCAGGAACGGGGTACTGATTGGGGATGATCAGCCATGATCACATTGAATGGCGGTGCTGGCTCGAAGGGCCGAATGGCCTACTCGTGCACCTATTGTTTATTTCAACATGCAGGTAAACTGGGAAAATCATGTTGGTAAGACTCCCAAGAAAGGGAGTTTGTGGAGTGCCTCCGAGATGGATTCTTAGAGCAGCTTGTACAGGTTGAAGGCTATTAAAATGGTTGCACTTCCAAGATTTTTGTATCTTTCCAAACCTTCCTGTCTACTTACCTTTGTCTTTTTTCAAACAACTGGATTCAGTTATAGTCTCATTTGTCTGGGCAGACAAATCCCCTCGCATTGCTAAAGCCCACCTACAGAAAAATGTGGACAGGGGTGGCCTCGGCCTTCCGGTACTGAAGCATTACTACTGGGCTGCAAATGCGAGGGCTCTCACTTTCTGGCAGTGGGGCTTTCCTGATGATGTCTGATGTTTCCCCACTCTGGCTAAAAATTGAATCCATGTTTGTTTCAGAGACCTCTCTCCCAGTGTTGTTCTTTTTCGGAGCACAGGTTCCCTACAAATTAGTTGGCCATAACTTCATTCTCAGAAACTCCGTAAGGATTCTGAATCAAATTTAAAAAAAAATTGATTGGTAAATATCTCAGTGTATACCCCTATAGTACACAATCACTTGTTCAAACCGGCACTGATGGATAGAGTGTTTCTGGACTGGAGGGGGAAGGGGCTGTGTTGTATTGATGATCTCTACATAGATAATAAATTTGCCTAATTTCTTCAGCTCCAAACTAAATATCGCCTTCCTCAACAACACTTCTATCGCTACCTTCAAGCCAGGCATTTTGTACGGGAGCGAATCCCAGAATTCATAGTCAAATCAAAAAGTCACATTCTTTATGATCTACTTCTCTCACAGCCTGACTCTAAACACTTGATCTCCCGCTTTGTCACTGCTTTTACGACACCAGTTGAAGCTGGTCATCTCAGGGAGGCCTGGGCTGCAGAATTGGGCACTCCTGTGTCAAATGAACGGTGGGAGGAAGGTTTGTCCGGTATACAGAGTTCCTCTATTAGTTCCAGATACAGATTAATTCAATTTAAAGTCTTGCATAGACTACATTATTCTAAAACCAAACTTAACAAGATTTTTGAATCGGTTTCCTCCATGTGTCACAGATGTGGTACTGCAGAAGGATCACTATCACATTTATTTTGGCACTGTCCAGTATTAAGGTAATTTCTGGAGTGACATATTTAACTGTCTTTCCAAACAATGTCGAATAAATATTCCGCCTGATTGTAATCTGGCTATTTTTGGTTGCTCTGACAATACAAGAGCCCTTCCTTCCCACCAGAAGCAGATTCTTAGAGCAGATATGGTTGCAGCTAAAAAATAATATTACTGAATTGGAAGTCCACACTCTCCCCATGTTTTAAGAGGTGGCTCAACGAAATGCTTTCTATTGCTAAGATGGAACAGATTTGTTTTAACAAAGGGAATTTACAAAATTATTTTTTGAAGGTGTGGAAACCATTTTTGATTTTGCTTGAAGAGGCATAATTGCCTGATCTGTTTATTTTGCTGCTGTGCTATGTCTTTAATCTGAGCGAACTTTGATCTTGCACTCTGATTGATATTCTGGCTGGCCCCCACTCGTTTCCCCCCCCCCCCTTTAATTGGTTTTTTGTTTTCTGTCTATTGTGTGTTCGTTATGATAAATTTGAAAAAATGCTGTACAATAATTGTATAATGGTAGATGCCGAGCGATTTATCCTTGTACAATTGCTTCCAATAAATATAAATTAATAAGAAGGCAATTCTGGATTTTGTGTTGTGTAATGAACCGGATTTGATAAGGGAACGCAAGGTAAAGGGGCCATTAGGACAGGGGTCGGCAAACTACAGCCCCTGGGCCAAATGCAGCCCGTAACTGGAAATCATCCGGCTTGCATCCGTTTTTTTCCCCGCAGACATCCAGCCCGCGGTTGTATATATTTTTTCCCGCACCTATGATCTAAAAGTGAAATAGCATTTGCAGCAGCTGCGGTGCCTGCTGCTCAGCGTGCCCCGGAACCATTCCGGCCAGCAGGCACATTTTTTCACCACACCTACTTGGATTGGTGGGCGCTGTTCCACTATTTTTTTGTATCAGCAAAAGGTGGACCTAGAACAAGCGCAGACAGTGAGCGCGCCCAAACTACGCTTAGTTGTGGCAGAAAGCTACTCGCTCTCTCCAATGGTGAACAAACACAGGAAGATGGATTCCGAGTGGTCTTCCAAGACACTTGAACAGATAAGTACTTATTTATACAGCAGTTTGGCATGCAATGTTTTTGCAATGTTGATTCCACTGTGGTGGATGCTTATGTTACATTGTGTTAATGGTTGTGTACAGTTAAATTAAATCGTTGTATTTGCAATGTTGATTCCACTGTAGTGGATGCTTACGTTAAATTGTGTTAAATTAAATTGTTATTTTTGCATTTAGTGTGGCTGTATGGTGCGTATTTATCTGCGTCTTCGAGGCCAAAGGTTAGATTGTTAGCCAAGAAAGATACGCCTTCAACCCTGGAACTGGGTGAGATGGGAAGCAGCTATTAAAGGACAGCACTGCTTTGGGGGGGGGGGGGGGGGGGGGGAGAAGGAGTTCCTTTACACAGCGTGTGGGGAGTCTGGCCCGGGTCAGCATGGCATGGGCTGCACAAAGTAGCAAACTCGGCTGGGTTGCAAGGGGTAAAGTTGCAGGGAGGGCAGGAGCTTTTCAGAAGGAGGGGGTCAAAGGAGCTAGCCACGGTGTCAGTCTGAAGAAGGGTCTGGACCCGAAACGTCATCCATTCCTTCGCTCCATAGATGCTGCCTCACCCGCTGAGTTTCTCCAGCTTTTTGTCTACCTTTGATTTTTCCAGCATCTGCAGTTCTTTCTTAAATGCAGAGTCAAGGGATATGGTGAGAAGGCAGGAACGGGGTACTGATTATGGATGATCAGCCATGATCACATTGAATGGCGGTGCTGGCTCAAAGGGCCAAATGTTACGATGTTACAATACCTACCTTCAGCGGCGCTGCAGTTCTGCCACTGGCCGTGTGCGCGACTTTGGCACCTTTGAGGGGTGGGGGGCGGGATTAAAATGCCGTTCTGTACTGCCTATCGGAGGCGGATTTCCTCGGGCTGCAAGCTGCTGCAGAAAAATCGATCCACCTCCCGTGCTATATTTTTAAAATAAATAAATCGCTGTACACTTTAATATTTGGATTAAAATAAAAAGCGACTTCAAACGCACTCAATGCCTACAACGTGACGGATCGGAAGAACGGGACGAAACAAAGTGTAAGTCGTCTATTTTACATATAATCTTGCATCTTGGGACGGCTTTAATCTAATTTTACGTTGCGAAAATGTGATTAGGGCCCCATAAGAACCGGCAGTGTTTTTCCTGCCGTTATGGGGTTCAAATTCACCGCAAATGCAACGTTCCAATCGATCGCGTTCCAGAAGCAAGATGATTAAAATGCCCAATTTTTTTGGAGATGCCATCTAAATTGTCTATATTTTGTGTTATTCTCTCTCTCCATGATCATTACTTTAAAACTAAATATTCACAACAGTTTGAGTCACATGTATTGTGCAAAAAACAATAATTTGATTATATTTTGGGTGGATGTTTCTAGATTAATTTATGGGAATTAAACATTAAATTCTTCCATCTGGGATATAAATTCATGACAGTGAGATTTAAAAAATCATGTTATATTGTGAATTCTTGTGAATGGGATTAGTTTGTTATTTGGATACTTAGGCTATTTAAAATATTATCCTTTCTTAAGAAATTGAATCTACAGGACATTGTTGTAGATTGTTACATTAGTTGTAGGACATTAGATGAACTAAAACAACTTCTTCGCTCGTTTTGATGCAGCAAACACCACACCCAAGGGGAGAGCCAGTCCCCGCATACAA
>CM075977.1:376138487-376335365 GCA_038087875.1 Malacoraja senta
GCAAGCTCTGCACAGTTATCAAATGGCTTCTAGAAATCCAGGTAGATTATACAGGCACCCAATTATCGACTCTATCTTCAAAGAACTTCAGGAAATTTATCAATTATTATTTTCCTTCCATAAA
This sequence comes from Malacoraja senta, assembly GCA_038087875.1. Lineage (NCBI taxonomy): Eukaryota > Metazoa > Chordata > Chondrichthyes > Rajiformes > Rajidae > Malacoraja > Malacoraja senta. The sequence continues at coordinate 376,138,612 of CM075977.1, forward strand.
ACCATGGAAGGAAAACTTAGTTTTATTGTAATTACTTTCTTGCTTGACCAGCTATTTCTTCATTCATTTATACTCCAGCATTGTCCCAACACTAGATGTTGTGGTAAGAGCCCTATACTTTTACACTTTTTGACTCCCTCCCTTTGTAAATGCATCACATACAGACAATATGAATTACAATATCTGCCTTGTTGCTGATGCAAAGTTGCTGCCTTACTGCTCTTGCAGCACCCAAGACCCGGGTTCGATCCCAACGACGGGTGCTGTCTGTATGAAGTTTGTACGTTTTCCTCGTGACCGCGTGGGTTTTCTCCGGGATCTTCGATTTTCTCCCATACTCAGATATACAGGTTCACAGGTTTAGTGGCTTGGTATAGTGTAAAAATTGTCCCTAGTGTGTGTAGGGTAATGTTAATGTCGGTGGTCGGTGTGGACTCGGTGGCCCGAAGTGCCTGTTTCCATGCTGTATCTCTAAACTAAACTAATAACTAAATATATTAGCAGATGCCACAATATGTCAAAAAAGGTCCGTTTCAGGGAGTTTGTTGAAGTTAGAAAAGGGTAGAGAGGTTTATGGAAGCAGTTCCAAAACTGAAAAAGCTGATAGTACAGCTACTATAAGTGGAAATATCACATTTATGAAGGATTTAAAATAAGAAGTGGAGAGAGGTAAATATCTTGATGGATTGCAAGTCAAAAGTATATTGTACAGATAGGAATTTTACATCCATCAATATTCTCCTCAGCGTTTTAGAAACGTGTTTTGGACTCTTTTTAGCCACCTGCCTGGCCATCTGATGCCATATTTTCTGTTATAAAGCTACATTACACTTTCTACCACCAGATGGCGCTTTACAAAGTGAGGCTTACATCCACAAGTCTTGGCAAAACCTATGCCCCTGTCCCACTTAGGCGATTTTTTAGGCGACTAGGCTGTCGCCACATGGTCGCCGGGGTACCTTTTTTCTGGTCGACGCTGCATTTTGAAATGTTCAAAACTTTTTGTGGGCTTAATGCCAACGATCATAGCCTGACGTAGGTGCTGTTGCCAGGATGACATAGGTTGCCGCCAGGATGACGTAGATTGTCGCCGGTGCTGACTTCGGTGAATTCCATTGGCGACTACCTATGTCATACCTATGTCAACCGGCGACAGGTACTGGCGACTGAATTGCCTTACCTTGTCGTTGCTTGTCGCGGGTGGATGTAGGTTGTCGTAGGTGTGGTCATAGGTGGACATCCTAATGGGTCACCGGTTGTCGGTAGCTTGCCGTGGACTAGGACGTAGTTTGTTGTAGATATTGTCGTAGGGTGGTCCAGTCGCTGTTTTTTCGGCGACCTGCTACAATTATAACAGTCGCCAGCAGTCGCCGAAAAAAATCGCCTAAGTGGGACAGGTCCATTAGTAAGCAAAGGTATTGTCTTAGACCATAAGACATAGGACCAGAGTTAGTCCATTCAGCCCATTGAGTCTATTCTGTCATTCCATCATGCCTGATGTATTTTCCCCACTCAACCCCATTCTCCTGCCTTCTCCTCTAAACCATTGACGCCCTTCCTAATCAAGACTTAACAATCTCTCCCTTAAAAATATTCGTCTTGGCTTCAACTGCTGTCTGTGACAACAAATTCCACAGATTCACCACACTCTGGCTAAAGAAATTACTCCTTGTCTCCATTTTGAAGGTACATCCTTTTATACTGAGGCTGTGCCCTCTGTTCCTAAAGTTTCCCATTACTGAAAACATCTTTCCACGCACGGTCTATCTAGGCTGTTCATTATCCAGTAGGTTTCAATGAGATCTCCTCATTCTTCTAAACTCCAGTGAGTACAGGCCCAGTACAGGAGGGGGGGGGGGGAAGAGACTGAGGAGGGGGGCAAAGAGACCGAGGGGGGGAAGAGACCGAGGGGGGGGGGAAGAGACCGAGGGGGGGGGGGGAGAGACCGAGGGGGGGGAAGAGACCGAGGGGGGGGAGAGACCGAGGGGGGGGAAGAGACCGAGGATGGGGGGGAAGAGACCGAGCGGGGGGGGAAGAGACCGAGGGGGGGGAAGAGACCGAGGGGGGAGAAGAGACCGGGGGGGGGGGGAGGTCATGGGGGAAGACCAGCCGGGCCGGGGGGAGACGGGGCGGGCGATGTGGGGGGGGGAAGAGATCGGACGGAAGGGAGGGAGGGCAGGGGGAGACCCGCAAGCACTGCCGAACCGCCACTGGACCGTCCCCCACTCGAATGTCCCATCCCCGCCCAGGGGACAGCCCGGACCAACAACACCAACGGCCACAGACCCACAGCCAGCGCCAACTCCAGCTCAACCGCGCTCCAACTACAGAGGAACCGCTCCCCGATGAGCCGCTACGGCGACAAGTGCCAGTTTACCCACGGCCTGGCCGAGGTGCGCAACACCGGCACACCACCGGCTTCTGCCCCTACGGAACGCGCAGCCACTTCATCCACAACCCCGAGGAGGAGCGAGGACCCCGGCCTCGCCTGCGCCACAGCGCCAGCCTGGGCGGCCTTCATATCCCCTGACGACTATCTTTAAGAGCCCCATCTAGCTCTCCCTTGAAAGTATCCAGAGAACCGGACTCCGCTGCCCTCTGAGGCAGAGAATTCCACAGACTCACAACTTTCTGTGTGAAAACGTGTTTCCCCATTGCCGTTCTAAATGGCTTACCCTTTATTCTTAAACTGTGGCCCCTGGTTCTGGACTCCCCCAACATTGGGAACATGTTTCCTGCCTCTAGCCTTTCCAAACCCTTAATAATCTTTCATGTTTCAATAAGAAATCATCTCATCCTTCTAAATTCCAGAGTATACAAGCCCTGCCGCTCCATTCTCTCAGCATATGACAGTTCCGCCATCCCGGGAATTAACCTTGTGAACCTATGCTGCACTCCCTCAATAGCAAGAATGTCCTTCCTCAAATTTGCAGACCAAAACTGCACACAATAGTCCAGGTGTGGTCTCACTAGGGCCCTGTACAACTGCAGAAGGATCTCTTTGCTCCAATACTCAACTCCTCTTGTTATGAAGGCCAACATGCCATTTGCTTTCTTCACTGCTTGCTGTACCTGCATGCTTACATTCATTGACTGATGAACATGGATCCCCAGATCCCGTTGTACTTCCTCTTTTCCCAACTTGACACCATTTAGATAATAATCTTCCTGTTTTTGCTACCAAAGTGGATAACCTCACATTTATCCACATTAAACTGCATCTGCCATGCATCTGCCCACTCACCCAACCTGTCCAAGCCACTCTGCACTCATAGCATCCTCCTCACAGTTCACACTGCCACCCAGCTTTGTGTCATCTGCAAATTTGCTAATGTTACTTGTAATCCCTTTATCTAAATCATTAATATATATTGTAAATAGCTGGGGCCCCAGCACCGAACCTTGCTGTACCCCATTAGTCTGAACATCCGGTGGCATTGTTGCTAGCTGCCTCCGCCCACGGTCTGGCTGTCTTTTTTTATTTTGTTATGTTTAGAGTGTTTTTTTAGTTTTTTAGTTTATTTTCGATATTTTATGTGGGGGGAAGTGGTAGGGTCCTTCAGTCGCTTCCTGCGGCTATTATCCGAGTCGCGTCCTCGCCCCCCCCCCCCCTCGCAGCCTGCCAGCTCGATTGGCGCGGCGTTTCCTGCCAGGACCGGACCAGAGCTTCAGCAGTGGCGGCGAGGCACTGGAAACATCGCGGAGCGGGCGAGGCCTTCCTGGGATCGCCGCTTGGAGCTCCGGAGTGCTGGGCCGCTGCTCCAACATCGCGGAGCTGTGGGTGCGGAGCTCCCAACGTGGGCGGCGCTGACTTTAACATCGCGGGGTCCTGGGACCCTTTGCCAGGGGTCGCCAGCACGAATCTCCGCCCAGCGCGGCCTGTGGACATCGGGAGCCGCGGACTCCGGTGGAAGGTGGCCGACGAGAGGTTCCCGGCAAGAGGGCCTGAACATCGGGCCGCCCGTGGCGGCGACTACGGGGTGCTCGGGAGGCCCCGACAATGGGTGAACATTGGGGAACATCGGCGAGGAGGTTGACTGGATTTTGGTTCCTTCCCTCACAGTGGGGAACTTTGGTGCTGCTGTGGGGATGTTTGTGCTGTGGACAACTGTGTTCTGTGTTTTGTGTTTTTTTTAATTTATTTTTTTGTACGACTGTAAGGGAAAAATAATTTCGTTGTCACTTCATTGAAGACAATGACAATAAATTAAATCAAATCAAAATCAAACTAGTCACTGCCTGCCATTCTGAAAGGGACCCGTTAATCCCTACTGTTTGTTTCCTGCCTGCCAACCAATATTCTATCCATGTCAGCACTCTACCCCCAATACCATGTGCCCTAATTTTGCCCACTAATCTCCTATGTGGGACCTTATCAAATGCTTTCTGAAAGTCTTGGTACACTACATCCACTGGCTCTCCCTTGTCCATTTTCCTAGTTACATCTTTAAAAAATTCCAGAAGATTAGTCAAGCATGATTTCCCCTTCGTAAATCCATACTGAATTGGACCGATCCTGTTACTGCAATCCAAATGTTCGGCTATCTCATCTTTTATAATTGACTCCAGCATCTTCCCCACCACTGATGTCAGGCTAACTGGTCTATAATTCCCTGTTTTCTCTCTCCCGCCTTTCTTAAAAAGTGGGATAACATTAGCTACCCTCCAATCCACAGGAACTGATCCTGAGTATAGAACATTGGAAAATTATCACCAATGCATCCACGATTTCTAGAGCCACTTCCTTAAGTACCCTGGGATACAGACCATCAGGCCCTGGGGATTTATCAGCCTTCAGTCCTATCAGTCTATCCAACACCATTTCCTGCCTAATATGGATTTTCTTCAGTTCCTCCATCACCCCAGATCCTCTGGCCACTACTATATCAGGAAGATTGTTTGTGTCCTCCTTAGTGAAGACAGATCCAAAGTACCTATTCAACTCATCTGCCATTTCCTTGTCCCCCATAATAAATTCACCTTTTTCAGTCTTCAAGGGTTCAACTTTGGTCTTAACTAATTTTTTCCTCTTCACATACCTAAAGAAGCTTTTACTATCCTGCTTTATATTCTTGGCTAGCTTACCTTCGAACCTCATCTTTTCTTCCCGTATTGTCTTTTTGGTTATCTTCTGTTCTTTAAACATTACCCAATCCTCTTGCTTCCCGCTCATCTTTGCTACGTTGTACTTCTTCGCTTTAATTACATTTAACCTTATCAAATGCTTTCTGAAAGCCCAGGTACACTACATCCACTGGCTCTCCCTTGTCCATTTTCCTAGTTACATCCTCAAAAAATTCCAACGCATTGGAAAATTATCACCAATGCGTCCACGATTTCTAGAGCCACTTCCTTAAGTACCCTGGGATGCAGACCATCAGGCCCTGTAGATTTATCAGCCTTCAGCCTACCCAACACCATTTCCTGACTAATGTGTATTTCCTTCAGTTCCTCCGTCACCCCAGATCCTCTGGCCAATAGTACATCAGGAAGATTGTTTGTGTCCTCCGTAGTGAAGACGGATCCAAAGTACCTGTTCAACTCATCTGCCATTTCCTTGTTCCCCATAATAAATTCACCTTTTTCAGTCTTCAACGGTCCAACTTTGGTCTTAACTAATTTTTCCTCTTCACATTCCTAAAGAAGCTTTTAGTATCCTCCTTTATATTCTTGGCTAGCTTACGTTCGTACCTCATCTTTTCTTTCCGTATTGCCTTTTTAGTTATCTTCTGTTGCTCTTTAAACGTTACCCAATCATCTTGCTTCCCGCTCATCTTTGCTATGTTGTGCGTTGTACGCTCTTTTATTTTTATACTGTCCCTGACGTCCCTTGTCAGCTACGGTCACCCCTTACTCCCCTTGGAATCTTTCTTCCTCTTTGGAATGAACTGATCCTTCACCTTCTGTATTATTCCCAGAAATACCTGACATTGTTGTTCCACTGTCATCCCTGCTAGGGTATCTTTCCAGTCAACTTTGGCCAGCTCCTCCCTCATGGCTCCATAGTCCCCTTTGTTCAACTGTAATACTGACACCTCCGATTTACCCTTTTTCCTCTCAAATTGTAGATTACAACTTATCATAATATGGTCACTACCTCCTAATGGCTCCTTAACCTCAAGTTCCCTTATCAAATCCGATTCATTACACAAAACTGAATCCAGAATTGCCTTCTCCCTGGTAGGCTCCAGTACAAGCTGCTCTAAGAATCCGTCATGGAGACACTTCACAAACTCCCTTTCTTGGGGTCTAGTACCAACCTGATTTTCCCAGTCTACCGGCATGTTGAAATCTCCCATAACAACCGTAGCATTACCTTTACGACATGCCAATTTTAACTCTTGATTCAACTTGCACCCTATATCCAGGCTACTGTTTGGGGGCCTGTAGATAAGTCCCATTACGGTTTTTTTACCCTTACAATTCCTTAGTTCTATCCATACTGTCTCCACATCTCCTGTTTCAATGTCACCCCTTGCAAGGGACTGAATTTCATTCCGCACCAACAAAGCTACCCCACCCCCTCTGCCCACCTGTCTGTCTTTTCGATAGGATGTATACCCTTGAATATTCAGTTCCCAGCTTTTGCCCTCTTGCAACCATGTCTCTGTAATTCCCACAACATCATACTTGCCAATTTCTAACTGAGCCTCAAGCTCGTCCATTTTATTTCTTCTACTCCACGCATTCATATACAACACTTTGACTTCGGTATGCACCTCCCCTCTCACTCCGTTCCCAATTGGCCCTGACCTAACTCTCTTATCCCTTTTCGAACTTTCCTTCCCATTAATTCAGGAGTCTTTTGTAACTTTTCCTGTACTCACTTCCTCTTTAACTCCATCTTTATACTCCCAATTTGTCAATCCCGCCCCCCCCCCCCCAACTATTTAGTTTAAACCCACACGTGTAGCCCTAGCAAACCTGCCTGCCAGAATGTCGGTCCCCCTCCAGTTAAGATGTAACCCGTCTCTTTTGTACAGGTCCCTACCCCAGAAGAGACCCCAATGGTCTATAAATCTAAATCCTTGCTCCCTGCACCAGCCCCCCAGCCACACATTCAGATCCCCTATCTCCCTGTTCCTGCTCTCACTAGCATGAGGTACTGGAAGCAATCCAGAGATAACCATCCTAGAAGTCCTGCTTTTCATTCTTTTTGCTCAAGTCAAGTCAAGGCAAGCCAAGAGAGTTTATTGTCATGTGTCCCAGATAGGACAATGAAATTCTGGCTTGCTGCAGCACAACAGAGTATTGTAGGCATAAATACAGAACAGTTCAGTGTGTCTATATAGCATAGACCATATATATATACACATAAATAAACAGATAAAGTGCAATAGGCTGTTATAGTTCAGAGATTTTCTGATGGCGAGTTTAATAGCCTGATGGCTGTAGGGAAGAAGCTGTTCCTGAACCTGGAAGTAGCAGATTTCAGGCTCCTGTACCTTCTACCTGATGGCAGCGGAGAGATGAGTGTGTGGCCAGGATGATGTTGGCAGCCTTTTTGAGGCAGCGACTGCGATAGATACTAACTCTCTAAACTCACGTTGCAGAACCTCCTTCCTCTTCTTCCCGATGTCGTTTGTGCCTACGTGCACAACTACTGCCGGCTATTCACCTTCCGTCTCGAGGATGTTCTGAATTTGGTTAGTGATATCTTGAACTCTGGCACCAGGGAGGCAACAGACCATCCTCGATTCTCGCCTGCCGCCACAGAATCTCCAGTACACATCTCGGACAATGGAGTCACCCACCACTATAGCTCTGCCCGACGTCGGTCTCGTCAGTTGAGTCCCATCGCTAGGATTGGAGCCACCGACCTGTCCGCCGCTCAGACTGGAAGCATCGTCTCCCCCGACAGCTCCCAAGAGGGCATACCTGTTTTCATTTGGCACAGCCGCCTGGGTCTCCTGCACTCCACGTTTACTCCCCTTTCTGTCAGTCACCCACCTTCGTTCTTTCCTGTATCCTTGGCGAGACAACCTCACTGTAGGTCCCGTCCACGAAATTCTCGTTTTCCCGGATGATCCTGAGGTCATCAAGTTGCTTCTCCAGTACCCCAACACTGTCCTTCAGGAACTGAACCTGGATATACTTACCACATTTGGAGCAGCCAGAGGCACCATCAGTGTCTCTGACCTCCCACATCCTGCAAGCATCACTTTGAATCATCTTACCCGTCATGTGTTCACCACGTCCGTCCTCTCCAACTTTTGGCGTAGTCTCCTCTCCTCAGCCTCCTCGCCGAAGACTCGCGAGCCAAAGACTCGCACTTTTCTCACAAGGCACTGCCAAAGACTCGCACTTTTCTCACAAGGCCGTTCCTCGACTGGCCGCACCAGTAGAGCAACCTTGCTTATATTGGCTGATAAATTGCCTAATTTGCCAATTTACAAATCAAATTCCTGTTTTAAACTGTCTTTCCCACTGACACACCTTTTTTCCCACGGACTTTCAAGCCAGTGGTCTCTTCTCTCTGCTTCTGCTTGCTGCTTCTCCGAGCTCCACGTAAGGACTGGGCTAGGGCTGGCTTTTGCCTCTCTTTTTAAACTGTCTTTCCCTCTGACTCACCTTCTTTCCCACGGACTTTCAAGCCTATGGTCTCTTCTCTCTGCTTCTGCTCTTCTCTCTGCTTCTGCTAGTACGTTTCCAAGGTCTTTTGGTGTTTTCAAAACAAAACCCAGATTTCACTAATACTTCATGGCATGATTTGAGTCTAAAGGTCATGAATGTTGAAATAATCTTACACTGCTCACATAATTTTATAATAATAATAATAATAATAATAATAATAAATACTTCATTGATCCCCTCAGGGAAATTCAGATGTCCAGAAGCCAACAACCAACAAACCCACACATTCAGAACGAAAGCAGACAAAAAATACATAAAATACAATATGGACAATACCTGAAAGCAATAAATACTTAAAAAGACCCAATAATTAACTATTAAAATACAAAGCATCCCCATGCAGCCTAGCGGTCAGTATTATAAAATCTAATGTACACAAAAATGCTGGAGAAACTCAGCGGGTGCAGCAGCATCTATGGAGCGAAGGAAATAGGTAACGTTTCGGGCCAAAACCCTTCTTCAGACTTCCTCAGTGTTTGGAAGTGCTATTTTGGACTTCATATAAAATCTAATGGCTGCAGGGGTGAAAGATGTCCTGAACCGCTCCGTTCTACAGCGCAGGGAGAGGAGCCAGTTGTTGTTCCGTGTGCTCTTTTGACCCTCCAGAATTTCATGGAGGGGGTGCCCGGAGTTGTCGAGGATGGCCTGCAACTTGCTCCTCATACGCCTCTCAAGCACATCCACCACAGAGTCCACTCTCCCCCCCCCCCCCCCCCAGCACTGAGCTAGCTCGTTTTACCAGCTTGACCAACTTCTTGCTGTTTTTAGCACTGATGTTGTTGCCCCAGCATACAACAGCGTAGAAAATGACACTTGCAACCACAGTATAGTAGAACAGGTACAGCATGTCATTGCGCACATTGAAGGATCTGAGCCTTCTGAGGAAAAAGAGTCTGCTCTGTCCTTTTTTGTAGAGGGCATCGGTGTTGACTGACCAGTCCAGTTTGTTATCAAGGTGCACTCCCAGATATTTATATGTCTGCACCACCTGTCAATGTCCACCTCTGCAGTGTTAATCGGCTGAAGGGGGAGCTTGGACCTGCCAAAGTTAACAACCATCTCTTTGTTCTTGGTTGTATTCAGGATGAGACAGTTCTCTTTACTCCAGACACAGAAAGCACTGGTCAAGTCCCCGTATTTCTCCTCATGTCCGTTCCTTACACATGCCACAATCGCTGTGTCATCTAAATATGTCAAATATCTTTGTCAATATTTGCTTAACTTTTGACGCTGTGACAAAATTTACAAACAAATAGTAGAATGCATTGATTATTATTTCTTCGGTGCTGTGAGATGAACTAAATGTGCTGTGTACATGTCTGCGATTTCCTGATTAAGAGTGTTTGGAAGTGCTATTTTGGACTTCGATGGATTTGATTCCTTCGCTCGGTCTCCCCATTTTTCACTAATGACAAAACTCAATTCTAATATCTGTACAAATATCTGTAAATCTCAAACTCCTTTAAAAATACTATCAATCATCCATTTATAACATTTCATTCCACACATCTCCATCAACTTCCCCCAGATTTAGTCACTTGCCCACACACAATTTATTGAATTTACTAGCGTACATATTTGTGAAGTGAAGGAAAATTGGAGCTTTTGGAGATTGTACAAAATGTATTTGAAGGTTATTTATGGTCTTCACAATGATCTTGAAATAGAAAGTTAACCAGCAAGAGTAAAAATACATTCCTTTGAAAACATTCCCATCCCTTAGCAAGTAGCAATCATACAAAACTTCACTTCCTCCTAGATATGTGCATAACTTATCTGGATCTTCTTATCTAAATTCCTTCACTCGGGTTTTTACCCATATCATCAAAATGTTCTTGCAAACTTTCTGCCTCTTTTCCTTCCCCCACCCCATCCTACTTCGCCTTCACAAATTTGCATTTATGGTCCTTGAAAAAGGATATTAGGGCACATTAGGGGTAGGGCCATTGCTCTCTACTGCCTAGACCCTACTCACCATTGAACCTTTGATGGCTAATTCCGAAAGAAGCTCAGCAAGGCAGTCCTTTCTTTCTGTTTATATGAGAACTGGACACTTCTGTCAACCATCCCTCTCTTTACATTTTCTTTCTCCTGGGCATGAGCCAGTGGTTCATCACTCAGACTTCACAAAATTCGCAACACATGAAGCTTAACTGCGCCCTAGCAGCTAATGTATTCTACTGCATTGGTCTTTAAACAGTAACACATCCAAAACAAGTTGCCAACTCACATTTACTCACCAGATTCTACTTCCCCATCACTGTTCTTCATGTTTACTTACTTTATTCCCAATCTCCAGTTGCCTGCCATTTAAAACATTCAGCCTTTCTTCTAGAAATTCCTTCACAACTCACTCCTCTCTGTGTTTTTTTTAAATCTTGTCTTGGCCTCATTACTAAACCCCATGCCATCTCTACCCTTCAACCCAGCATTGTTAGTGCCCTTTCTGTCCATAGGCTCTGCAGTTTCTTCTCCAACCTTTCTGCCTCTTCAGCTATCAGGACTCTCCTTCGCCGTAAACTCTTTGACCTCCTAATTTTTTGAGTGATAATGTCACATGGAATGCTTTGTATTATGTTGTATGGTTAAAAACTTTGTATTAATGATGTTGCCATTTTGCTATAAAGGGGAAAAGAGTTTGTGTCTCAGATTTCAGACAGGTCAAGTTAAAACAAAACATTCAGATATATTGTTAGCCAGATCACAGAGAGGGAATACTACTGAACTCTTGAATGATTCCACTCAATTTTCTAATCCCTTGGATCCTTTTTAATTGCGGGAAAATGTAGTAATTAATTATACGATGAAAATTAAAACAAAACTATTTCTATGTTTGCTAGGTGGAAAAATATTCAGGTAACAGATCTCAATCCAAAATGGTAAAAGAAACTGAGCAAGACTTAAGGTGTGACACATATAAACAGTTTGTAGAAGACTTTGAAGTATGCAGACGCAGGAATATTCTTGCCGTGGAAGATGAACGTAAAGAGTTGCTGTGCAGAATTAAAAACAACCTCAAAAAGGCAATGGTATTTTATGTAGCGCACATAGAAGAAAGAAGAGAAAGGTAAATCGATAATATTCCTGAAATTTAAAGTTAAAATGAAATCTTGAAAAATCCACCACAACTTTTATTTACTCACCAGAGACTGCAGATGCTGGAATGTGGAGCAACAAACTATCTGTTGGATGATTATGGCGATGCAGGGTTACGACTCAAAGCATTGACAATTAATTTCTATCCACAGATGCTGCTTATCCCACTGAGATCCTCCAGCAGATGGTTTGTTGTTTCACAACTTTTATTTAAATTTGAAAATTGGGTAATGACGATTTAATCATTTTTTGTTAAGTATGAGATATGAAATGGATCCATATGATCCATGTGACATTTTAAAGAAGCACATTATAGCAGAAGGAATATTTTTTCCCAAATTGTAAACCTGGACATGTGGTTACTTTTTTTCATTTTAGTTTTAGTCGAGATAAATCCATCTACTCATCATTTGTACTTGCAAGGATAAGGAAACGTACCAGAAAGGACAGGTTTAAATATAATAATAAAAACAAAAGTAGTATAAAATCCAGTGTAAATGTCATCCCACTACTTTTTGTGGACTTCACTTCTAGAGAATCACATTTTCTCAAAAGCTCCCAGCATCTTGACACAACTATTGTCTATCCACTTTGCAAACAGATTAGATATGCAGTCTACTTTATGCAAAAAGTTGTTGCACAGATCACAAACTTGATACTGGTATCCTTGCAGGTGACTGCAGATGCTGGAATTTTGAACAAAACAGAAAGTGCTGGAAGAACTCAGTGGATCAGGCAGCATTTAGGAGGGAATGGATAGGCGATGTTTCAGGTCGTGACTCTTCAGATTCCCTACAGGCAGTCTGTGCCTGTCAGAAGAGTAATTCAGTACTACAAGCCTTCACTAAGAGAGTAGAGAAGGAGGACCGTCTGAAAGTATGGTAATGTGAGCAGGGAGTGGGTAGTCTGACAAAGTGTGAGTAACCAGCAGGAGTGCAGGGTCAGTCTGACATTTGGGAGAAAGCAGTACAGTAGCAGAAATGGAGAGATCGGGCCAAGGCAACATTGTAGGTTGAATGTGGCTTCAGCTAATGTATATGTTGTCAGGTACATGGAAAGGAAAGAATTAGAAGGGTATGAGACAGGTGCAAACAAATGGAATCTGCATGAATGGGGCTTCTTGGTTGACATGGATGACTTCAAACTCCATTAATTGTTTGTGAAATCTCTCTTCCATTGCGCCTGTAATGAAAAGTATTTGCCTTTAAATGAAATTTTGTTTCAATCATTTGAGGCTGCGTGAACTTCTGGAAGCTGAAGAGAAAGAATATATGAACCAACTTAATCTTTTGGGAGAAACACGTTTGGAGAAACAAGCAAAAATGAGGCAACAAGTGAAAGATCTTAAGATACGAAGGGAATGTGATCGACAACGATTGATTGCAAAAAAGCTTGATCAACAATTCCGGTAACATTTTAAAATGGGATGGAGAATATAATATTACTTTTCAACGCATGAAGCACTCAAAAAACCTGTGCAAAATTGAATTAAATGTAGACTAGGACAAGTGAGAACACAGAATATAAATGAGCTATTATTTGGGAATTATTCTTCCACTCAAACTGAGTTTATTGGATAAAGTGAGCTCAGCCCATATTTTATTTTCATTCTGGGTATGTTGTGGGTTTTTATGTTTGCTAAAATGTTTTATGTCATTTGTCTAGTTAGTTGGTTGCTGAATTGTAAAATAGGATATTTCCCTTAAACCAGAAATAGTTGTAAAAATGTCTCATAGCTCCTCTCTGATTTTGCCTTTGCTCCTTTTAACTTTCCTCTCTTGTTGTGCTAAATTATACCTGCATCTGTTAATCAATGCTATCTGATTTACTCACCATTTCTACAATATTAGGTTTGTGTTTCATATATATAGTAACTTTTTGCCCTTTTTCTACTTTTGAAAATGTAATTACATTATGCTCATCAAATTGCATCAGGCATTCGATCTGTGACTGATATATTTTAGGGAACAGTGCGAGGAGCTGCGAATAAAACTATCTCATCAACAAGTGCAAGAGCTGCCCAAGGACTGGCAGGCACAAAGAGAATTCAAGAAGAGGCTCCAGAATCAGCAGAAGGAAGAGGATTATGTCTTTGATGAACTCTGGGAGAAGGACCGAATTGCAAAAGAGGAGAGGGCAGAAAAAGAAATGAGAGAGCAACATGAAAAACGGCAAGCCGTCCTGACTGGTCAATTGGAGCAAATCGCAGAAGCTTATGCTAAACGCATGGATCAGAAGCAATGGAAAAAGCAAGAGGGAGAGTTGATGGTAAGAAAGTAAATTGAGAGTTCAAAGCTGCAGGTATCTTTTCTTATTTTTAGTGTTATCAGTTCAGTGCCCCGAGGCCCATCCTATTTATTTTTGTTTTTAATTCTCTATGTTAATACTTTCCTCCTGCAGCACTCATGATAATGGCTTGGAAATTTAGTTTGAGCCATTTTTCCATCATACTTAGAAATTTTATCATTATCTACTTCCCTATCTCCACTGATAAGATTCTTATTCTGACCATATCTTTATACAAGGAAGCTGTAAATCATTTTGTATTCTGCACCAAATGTTTCCAATGTCAGGCACATATCAAGATTGCAAAAAACATTTTCTCTTTGCCTGGATCCACTGCAAAAGCACTGAAGAGGCCAAATTTAATTTACAACAATGCAGGCAATTTGATGACCATGCTCACCTACTTTATATGTACATTTATTGGTAGCATTACTGATACAAATTACCGTGTACCATGTGCAAAAAATAGATGATACCAAGATTCAAAAAGGTTTGTCTACAAAATCTAGAGAATCCATAGTACCCTGAAGGACAAGGGCAGCAGTCACTTAAATAATTTTTTACACGCAATGCAAACTTTAAATTAAAAAAAAATACAGCAGATGCTGGAAATCTGAAAGAAAAGTAAAATATGCCAGAAACGCTCAACAGGTCAGACAACGTTTGTCAAACAAAGGCAGATTCAACCTTTCATGTTAAAGATATGGAAATAAATCGATATTAATGTTATTTGCGATTGAGTTTTAAATGCTGACTAGGCCATGTTATCCATAATTCATCAATAAATAGGAATATAGAGGAATCAGAAATTATTCGAGTGCAGTTCTGATGTTACCTTCCCTTTGTTTCGTATTAGTTCAGTGTCGATTTGAGCACAAATCATGAATTAAAGAACCAATCAAATCAACATGTTAAACACATTTTACACATCCATTCAATACCAAAGCCATAGGCAAGATTGACCAACTTTCTTCCATCTAATGCCTGCCTTTCATGGACTTTTTAGTGCTGCACCAGGCTGCTGGAAGAGGAATGAATTGCAGATGGGTGTGAAGGACCACCTCTCAAACCTCTGCGATGAACCCATTTCAGTGTGCAGCACCTCACATGATTTAAGTAGTGAAAGGGACACACTATAATTCGTCCTGCAGCAAACCCATCTGTGAATTTTCAGCTCACCCAACATCCACGTTAAGACAACAGAGGTTATGTTCCACCCCTGGATGTGTCAATAGTACTGAAGCATAATTATGGCAGCCGAGTCACTCTTCCCAGAAGTAGACAGAGTACCAATGTTAGTTGCAACAGAAATGTACATCCATACGGAGTCATTTGGGCAGGGCACATCTCAACCATGTTCATATATTTTAAAGAATGGAGTGTTTATGATTTAAGAGAACGTTTAAGAAGCAATTAGACAGGTACATGGATAGGAGAGGTTTGGAGGGGTATGGGCCAAACGCAGGCAGATAGGACTAGTGTAATGGGACACGTTGGTCACTGCGGGCGTTTGTCTGAAAAGCCTGTTTCCACCCTGTAGGACTCTACTCCAAGTTCCCCAGAACTTCAGCTGACAAAATCTACAACTTCTCGATTCCAGCTCACACCTTATGGTACTGATAGTCCCCATGGTCTGCAGGACCTCAACAACTTGTACAAATTGCAACCCTGGTATTACATCATTGTGAATGTTCCTTTTGTCCTATCTAAAATGTACATGGATAACAAAACACAGCCTCATGCAATCATATGGGCACCCTTACTACATTGCTTCCGTCCACAACACTTTTCTTTTTAGATGGTATGGTCTGGAGTTGGAAGTTTCACTTCTGGGTTATGAATTAGATTTTATGCACAGGTGTACAGCCAAGCCTTGAGTTACAGTTGAATTAGATTGCATTGGAATCATCATCATCGGCAGTCACTCGAAACGAGTATGACTGTCTTCTCCTCTCCATAGGGCCGTCTACTTGTGGGTCTGCAGATGTCTGTAGAGCGATCCACACACCTTGGTGCCACGTGGGCAGTGGAGTCTGGCGGTGGTTGGTAGTCGTCGAGCCCCCTTCTCTCTCTCCTTACGGTGCTGTCGCTTTGTCTCTGCGACACTGCGTAGCTCCATTCTGTGACGTGCAGCTCCTTCCTGCAAGGATTTCCTTCTGGAGCACCTGTCCAGTGCAATGTGCTCCCAGTTGCTCAATGTGATGTGGAATTTCTTCAGACTGTTCTTGATGTTGTCCTTGAAGCGTTTCTTTGGCCCGCCGGGGGCTCGCCGACCTTCCTTCAATCGAGAGTACAGGATTTGTTTTGGGAGACATGTGTTGGACATGTGGATTACATGGCCTGTCCATCGAAGTTGGTGCTGCATTATTGTGGTGGTGATGCTGGTCATGTTGGCTTCCTCCAAAACGCTGATCTTGGTGCGTTTGTTTGCCCAGCTGATCCTCAGAATCTTTCGTAAGAATCTTTGATGGTATTGTTCCAGGGCTCTCAGGTGCCTGCTGTAGATGGTCCATGGCTCTGTAGACCAGCGGTTTTGTTTGAGCCTCTAGGTCTCGGTCTTCAAAGACTCCTTTCCTGAGTCAGGCGATGGTTGACCTCAGAGTCGATGGCAGCTTTTGAGGAAAGAATGCTGCCAAGGTAGGGGAAGTAGTTAACGTTTTCAAGAGTGGTGTCGTCCACTTTAATAGTGGGCTGGGTAGACGGCTGGTTGGGTGGAGGTTGATGTAAGACTTGGGTCTTCTTGACATTTAAAGCTAGGCCCATGGCTCTGTATGCCTTGGCAAAGGCATTCAGGATGCCCTGGAGGACTTCTGCAGAGTGTGGTGCAATGGCGCAGTCGTCCGTGTAGTGAAGCTCCATGATGGCGGTGTTACTGACTTTGCTCTTGGCCTTCAACCTATTAAGGTTGAAGAGCCCACTGTCTTTGTACATGGCCTTCATAGACCTGACAAAGGCCTTTGACTCGATAGACTGCCAGGCTCTTTGGAGAATACTATCAAGGTACGGTTGTTACGACATGTAAAACAGAATATTGAGGCTTTTACATGATGGCATGTCGGTCAAAGTGCTCAGCAACTGTGGCTCTGAGTCCGAGCCCTTCACTGTGGAAACGGGGGTCAAACAGGGATGCATCATCGCACCCACCCTGTTTGTCGTCTTCATTGCTGCCATACTTCACCTCATTGGTGAAGAGCTGCCACAGGGGATCCCAATCCTCTACAGAACTGACGGTGGGCTCTTCAACCTTAATAGGTTGAAGGCCAAGAGCATTGGAATAAAACATTCATCTTGTGTGCAAGCAAATTTAAGGGGGAGGGATCAATAAAAATGGATGTGTCAGAAAATGGGATACATTTTTTTTTTACATTTATTTTATGCTTTTTCTAAAATTCTCTATATCTGGAATAAAGGTAAACCCTAGATTGCAAAACCTCTCAAGCTAATATTGTATGTTATCACAGAAAGAAAAACAACGTCTTTCAAAGTTGGAAGATGAGTGGCATGCGATGGAAAAAATTCAGAAACAGAAGGGACTCCGTGATACTTTGGACAATTCAATGGCATTGAAAGCAAAGCGAGTTGCGAAAGAGCAGGAGGAGGAGCATGCACTTGATTTAAAGTTAAGGGATGATGCACTGAAGGAAGTTGCTGATGATGTCCAGGCACAGATGCAGAAGAAGGTAACTCTGTCTATTCATTTGTACCCATTGTGCAAAATTAAATTTTTCTTCTACTGTTATGGATTATATCCTCAAACAGAGGAAAGGTGCTTCATAAACAATTATTTATTTATTTGTATGTGTTTTTATGTAATCAACTGAAACAACCAATTTGTGAATTTGCAAACCCTGTGAAGTTCCATGGACAGCAATGGGCTCAGAGACCACTTAATTGGTTTATTTTATTTTGCTGTTGGCTGTGAGAGAAATATTAGCTAAGAAACCCAAATGTCCACCTAAACCAAAGAGTTGGACCTTTGTTTAGCATTTCATCTGAAGCTTTCTAGTAATACACTGATATATCTTTAATGCAGATATATTGAGAATATTAGTAATGCAGGAGACGACCATAAGCCCATAAGTGTCTCAGTGTTTCTGTGCTTCCTTGTATTCAAAATCTATTAATTTTGTGGACCTATTGAGGAACATAAAATTGAGAGATATAGATAGTGAGATGCTGTTCATCTTAGTAAAGGTGCCATGAATAAACTTTACAACTGATTTCTGAGGTAGAGGATTAGGATTACATTTATTATTGTCATATGTAGTGTTTAACAGTGTAAAGATTTGTTTTGCATGCTGTCCAATCAGATCAGATAATACTATACATAAATACAATCAAGGCAAACTCAAATACAAAAACTCAAATACAAAGACTCAGCGGACAAATGGACTCCTTTTCCCATATTGCTATGGCATGATTGAGTTAGGATGGAGAAAATGCACTGTACCAGCAAATGTCACTGTGGCCTTCATTTGGATTCAAAGGTAGCTGTGACATTACATATTGGGAATTCAGATCAAATATAATCTTCACATGAAGCAACATTGATGAAGAATAATTAGAAAGAGAAAATTACAGTGGCATTAAACTAGCTGTCATTTTACAATTAATTTTAAACTGCGGAGAGCAATTTGTTAAAGTTTTAATTAAGTACACTATCTGATCTTTTCTGTTCCATACATTTTTAATTCAATATATTCAAATGTTAAAATTCTACAATCCTCCAAGTAAGGACATCTTTAACAGAAGATGGAGGCGGGAGTAGGAGCAGACCAATAATCAGGATTTAAAATAATTCAAAAGCAAAATACTGCAGATGTTGCAAATCTAAAATAAAACAGAAGATGATGAAGATAGACTCAGCAGGTTGGGCAGCTTTTGCAGAGTGGAACAAATTAAATGCTTCAGGTCAAAATTGGTGTTGCAGTGAGTGGAAAAATCAAGGATCTTATTTGTTCCCTACCCATATTTACATCAAATATTTAACCAATATTTGCACCCTTTTTAGATATTAAAGAAATAAAGGGACATTGTCTTAATGCAGAGTTGTACAGAGGTGTCTAGTCAGCCCTAATCTTCTTCAATGGTGGAGAAGGCAGAAGGGAGTAAGCTAATTTTTATCTTAAAATCATCTGCATCTGTAATTATTTCATTTTACTCAGATGGATCTAAAGAGAGAACAGCAGCTGTACCGAAATTACTTGGCCCAGAGGGCAGACAATGAAAAGCTCCAGGAAGAAGAAACAAACCGGCTGATTGAGGCAGAGATGGAGAAAACAATCGCCAAACGCAATGAACAGAATCGCTTAAAGAAAGAGGCTCAAGATTCCCTCATGAAGGAAGTGATGGAAACACGCAAGCTTCAGGTTCAAGAGAAATGTAAGATACTTGTTTAGGCTCATAGAGACAGAGTTACACAGCATGGAAACAGGCCCTTAGGTTCACCTCATCCGCGCTGCCCAAGATGTTTATCTGATCTAGTCGCTTTTACCTGCATCTGGCCAATACTCCTTTCATCCTTCAATATTCATGTATGTTAAAACATCCATCAAAATTGTACATTATACAGGTAAATTTTAAAGGTAAAGTAAAGGTAAAAAAGGAAACTATAAAGGTAAATAGGTACATTGTAATTGTACCCACATATACAGCTTCCTCTGTCAGCTCATTCCATATAAACACCTTGTGTCCATTCCTTCAGTATGCAGTCACAGACATAGTTACAAGTTGAGGAACTTGACATTTAAAACAGAAATGCATAAAAATGTAATTTTGCATAAGGTAGTAAATCTCTGAAATTCTCTAATATTAGAGAAGGCAGAGGTAGATAAATCTTTGAAAGATCATGGAATTGAAGGCCAGGTTTAGGTTTATTATTGTCACGTGTACCGAGGTACCGTGAAAAACTTTGTTTTGCATGATATCCAATCAGATCACATAAAACCTTACATAAATACAATCATGTAAACTAAAGTACAATAGGGGAAGATCCAGAGCGGAGAATTTTGTACTCAGCAACGTAGCGCAACAGTTCCATAAACAAAGTGGGGTAGAGGTGAATTGGACAGTCCCGTACCTGATGGAAGCACTGTTTTGGAGCCTGATAAGAGGTTCCAGTGTATGATGGCGCGCACTTTCCAGCTTCTGCACCTTTTGCATGACGGGAGAAGGTATAAGAGGGAATGACTGGTGTGAGACAAGTATTTGATTATGTTAACTGCTTTTCTGAGGTAGTGTGAGTGCAGATGGAGTCAATGGTGGGAAGTCTGGTCTGTGTGATGAACTGGCATTCATCTGCAACAATGCAATTTATTGTGGTCTTGAGCAGAGCAGTTCCCAAACCAATCTGTGATGAAACCAACATCATGCTTCCTGTAGTGCACCTGTAGAAGTTTGTAAGAGTCATTGAAGATGCCGAATTTCCTCAGTCTCCTAAGGAAGTAGAGGCTTTGGTGTGCCTTCTTGGCTGTTACATCAAATGAGGACTGGAAAATCACATATGTAACTCCATTGTTTAAGAAGGGAGCAAGGCAAAAGAAGGGAAATTATTGGCTAGTTCGTCTGACTTCAGTGGTGGGTAAATTTTTAGTCCATTATTAAGAATGAAGTTTTGGTGTACTTGGAAGCACATGATAAAATAGGCCAAAGTCAGCATGGATTTGTTAAGGGGTGATCTTGTCTGACAAATCTATTGGAGTTTTTGAGGAGGCAACAAGTAGGATAAACAAAGGAGAGTTGATGGATGTTGTTTACATAGATTTTCAGAAGGCCTTTGAGAAGGTGCCACACGTGAGGCTGCTAAACAAGATAGAAGCTTATGATATTAGAGGCAAGCTACTAGCATGGATAGAAGATTGGCTAACTGGCAGAAGGCAAAGAGTGGGAATAAAGGGGGCCTTTTCTATTTGGGTGCCGGTGACTAGTGGTGTTCTGCAGGGTCGGTGTTGGCTCCGCTACTTTTCACATTATATGTTAATGAGCTGGATGAGGTCAAGTTTGTGGGCGATATGAAGATATGGGAACAGAGGAGGAGTTGAGGCCGAAAGAAGGGGTGGGTACGTCATCCTCCTGGATTTGGATCAATACACCAGTTCTTGTCTCCAAACCAACAAGAATCTTAAATCCTACCCACCTTATAGATCTTCCCTGGCCTCTGGGGGATGTTATGTTCTCAGCCTCTTTCGGTTCTGTTAAGAACATCCTTTTTCAAGATAAAGAGGTTCATAATATACATTTGATTTCTATTTCCAGTGGAGAAAAATACGAAGTCGCCACAACAACTGGCAGACGAGCGAGCGAAATTGGATGCATTTGTTGAAGATCAAAAACAAGTGGAAGATGAGAAAGTGGCCAGGTAAATTAGTGATTAGCTTTACCTTTCTCATTTTCCCACTGTGATTTGCTTTAACATCTCCATATTTAATTACATAAAAGTGAATGGGTTGAACTTCAATCAGGCTGAACCCAAAACCTGTGACCCTTTCAGTTGCGTCAATCTAAAATCTGCTTCCCCATAAAACTACTAATCCATTTCTTTAACTTTTATCTGACCTCATGGGCTGAGAAATGGCAGATGGTTTAATCCTGGTATACAGTATGTGAGGTGATACATTTTGAGAGTACTAATGATGCTAGGACATACCCAAGAATGGTAATTTCCAGGCGACTATTGAGAAACAGAAAAACCTTAGTGTGCAATTCAAAATTTCTTGAAGGTGTCATGCAACTCACTAACATAGTTAAGAAGACACATGGAATACTAACCTTCATTAGTCAGAGCAATGAATACAAGAGCTGGGATGTTATGATAGAATTCTAAAACAGTTGTCTGACCTCAGATGGACTACTCGGTGCAGTTTAATGTCAGCATACTATAGGAAGGATGTGATTGCGTTAAAGAAGGTGTAGAGGGGATGCACCAGAATGTTGCCTGGGATGGAGCAGTTCAGTCATAGTGAGATTAAAGATTAGCCCATGACTATTTGCATCTGATCACAAGCCCCACACAGATTAAAGCTGATCATAGACCACATCCTGCTTGTGTCGGACTGAAGAGAACATTTCCTTAACAGTGCTAACCCACTCCCTGTTCCAAGGATGAGAAATATGGCAGTGCTGGAGAGTGCAGAGGATATTTAGCAGGCTGTTGCCCGAATTAGAGGACTGTAATTATGGGAAGAGATTAGATAGGCTGGTCTTGTATTCTCTGAAGTGAAGAAGGCCAACGGTTGTAGCCAAAATCTTTTTTTCTCATTATAGGCATACATTTAAGGTGACAGGAAGGAGTTTTAAAGATGATGGGGGTTTTTTATACCCAGTGGTAATATAGACAATAGGTGCAGGAGTAGGCCATTCGGCCCTTCGAGCCAGCACCGCCATTCACTATGATCATGGCTGATCATCCACAATCAGTACCCCGTTCCTGCCTTCACAACATATCCCCTGACTCCGCTATCTTTAAGAGCTCTATCTAACTCTCTCTTGAAAGCATCCAGAGAATTGGCCTCCATTGCCTTCTGAGGCAGATAATTACACAGATTCACAACCATGAAACACATTGCCAATGGAAGTAGTGGAGTTAGATATAGTCACAATCTTTGGGAGACATTTAGTCTGGAACTTAAATAGAAAAGGGATGAGAAGATATGGACCCAGTTTGAGTAAATGGGATTAGTTAAAATGGGCAAGGTGGACTGATAGTCTGGTTTTATGCTGCACAATTAGCATACTCCATTGTCTTACATTTGGCTGATCCATACAAGAACAATTCATGGTCATGTAAGTCGGCCCCCATCTGTGTTTTCAAAGCTCTCTTTTTAATTTCAAACTGGTTATTGGTTTCAATGAGGATTAGAACAAATTTTCTTACGACAGGCTCTTGTTTTGAATTAATCTTACTTCCACATAATGTTATAATCCCTAAATAATCTCTAACACACTTTATCTATGCTTCTCTATAAGGTCACCATTCAGCCTCCTTTGCTCCAGGATGAACAGTCCCATCATATTCTGTCTCTCCTTATATCTCAAACCCTCCAGGGCCAGCAAAATTCTTGGGAATTTTTTCTGCACTCTCACTAGCTTAATTACACTTTAGCACACTATATTTGAGATGAGGTCTCTCTCCCGCCCTCTAGAGCTGTAACATGATATTCCAGGACTTGTCTGATGGAGGTAATCATGCCATACACCTTCTTCACCATCATGACTGTAGTTATGCCTATTTCAGGGAATTATATACCTGTACCCCAGGTTTCTCTATTTTACAACATTCCCAGTGACAGGAAGGAGTTTTTATTTACTGTGCAAATCTTTTATTTACTGTGCAAGTCTTGCCCAGGTTTAAATTCACATAATGCATTACTTCACACTTCGCTGAGTCTGAGAAAAAGAACTTGCTGTGATAATTGATAGATCTTGTGTTCTTCCAAGGATAGAACGCTAATAATTCAGTTGAATTGAGTTCTGGGGTTATTTCTCTGCTGTCTCAGTGAAGAGTAATCCGCACCTTTCTTGTAATAGATTTGTAAAAAGTGGAGGTTTGTTCTAGAATTGTTTTGGAAGTGGATTATGGAATTGAAGAGAAAGGTATGTCATACGTATATACTGGAGTAACCAGTAAACTGGAGTTGGAAGAGAAGGTGTGCACAGTTGTGAGGCATGATTGAACAGTTGAGATGAAGCAGGTAAAAGCTGCAAAATAAGGAGAAATGCAGAGGTTTTTGAGGAGCTGCATCTTGCTTAGTGAAAGAGATGGGAATGCAATGTATCTAAATGATCAACAGATGGTGCCAAATGATTATATAAAAATTGTGACATTTTACAACACAGTTGACAATAAGTCTCATGACAGCAATTCTTCTCAATTCACAAATCTCTCTTCTAATAAGTCTCATTACAGCAATTCTTCTCAAATCACAAATCTCTTTTCTAAAATTTTCTAAAATTTGTGAAAGGGTTCTACCGAAGTAATGCATCAGATTGGACCAGGTACCTGCAATTTAGTTTAAGGTAGACTGAAAATCTAGAGAAATTCAGCGGGTCTAGTTTAGTTTAGAGATACAGCATGGAAACAGGCCCTTTGGACCACTGACTCACGCTGACCAGCAATCACCCAGACACTAGTTCTATCATACACGCAATTTACAGAAGCCAATTAACCTACAAACCGGCACGTCTTTAGAATACGGGAAGAAATTGGAGCACCCGGAGAAGACCCACGCGGTTCAGGAAGAACGTACAAACTCCAGACAGTCAGCACCCATAGTCAGGATTGATCCCGGGGCTCTGGCAATGTAAGGCAGCAACACGACTGTTGCACCACTGTGCTGCTTTTTAGATTACTCTCATTTACATTTTCAGGAGTGCAGAAGTTCCCCCAGTCCTTTACAAAGTGACCCCAAAAATAATGGAAGTGGCAATTCTGTGTACTGTTAATCATTTTCCAACTCAGTTTCTTAGATGCTGAATTGGCACAATGAACATTACAGGAAGTTTTGTAGTTAACGATTGTGACATTTCAGGATTCAGCTTTCCAAAGGCACACACCAGCTGTGCAGGTGGGTCTTCCAACCTTTGATAACTCACACTTTGCTCCACAGTTCTGTGATTTTCACAAATTACCTGAGAATCCAGGCCGCCTATTAAAATTCCTCAGGCATTCTTATTAGAAAAATCTACGGCATTTGCTGTAGAAAACTTCAGTGTATATTAAAAATATATTCATTGAATCAGTCATTTTACACAAACCAACCCCTTTGTCATTAAAAGAAAATCATTCAAATCTTCAGTTCTTCCACTCAAATACAAATATAGCACTCCAGATATATAATCAATTATACACATGTATCATTGCAGCAGGATTTCATGCTTTTGTGCCTCAACTCTACCATGCAACGTAGACAAACATACTATTTGTTTTAATAAATGTTACTGAACCTGAATTTTAACTTTGTACATAGTGTGCAAGAACCACCCCAAATCATGGTTGAATACTGACATTAATTTTGCCAATACGTTTTCTTTACTAATACTAATTACTCTCATTGGACTTCAGATTCTCCACTGTTCTGTGTTCTTGTTTAATGTCTCTGTATTATAATTTCTTAATCTTCCTCTATTTGACCCACACATAGTTTCACTAATCTCTTTCTCTTGCAACTTTAAAAACTCATAAATCTTTTCCCCCCCATATTTCTCTCCAGGTTTCTCCTTTTTGTCAATAAAGTGTAGGTAATGGGCCTGTCCCACTTAGGCGACCGCAGGAGACTTTGCGGCCGCCACATGGTCGCCACATGTTCGCTGGTGGTTGCCGGGGAGTCGCCTTCATGGTCGTGAGGAGTTCCCGCATTCTGGGAACTAGTCGCGGCCTCATTATGATCGCTGCAAATATTTCAACATGTTGAAAAATTAGCGGCGATCAGAATGAAGCCGCCATGGAGAGTAGAGAGAATTCTCGAGCCGTAGGTGGGTTGCAAGGAGGTCCTAGTGAGTTGTCAGGAGGTCGAAGGTTCTCTTAGGTTCTCGTAAGTTGTAGCTGGTGCTGACCGGTGAATTTCATTGGGGAAAAAAAAGTAAATAATAGTTTTCAGAACCAAGGATAACTGACCGGTAATGTTAAATGTCCGCCGAGCTTCACAGCCGTGTATCTCTGGCTTCTTAAATGTTGTCTGGCTTCTTAACAGTTGTCTCCCCCCCCCTTCTCTCCCCTTCTCCCTCCTTCTCCCCCCTTCCCCCCCCCTTTTTAAAGGACTTACCGTACATTGTGCGAGCCGTCTTAATTACAGCGCCAATCTTCCTGTTCATCGCAATGTGTGTCTGTATCACCTTGGCTTTGCACTATGTGAATTTCAGACAGCGCACCCCTCCCCACTTACCCTGGCCCCCGCCTTTGCGATATGTGTGTGTGTGTGTTCCACTCTGACAGTTGCTGGTTTTTCAGGCGTTTGCCGGCAACTTGACGGTCGCAGGCAGACGCCTGAAAATTTGTCTAAGTGGTACAGGCCCATAAGTGTTCCTCCTCTCCCAAACGACTATCATAAAATAACAAACACTAGGTTTTCTGCCAAGACCTTCAGCAAGCTAAGACAATAACCAGTATATAACATTTCTATCCTTAGTTTGCCAGACAACTGATATTAGTAGCTATTACTAATGTCCATGGAACAATGATGCTGCCATTTGAAAGCCTAACAAATAATTAAAGTAATATATGTACATCCTATGAATATCATTGTTTTTGATTACAGAGAGAAGCAAATAAAGAAAGAGTTTCAGCAGGACCTCCTGGGTCAGATCAATTACCAAAAACAGCAACGTGAGAGAGAGAAAATGGAAAAACAGCGAGAAGATGAGGCAGGAATATTGCAAGAGGAAACTTACCTGAAGAAACTTCAGGAAGCCCTTTCTAAACCTGAGGATGATGCTGAAAAAATCCATCCTTGGAGGAGGAAACATTGCCCCGTTCCCAAAGAAGTGTGTTAGATTTATTACTGGAACATGATGGATGAATGCTACAGTTGTTTGATTTATCAGAATATTTGAGTGGTTTTTAATGCTGAGTAGAAGATCTTAAAAGTTTTCATAATGTATGATGCAGCGAAGAATATGTTCGTTGTCTCTGAATACCTTTACGAATGTTGTAATTTTCGGTAATTAAAGTGTTGAGCCAGAAAATAGACATTCTTTTATTCATTTGATTCCTTTCACACTGCATGGATATTGGTCAAACTTACTAATATTTTACGTGCAACTATAAGAGAAGCATGTGATTGCACCATCCTCTTCCATCCTCCATGGCTCACATAGCACCATTCTCATTTGATTAACCTGTTCAAATACAAGAAGGAAAATCTCTTCCTTCCTGGCATGCACAATCACCTCAAAGTGCAACAACATTCCTTTGCCTGTCCCCCTGAGTTACTCCAGTTTTTTGTGTCCATCTTCGGTTTAAACCAGCATCTGCAGTTCCTTTCTACACGTTCCTTCCTTCGCTTTTTTTCCTTTCTTACTGGGTGCTGAATTTCACAACTTCAATAGTGTTTTTGATATAAGCTTTCATTTTGGGGATAGCTGATCTGATTAGTTCTCTTACCACACCCCTTTCACCCATTCTTCCTACTATCAGTTCATCTCTATTTTCCCTTTTTTCTCCAGTCTGAAGAGCGACGCTCATCTCTCACAGTTCTCTCCAAACTTCTCCAGCCATTTAGAACTTGCTTTCATTGTAGGATACAATAGCACCATAAATTTGATGAATAATCAATGAGGAATAGAATGAGGAATGTGGGCAGTGGCCAGGTGCTATAGACCTGCACGGGAAGGTAGACGCTCCCACCCCCATGAGTCTCGGGCAGATGGGGCTCGTCAGCCTGGGAAGGCGGTCCATCTAGGAGAGGGAAAACTCCGATTTAAAACCTCCACTGCCTTGTGGCCATATCCAGTCATGGAAAAGGCTCCTGGAGTAAACCTCAAGAAAATCCGGAGTCTGAGCCCCTAAGGCAGTTTGTCGTTGTCTACAACCTCGCTCTGGCAGCTCCTGCGACGGCGCTGGTGACAAACTGTAATGACCCTGCTGTACCTTTGGATCAATCAGCGACGTGGAGAGGGGGGGATGTGCTGCATGGACAACAGCCTGTCCTCCATATGACATCGCCCAGGCTTGCATCCGACCACACATCACCTGCAAACTAGGATGCATCACCCATGGTCAGTCATGACCGAGGGGGGACCTACTACTAGAAAGCTGATATCGGTAACAGTGAAACATGGATTCTTGTAATAACCCATCATGTTCGCTGAAGTTTTTTAGGGAAAATATATAATTTCTTAACTATATAAAGTCTTAACTATTTTTGACTCCAGATCCAAAGCCATAAGACTGATTCTTAATCTCTACCTGATATGGATCAGGTAGCCACACATTTTTACCAAAGCGGTATGAGCAGGAGTACTTAGATTACAACCTCTGGTTCAATGGTGGTACAATGGTTCTTTATTTGTTTCATATGCAACTGCACAATGAAATTCTTTTTGCATGTATTACAAATGCAGGCATTTTTGGCGACATTCAAAACCCAAAGTCCAGTCAGCCCACGTGCTCGGAATACTACGATACGATAGAAATGTATTTATCCCAGGAGGGAAATTAATTTAATTTAATTAAAAAACACAAAATACATGGAACATGAAAATAAAGTGACGAGTGGTAAGACTTTGGGGATGTGCGAAGATGGAGGGGGGGGGGGGGGTGCTTGTCAATCTCAGTCTACTGCACAACAGAAGGGGGAGGAGTTGTAAAGTTTGATAGCCACAGGGAAGAAGGATCTCCTGTGGCGTTCTGTCCTGCATCTTGGTGGAACCAGTCTGTTGCTGAAAGTACTCCTCAGGTTGACTAGTGTGTCATGGAGGGGGGGGGGGGGGAGCTGTATTGTCTAGGATGCTCAGCAGTTTGAGGAGCATCCTCCCCACCAAGACCACCTCCCAAAAATCCAACTCCGCTCCCAGGATGGAGCCAGACTTCCTGATGAGTTTGTTGATCCTATTGGCGTCCGCAGCCTTCGCCCTGCTGCCCCAGCACACGGCAGAGAAGAAGATGGCACTGGCTACCACCGATTGGTAGTATACATGCAGCATCTCACTGCAGACGTTGAAGGAGCAGAGCTTTCTAAAAAATTACAGGGCCTCAGCGTTCCTCGACCTGCCCAGTTTACTGTCCAGGTACACTCACAGGTATTTGTGCGCCCTGGTAAATTGCACATCCACACCATTGATGGAGACAGGGGACAGGGGTGTTCCTCTCCTAAATTCCACCACCAGGTCAGTGTTGAGCTGCACGTGATTCAGCCCACTCCACCCAACAAAGTCGTTAACTACACCTCTGAATTCAGCTTCCCTCCCCTCACTGATGCAGTCCACAATTGCAGTCATCTGGATCAGTTCTCATGAACTGAAGTCCCTCTCCTCTCCTTTCCCAGCCATCACTGTGTCCCGGGGGGCACCTCCTGCTGCCAACCTGGAGGCATTTTCCCGGTTCTCCTTCCTACCAGCCCACTCCTGGTGCCGGACATCTCCAGATATATCATATTTTTCAGCCAACCCCTGGATTTGTTCCACAATTTCCATGAGGATATCTTGCCGACCAGCCAGGCAGGCCACCAGAAGTGGCAAAGTAGCAAATGTAAATCTACTTTGACTTTCAATGGTGCCATCGTCACAAAAATCCTCACCATCAAGAACTTGAGAAGAACTGCTGCAAAACTCTAATAATCTACCATCTGATTATTTGGAAATGTCAGTGGTCATTATCTGCCTTGAAAGGAGACCTGTTTCCTTGCTCCCAGAACTCACTGGGCCACTGTTTCCCAATTCAGAAACATGGAAACATAGAAAATAGGTGCAGGAGTAGCCCGTTCGGCCCTCCGAGCTAGCACCGCCTTTCAATATGATCATGGCTGACAAAATCAGTACCCAGTTCCTACTTTCTCCCCATATCCCTACACTCAGTTAGCCCTAAGAGCTCTCTCTTGAAAACATCCAGTGAATTGGCCTCCACTGACTTCTGTGGCAGAGAATTCCACAATTTCCCTTGTAACTCATTGGGAGGGAGGGGGGAGGGGGGGGGAAGGGAGAGGGGTGGTAAAGAAAGCAAGAAGAGAGGAGGGGCAGGACAAAACAGGGCAGGTCAGTTTATTGTCAAATGTACCAATTAAGGTACAGTGAAATTTGATTTACCATACAGCCATACTAAGTGAAAAGCAAAGAGCTCCTCTAGTACCTTTGGTGAAAAGCAACAACACACACAACCAGATAAAAGTTTTTATTTTTTTTATTTTTTTTAATTTAAATTTTGTTAGAAGTAATTTACAAAAAAAAAGATCATCATAGCAGTTATACAATTTTCATACAGCTTCAGTTTTAACATTTTATAAACTATTAACTAGATAGGAAAAATAGGGAAAAAAGGAAAGAAAGAAGAAAAAAAACGGAAAAAAAACAGACACTAGAAAAAGTGAAAAAAAAGCGGAAATATATCCAACTACCCTTCCGAACGCCCGCTCACCCAGCCCTACCATCGGTTTTGAGTTTGTGTTGAACCATTATGTTGTTGAAGAAATTCAATAAAAGAAGACCATATTTTTGAAAATTGATCTGGTTTGTCAGTCAAGACGAACCTTATTTTTTCTAGATGTAGTGTCTCGGTCATTTCTGTGTTCCACATCTTCACTGTGGGGACTGTTATCTTTTTCCAGAATTTAGGTATGGTTTTTTGCAGTTATTAAACCATGGTCAAGGAAGCGTCTTTGAAATATCGTTAGATTAGCGCAGCCCTCTGACATTCCTAATATTATTAGTTTTGGATCATAAAAGTTAACATAAACATCCATCACACTGGATTCCACATTCCTCACTATGATGGAAGGCAATAAAGATCAATCTTCTTCCTCTTTGTTCTCCCGCGGTCGGGGCAGTCAAACCATCCACAGTCGGGGCGATCAAAGCCCTCGCAGCCGACGATCGTTGCCCCCGTCGGGGTGATAGGAACTCCCGCCTCGGAGCGGTTGAAACTCTCTCCGCGGCATGAAGCTCCCGAGTTGGCCTCTTCTTACCAGAGACTGCGGGCTTCACGATGTTCACAGGCCCCGTGGTTGGAGCTTCGATCCCCGACAAAGGGATTGCAAGCTCTGCGATGTTAAAGTCCCGCAGACACCTGCGGCTTGGAGTGCCCTTCGGTCCCCAGGAAAGGCCACCAACTCCACGATGTTAGGCCTCATTGCGGACGGAGATACAATATGGAAAATATCGCATCCTCGTCGAGGTAAGAAATTGAAAAAAAGTTTACCCGCTCCCCCACATAAAACAAACCACGGAACACTACAACATACTTTTTAACACACACCAAAAAAACAAAAAGAAAGGACAGACAGACTGTTGGCGAGGCAGCCACTGCTGGTGGCGCCACCCAGTGTACATGGGCGGGGCGGGTGGGGGGGGGGGGTTTGGGGGTTATCGACAGACAAAAGGTTGGACAGAGATCAAAAAAAGGTGCAAGACCTTCGATGGGCCGAATGGCCTAATTCTGCTCCAAGAACTTATGAAGGCAAAAAGGATTGAAGAGCTGAGAATTGTGAAGCTAGAGAAAGGAATGTAGGAGTAGGGGAGGGGAGAAATGTCCAGGTGGGGCATAGGGGAGGTTTAACGAGATACATGCTGGATTCAAGGATTCAGATCAAGGAATGGAGAAAGAACATTTTGAAGAGCACAAATAACGTTATTATAGGAAAATACAAGAAAAATGTAGAAGAAAAACTATTAATAAAGTTTTAAAAAGGTCTGTGCCGCTTTGCACAGATTTCCTCTCTCTGTGTGAGAGTGTGGGGAAGGGGGGGGTGTGGGGAAGGGAGGGTGTGGGGAAAGGGGGGGTCGTACCAGACGCAGATCGCACAATGATTTTGATGGCAATCTGTTCGATGACGTTGAGCTTGGCGGTGGTAAGACCTTCAACATTGAGCTGCAGTAGCGCTAAACCTCGACAGTTGGCGGCATTTAAAGGTGCCGCCTGGCCTGGGGAGGCATGGCTTTTAGCGGTCTGCAGACGTGGTAAAGACATTGGTTTCGCTTTGTGGGCTTATGAGCCTGTAAGCTACTCGTAGAGGAGGCCGCGTAGAGGCTGTCTTTGTCTCCTCCATCTGCCAAAAGAACAGGCTGGCTTCCAAAGCGGTAGGTCAACGGCGGACCAGGTGACCCTCCTGTGCCAAGACATAGAGGACAGCTTCCAGGCAGGGGAGAAGGCTGGCACTGTCTTCTTGGACCTCACAGCTGCATATGACACTGTCTGTCTGCGTGGACTACACACGAAGCTTCTGGAAACCATCCCAGACAAGCACATGGTGAGCTTCATCATGGAGATGATGAGCAACCGCAGCTTCAGGCTACACACCAGCAATGGGAAATGCAGCAGGGTGAGGAAACTTAAGAACGGCGTCCCACAGGGCTCAGTGCTGGCACCAATGCTGTTCAATATCTACATCCATGACCTGCCTGCAACCCAGTCAAAGAAGTATGGCTATGCTGATGACCTGGCCATCCTACTTAGTAAGCCATCCTGGGAAGCAGCAGAAGAGGGCCTCTCTGAAGACATGAACATCCTGTCTTCATACCTGAGGAACTGGCGCCTCAAGCTCAGCATGGGTAAGACAACATCTTCAATGTTCCACCTCAACAACAGGGTAGCGACCCGCGAGATGAACGTCATGGTGGATAACGCCCGGTTACGGTCCCAGCCTGTCCCCACGTACCTCGGTGTGAAGCTCGACAGAACGTTGTCATTCAAACAACACCTGGAAGGTGCCAAGGCAAAGACAAGCGCCTGTGCTGCACTGATTCGCCGCCTAGCCAGCACCACATGGGGAGCCACGACGAAGACACTGCGCATGTCCACAGAGGCCCTGGTGTTCTCAGCCGCTGAGTACTGCGCTCCGGTCTGGTGCCGTAGCCCTCACGCCAAGAAGCTGGATGCTGCCCTCAACAGCGCCCTGCGGACTGTCTCCGGATGCCTACGAGCCACCCCAGTAAACCAACTGCCCGTCCCCGCTGGCATCGCCCCAGCCAACATCAGACGAGAAGCAGCCACGCTGGCCCTCTCTCGAAAGGCACAGACCAGTGAATCCCACCTCCTACCTTAAGATCGTCACAGAGACACCACGACGAGTGCGCCTCAAGTCACGGCACCCCTTTGCCACGCAAGCCCAAGAGCTGCTCTGCACAACACCGGCTGACGCTTCTAAGGCTGCCTGGGTCAAGACGAGATGGAGAGACCAGTGGAAGTCAGTGGAACCATCTAGGCTACACCATTACATCGATGACCCCATGGACGTCCCTGGCCAGGACCTGCCCCGAAAGTAGTGGACAACCCTCAACCGCTTGAGGACAGACATCGGACGCTATGGAGTAGCGATGAAGAGGTGGGGCCTCGTGGACAGCGAGCGCCTCCTGCGAGTGTGGGGACCCAACACAGACAGTGGAGCACAAAGTCACCAGTTGCCCCAAACACCGGCCACCGAATGGTGAACGAGGTCTGATTGACCTGGACGATGACACGTTGGTCTGGCTCGCCTCAACGGAGCTGCAGGTCTAAAAGACACACGACAGAAGCACAATGATCACACCCGTACCTTCAGCTTTCGGCATCATGCAGCAGATCCCGGTCCGACTCCGGCTTCACTCAGAGGCTTCCGGTTCAACTCAGCATCTTCCGGCTGGTCGTGCTGGTCGCCGCAGAAGCAGTCCGCAGGCTGAGCACTCCCCGCGGTCTGCGCACTCCTTGCAGTTGCTCACTCTGCGCGAGCTACTGAATACACTCTGCCCCTTCAGCTTTTTATTCTCCTCGCAGCTTTATTGACAGCGGGTTCCGGAAGGGGCGGTTTTTACGATTTTTAAACCTTCATAACTTTTGTATTATTTCACCGATCGGAACAAAACTTATTTGACTTGCAGCAGAGGACAATGGCGAGTAAGGTGGCAAAATCATAGCTCTATGGGGGATCGTTTTTGCACAAATTTAAATACAACGCAGACCGGAAGTGGTCAAGATGAGAGTTTTAGTATAGTATAGATGCCCTTCATCTAAATCATTGATGTATATTGTAAATAGCTGTGGTCCCAGCACCGAGCCTTGCAGTACCCCACTAGTCACTGCCTGCCATTCTGAAAGGGACCCTACTCTTTGTTTCAATAGACAATAGACAATAGGTGCAGGAGTAGGCCATTCGGCCCTTCGAGCCAGCACCGCCATTCAATGTGATCATGGCTGATCATCCCCAATCAGTACCCCGTTCCTGCCTTCTCCCCATATCCCCTGACTCCGCTATTTTTAAGAGCCCTATCTAGCTCTCTCTTGAAAGCATCCAGAGAACCTGCCTCCACCGCCCTCTGAGGCAGAGAATTCCACAGACTCACCACTCTTTGTGAGAAAAAGTGTTTCCTCATCTCCGTTCTAAATGGCTTACTCCTTATTCTTAAACTGTGGCCCCTGGTTCTGGACTCCCCCAACATCGGGAACATGTTTCCTGCCTCTAGCGTATCCAAACCCTTAACAATCTTATATGTTTCTATGAGATTCCCTCTCATCCTTCTAAACTCCAGAGTGTACAAGCCCAGCTGCTCCATTCTCTCAGCATATGACAGTCCCACCATCCCGGGAATTAACCTTGTAAACCTACGCTGCACTCCCTCAATAGCAAGAATGTCCTTCCTCAAATTAGGGGACCAAAACTGCACACAATACTCCAGGTGTGGTCTCACTAGGGTTCTGTACAACTGCAGAAGGACCTCTTTGCTCCTATATTCGATTCCTCTTGTTATAAAGGCCAACATGCCATTCGCTTTCTTCACTGCCTGCTGTACCTGCATGCTTACAGTCTGCCAACCAATTTTCTATGCATGTCAGCACTCTACCCCCAATACCATGTGCCCTAATTTTGCCCACTAATCTCCTATGTGGGACCTTATCAAATGCTTTCTGAAAGCCCAGGTACTCTACATCCACTGGCTCTCCCTTGTCCATTTTCCTAGATACACCCACACCCACATCCCCTCCCCCACACCCACACCCACACCCCAACACCCCCCCTGCCCCACACCACTCCTCTCCCACACATGCCCCCTCCCCCACACTCCCCCATCCTCACCCCCCCCTCCCCCTTACCCCCCCACATCCCCCATCCCCCACCCCCACACCCCCCTCCCCCCTTCCCCACACCCGAACACCTCCGCTCGGTCCGCATTAACCAACCTGACTTCCCGGTGGCTCAGCACTTCAACTCCCCCTCCCATTCCGAATCCGACCTCTGTCCTGGGCCTCCTCCATGGCCAGAGTGAGCAACACCAGAAATTGGAGGAACAGCACCTCATATTCCGCTTGGGTAGTCTGCATCCTCCTGGCATAAACATTAAATTCTCACAATTCAGTTAACCCTTGCTGTCTCCTCCCCTTCCTACCTCTCCCTCAGCCCCCGGGCTCCTCTTCCTCCTTTTTCCTTTCTTCTCCCCGCCTCCCTTCCACCCCCCATCAGTCTGAAGAAGGGTTTCGGCCCAAAACGTTGCCTATCTCCTTCGCTCCATAGATGCTGCTGCACCCGCTGAGTTTCTCCAGCATTTTTTTGTACCTTTGATTTTCCAGCTTCTGCAGTTCCTTCTTAAACACTATCTGTCTATCTATCTATCTATCTATCTATCTATCTATCTGTCTATCTGTCTATCTATCTATCTATCTGTCTGTCTGTCTATCTATCTATCTATCTATCTATCTATCTATCTATCTATCTATCTATCTATCTATCTATCTATCTATCTATGTGAGTACATGTGATCCTGAAATTACACCATAACGATACATGATAGCACTAAAACATTTGCACCACCTTAATCACAATTGTCCTGTGGTTGTTTGTGTCATGTTTCGTTCAGATTGATGTTATATTTCACGTTAACTACATTTTTAGATGTACAAAACACCAATTTGAGAAAATTTTCTTCCCTGTGCTTACAGTTATGACGTCACAATGGGATTGTAGCCCTACTCGCAAAATTGTTGCTATCCAAGTATACCGAGTCCTGCTAGCTCTAGCAGGTGCAAACGCAAATAGCTTATAGCCAAATTTGTCCATGCCAACAATTAAGTAGCTGTCTACACTACTCCCATTTACCAGCAGTTGGTCTCAAGCCATCTATGGTTTGGCAGTGTAATTACTTGGCTGGATACTGCTAAAATGCTGTGAACATTTTCACCTCCATCACCCACATTCTTGATTAGTTCGGTTGTCGGGGGTTATGGGGAGAAGGCAGAAGAATGGAATTGAGAGAGAAAGATAGATCACCTATGATTGAATGGCGGAGTACACTTGTGGGCCAAATGGCCTAATTCTGCTCCAATGTGAACTTATGAACCCTTTCCGCCAGTGCATTCCAGATCCCAACCATCCTGTGAGGGAAAAAGTTCTTCCTCATATCCCCTCTAAACCCCTTACCCCCAAACAATGGCCTCTAGTTTTAGACACCTCAGCTGGAGGTAAAATGTCCTAATATTGACTCATTCTATGCTCTTTGTAATTTTGTATACCTCTATAAGGTACCGTCTTGGTCTCCTCCACTCTACGGATAACAAACCATCCCAGGTACATCTGGTGAATCTCCTTTGCATCCACTTCACTGCAAACATCCCCTTCCTATAGTATTGAAACCAATCATGTCACCTGCCTCCTTTATTGCTCCATCATCCAAGCTGTGAAAAATGTGCGCAAAGACACATCTATCTATACTATTCCTAAAACTCTCATCTTGACCACTTCCGGTTTGCTTTTTTTTTTTTAATTTGCGCAAAACCGGTACCCTTTATTGCTAGGATTTTTTTTTTGCCTCCTTACTCACCGTTCTCCTCGGCTCCAAGCGCACCAAGTTTTGTTCCGATCGGTGGAAGATGACAAAAGTTATGAAGGTTTAAGGAATCATGAGATCAGCAGATTGGTCTTCTTGCCCATCAGTCGCTATGAAGGTAACGCCCCTTCCAGCACCCCGCTGGAGTCGGGAAAGCTACTGTGTGGAGTCGGGAAAGCCACTGAGTGGGGTCGGGAAAGCTGCTCTGTGGATTCGGGAAAGCGGCTGAGTGGAGTCATGAAAGCCGCTGTGTGGAGTTGGGAAATCCGTTGTGTGGAGTCGGGAAAGTCACTGTGGAGTCGGGAGGTACTGTGTGGTGCCACGGCCGGTAGCTGCTGAGTGGAGTCCCACACACCACCTTTCCCCCTCCCCCCACACACACCCCTCCCCCCACACACCCCTTTACCCTCCCCGTTCCTCCCCTCTCCCCCCCACCCCGCACACCACCCCACCCACCCCCGTCCCACCCCTCCCCCCCATACCACCCCTCCCCCCCATACCACCCCCCCCCACCATGTGACTGGGACCCAACGGGTCCCACTTAGTCTAGTAAACTACCTAGAGAGCAGCAGCAGGAATATTAATGTTACAACATCAAATGTAGGCCAGTTCATTGGAATCAGCCTCAAAACTGCATCAAGTATGTCAGGTACATATATATCTTATCCCTCAGAATCCTCTCCAATAACTTGCCTACCACAGAAGTTAGGCTCACTGGTCTGTAGTTCCCAGGCTTTTCCTTGCAGCCCTTCTTAAATCGAGGCACAACATTAGCCATCCCCCAGTATTCCGGCACCTCACCAGTATCTAATGACGATGTATATATCTCATCCATGTAAACATCTGCAATTTCTTCTCTAGCTCCCTT
Organism: Malacoraja senta; assembly: GCA_038087875.1. Lineage (NCBI taxonomy): Eukaryota > Metazoa > Chordata > Chondrichthyes > Rajiformes > Rajidae > Malacoraja > Malacoraja senta. The sequence goes on from CM075977.1 coordinate 376,175,930, forward strand.
AGAAATATCTGATCAGACCCGGGAGATTTATCTACCTTCATACGCCTTAGGATGTCCATCACCTCCTTGATTATAATATAGACTGTCTTCAAGACATCCCCATTAACTGTCCCAAGTTCCACAGTCTTCATGTCTGTCCCTCAGTAAAAAAGAGGAGAAAGACTTATTGAGGACCTTGCCCATCCCCTGCGGCTCCACACAGAGATGACTGCTTTGATTTCTGAGGGGCCCTATTGGCTCTCGAGTTACCCTCTTTCTTGTAATGTAAATCTCTTTTCAACATAATTGTATAAGGTGTAAGAGGGTTGTAAAAACAAGCCTGAAGGCTTTGTGTCTCAATGCAAGAAGCATTCGTAATAAGGTGGATGAGTTGAATGTGCAGATAGTTATTAATGATTATGATATAGTTGGGATCACGGAGACATGGCTCCAGGGTGACCAAGGCTGGGAGCTGAACATCCAGGGATATTCAATATTCAGGAAGGATAGACAGAAAGGAAAAGGAGGTGGGGTAGCGTTGCTGGTTAGAGAGGAGATAAACGCAATGGAAAGGAAGGACATTAGCTTGGAGGATGTGGAATCAATATGGGTAGAGCTGCGAAACACTAAGGGGCAGAAAACGCTAGTGGGTGTTGTGTACAGGCCACCTAACAGTAGTAATGGAGTTGGGGATGGCATCAAACAAGAAATTAGAAATGCGTGCAGCAAAGGTAAAACAGTTATAATGGGCGACTTCAATCTACATATAGATTGGGTGAATCAAATTGGCAGGGGTGGTGAGGAAGAGGATTTCTTGGAATCTATGCGGGATAGTTTTCTAAACCAACATGTAGAGGAACCAACGAGAGAGCAGGCTATTCTAGACTGGGTTTTGAGTAATGAGGAAGGGTTAGTTAGCAGTCTTGTTGTGCGTGGCCCCTTGGGCAAGAGTGACCATAATATGGTTGAGTTCTTCATTAGGATGGAGAGTGACATTGTTAATTCAGAAACAAGGGTTCTGAACTTAAAGAAAGGTAACTTTGAGGGTATGAGACATGAATTGGCCAAGATTGACTGGCAATTGATTCTTAAAGGGTTGACGGTGGATATGCAATGGAAGGCATTTAAAGACTGCATGGATGAACTACAACAATTGTTCATCCCAGTTTGGCAAAAGAATAAATCAGGGAAGGTAGTGCATCCGTGGATAACAAGGGAAATCAGGGATAGTATCAAAACAAAAGATGAAGCGTACAAATTAGCCAGAAAATGCAGCCTACCAGAGGACTGGGAGAAATTCAGAGTCCAGCAGAGGAGGAAAAAGGGCTTAATTAGGAAAGGGAAAATAGATTATGAAAGAAAACTGGCAGGGAACATAAAAACTGACTGCAAAAGTTTTTATAGATATGTGAAGAGAAAGAGATTAGTTAAAACAAATGTAGGTCCCTTGCAGTCAGAAACAGGTGAATTGATCATGGAGAACAAGGACATGGCAGACCAATTGAATAACTACTTTGGTTCTGTCTTCACTAAGGAAGACATAAATAATCTGCCGGAAATAGCAGGGGACCGCGGGTCAAATGAGATGGAGGAACTGAGTGAAATCCAGGTTAGCCGGGAAGTGGTGTTAGGTAAATTGAATGGATTAAAGGCGGATAAATCCCCAGGGCCAGATAGGCTGCATCCCAGAGTACTTAAGGAAGTAGCCCCAGAAATAGTGGATGCATTAGTGATAATTTTTCAAAACTCCTTAGATTCTGGAGTAGTTCCTGAGGATTGGAGGGTAGCTAATGTAACCCCACTTTTTAAAAAGGGAGGGAGAGAGAAAACGGGGAATTACAGACCAGTTAGTCTAACATCGGTAGTGGGGAAACTGCTAGAGACAGTAATTAAAGATGGGATAGCAGCACATTTGGAAAGTGGCGAAATCACTGGACAAAGTCAGCATGGATTTACGAAAGGTAAATCATGTCTGACGAATCTTATAGAATTTTTCGAGGATGTAACTAGTAGAGTGGATAAGGGAGAACCAGTGGATGTGTTATATCTGGACTTTCAGACGGCTTTCGACAAGGTCCCACATAAGAGATTAGTATACAAGCTTAAAGCACACGGTATTGGGGGTTCATTATTGATGTGGATAGAGAACTGGCTGGCAAACAGGAAGCAAAGAGTAGGAGTAAACGGATCCTTTTCAGAATGGCAGGCAGTGACTAGTGGGGTACCGCAAGGCTCAGTGCTGGGACCCCAGCTATTTACAATATATATTAATGATTTGGATGAGGGAATTGAATGCAACATCTCCAAGTTTGCGGATGACATGAAGCTGGGGGGCAGTGTTAGCTGTGAGGAGGATGCTAGGAGGCTGCAAGGTGACTTGGATAGGCTGGATGAGTGGGAAAATGCATGGCAGATGCAGTATAATGTGGATAAATGTGAGGTTATCCACTGGTGGCAAAAACAGGAAAGTAGACTATTATCTAAATGGTGGCCGATTAGGAAAAGGGGAGATGCAACGAGACCTGGGTGTCATGGTACACCAGTCATTGAAAGTAGGCATGCAGGTGCAGCAGGCAGTGAAGAAAGCGAATGGTATGTTAGCATTCATAGCAAAAGGATTTGAGTATAGGAGCAGAGAGGTTCTACTGCAGTTGTACAGGGCCTTGGTGAGACCACACCTGGAGTATTGCGTACAGTTTTGGTCTCCAAATCTGAGGAAAGACATTCTTGCCATAGAGGGAGTGCAGAGAAGGTTCACCAGACTGATTCCTGGGATGTCAGGACTTTCATATGAAGAAAGACTGGATAGACTCGGCTTGTACTCGCTAGAATTTAGAAGATTGAGGGGGGATCTTATAGAAACTTACAAAATTCTTAAGGGGTTGGACAGGCTAGATGCAGGAAGATTGTTCCCGATGTTGGGGAAGTCCAGGACAAGGGGTCACAGTTTAAGGATAAAGGGGAAATCCTTTAGGACTGAGATGAGAAAAACATTTTTCACACAGAGAGTGGTGAATCTCTGGAACTCTCTGCCACAGAAGGTAGTTGAGGCCAGTTCATTGGCTATATTTAAGAGGGAGTTAGATGTGGCCCTTGTGGCTAAAGGGATCAGGGGGTATGGAGAGAAGGCAGGTACAGGATACCGAGTTGGATGATCAGCCATGATCATATTGAATGGCGGTGAAGGGCCGAATGGCCTACTCCTGCACCTATTTTCTATGTTTCTATGTTTCTTTAGACTTTTCTTAACTTCTGCCAGAACGATGTCATGGCCACTTTTTTGCCCTCCTTCTTACGTTTGCTCCTCAGTTCCCAAAACTCCTCCAGGGTTAAACTTAATCCCACCTATCCCTTGCCTCTTTTTTTTCCGACCAGAGTCTCAATGTCTCTCATCATCCAAGGTTTCTTATGCCCACCTGCCTTGCCCTTCACACTAACAGGACCATGCATGTACTGAACATGCATGACCAACTCGTGGTCAGCGGTGCGGCGGTCAATGACATTGTGGTGGAACCTCCATCAGAGGGGGAGGGAGGGAAGAACAAAAGGGGAGCCAGCACAGGGTACTTTGTAACTTTGTCAACGCCGTTTATGTGGTGACTATTTGCATACCTTGGATATGCAAGCAAAGACTTTCACTGTGCATGGTCACATGTGACAATAAAATATTTCATTCCAACTATTGTCATCACACTTTTAAAAGTGTCCCAATTTCCAGACATTCCTTTGCCTGCAAACCACCTACTTCAATCAACTTTAACAAGTTTGTGTCTAATACCATCAAAGATGGCCTTGCCCCATCAGAAATTTAACTTGTGGGCCCGGCCCGTCTTTATCTATAACTATTTTGAAGAACAGTGGTCACTGGTGCAAGATGCTTGCCCACGGACATTTCAGTCACTTGCCCTTCCCAATTTCCTAAGACCTCATTAAGCTTTGCCCTCTTCCTTGTATGACCCTCTTCATATTACCCGAGGAAAGCGATACGGATTAATAATAATAATAATAATTATAATAATAATAATATTATCTTTTATTGTCATTGCACATATGTGCAACAAGATTTGGTATGCAGCTTCCATCCGATGTCATAACCTAAACAACTAATAAAATTTAGATTAGCTAGTGGTATCACTTCTCCAAAAACTAATCTTCCCATTTGTATTAAGGTAGAAACTTCTCTTGTAATTTAGACTAATTGTATTACTTGTGTGCCCACCAGTGGGCAGTGTTGTCCACTGATTGTGTATGTGGACAGTAATAAATAAAAGTTTATAGACAAAGCCCGTGTGCTTTACTGCTCGACACGACATGGGTCACAGTGGTGCCACATGTGAGTAATCCACTCACAACACAATGGGGGATCCATTTAACTAAAGAAAGAGGACATTTCAGGTCCTAGAATAGAAAGCCTCAGCTTGGGAGCAGATGTGGGAGATATTGAAGGCAGGGGATGGCCTCGTGGCCATGGTGAGAGTGGGTGCAGTCAACATAACTGTGGAAGTAGGTGGGAGTCATGGGGATGAGTTTCAACATAAAAGAATGAAGATTGAATTATCTAATTTCAGCTAATCCTCTCCTTCCTCCATTTTTATTTTTTTCTCCCCACCCTCCCCGATGGCCAACCCACCCCTCCATCCAATGCACACCCTATTTTCCCATCTTTCCACCACCTTTTTCCCACATCCAGTTCCCCATCCCCTTCCACATATCTGACAATCCTGCCTCTTTTACTCCCTTTTTGACACCTTATCATCTCGAGTTGGGCCGAAGGGCTTGTTTCCATGCTGTATTACTATGTATTACTATGAAACCCCCTTTCACTGCTCTTCCTCTGTGATTCCTACTCCAGCATCTGCAGTCTCTTGTGCTTCACAGTTTTTTTCAGACTGTCACGTACAGTTTCCAGTCAATGGTCACCAGGCCCAAGCGAGTGTGAGCCTCAATGGTGAGGAGCTGCGGACCCGATTGGACCACCGTCTACGACCAAGTGCGGGCTTGGACCTGCTGGAGCATCCGATTTCCAGCCATATCCTGACGCCGAAGCCTGACCTCCCAAAGAACCCAAGCTGTATCCCACAGAATGGACATGGACTTGGAGAGGATGTTTCCATTAGAGACTCTAGGGCTAGAGGTCAGAATTAAAGGATGTTTTTTAGGAAGAAGAGACATTTCTTTAGCCACAGGGTGGTGAATCTGTGGAATTCTTTGCCACAGATAGCTGTGGAGGCCTTGTCAGTGTATATTTGAAGGCAAAGATAGATTAATTTTTGATTAGTACAGGTGTCAGAGGTTATGGGGAGAAAGCAGGAGAATGGGTAGGAGGGAGAGATAGGTCAGCCACGAATGAATGGCCGGGTAGACGATGGGCCGAATGGCCTAATTCTACTCCAATCACTTATGACCTTATAACATTGAGGCCTGTCTAGGCCGAAGGCCCGTCTTCCTGGAACTTCTGCCGCTGCTACTCGATCCCAGACCTCCACGTGCACAACCACCTACCTAAGGGAGCGGCCAACTCCACGCTCCAGCTCCTGGGCACGACCAGCCGTCCACTGAGGAAACGTGGAAGGTGAGAATCTCAAACAGTGTGGTTTCAAGTCCCCCCTCCCAGGCATAATGTTTATAAATGTACAAGCTGTTGAGAACAAACTGGATGAACCTAAAGCCAGATTTACCTACCTTCGAGCGACCAAGGGCGGCACGGTGGCGCAGCGGTAGAGTTGCTGCCTTACAGCGCTTGCAGCGCTGAAGAACCTGGTTCGATCCCGACAGGTGCTGTCTGTCGGAGTTTGTACATTCTCCCCGTGACCGCGTGGGTTTTCTCCCAGATCTTCGGTTTCCTCCCACACTCCAAAGACATACAGGTATGTAGATAAATTGGCTTGGTAAATGTAAAAATTGTCCTCAGTGTGTGTAGGATGGTGCTAATCCAGCATGGCGTGAACCTGGTGGGCTGAAGGGTCTGTTTCCATGCTGTATCTCTAAACTAAACTAAACTAGAGAACCGAGGGTAGACACAAAATGCTGGAATAACTCAGAGGGACAGGCAGCATCTCTGGAGAGAAGGAATGGGTGACGTTTCGGGTCGAGACCCTTCTTCAGACTTCAGAGAACTGATGGATTTCTGCGTGCTCTATTTTACAGAGATATGGCTCACCCCTGCCATTCAACCCGAGGGCTTCTCATTGCACCAGATGGACTATATTGTGTCCTCAGGCAAGGTTAACGGTGGAGGGGTCAGCTTTCTATCTAACGCCTCATAGTACATGGACGTGGCAGTCCTGGTGAGCTCCCTGAACTGGAATATCTTACAGTGAAATGTCATTCATACTACCTGCCGCAAGAATTCAATTTGGCTATCCTGACAGCAATCTACATCTCACCCCAACTGATGTTAAACTTGCACTTGAGGAATCACACACCATCACCAATTGCCTTGAAACAAAGTACCCCAAGGCCTTGTTCATAATAGCATGTGACTTCAAATAGGCCAATCTCAAAAACTTGGGTCCAAATTACCATTAGTATATCGCCTGCCAAAGCAGAGGTCCAAATTTCCTTGACCCACTGCTACACAACCATCAATATTGCCTACTACTCCATTCCCAAACTGCACTTTGGTAAATTCAATGACCTTGCTTCTACTCCCTGCCTACAAGCAGAAACTGAAGCAGGAAGATCCTGTACAGAAGTCATCCAGTGCTGCTCTGAGGAAACAAATGAGATTCTTCATCACTGCTTTGAATCAGTGGATTGGTCCATATTCAAGGAATATGTGGCTAACCTAGATGACTATGCCACTGTTATCACAGACTTCATCAGCAAGTATGCTGGGGAATGTGTACCAAAGAAGACAGATGTGTGTTCCCCATCTGGATGAACAGTGAGATCCACTCCAAGGTGAAATCCACATCTGCAGCATTCAAGTTAAATTATCCCAACTGGTACAAGGCATCTATCTGCAAATATGTCACTGAGCAATGTCTAGATTTTTTAATGTGTGGTTCACTTCCTGATCCGCTCAAGGTGTGTGCCATTAATAACATTCAACTAAGAAACATGATTGACAAATCACAGCCCACTTGGATGGGTGCAGCTGAAAACATGTTCAAAAAGCTTAACATAACTAAGGAAGCAGCACATCTTTTACACCGTATGCCAGCCAAAGATGCTATATCCAGCTGTGGTGCATTGTTGCTGCAGTACGTAAAAACTAAATGATGCATTGCAGCAATACACAAAGATTACTACGACAAAATCTCTCTCCTCTGCAAGTTCAGCCAGATTCTTTTATAAAATTGATAATTTCATCGGTGCTAATCCACCTGGAAATTTATTCAATGCATTGATCACTCTAGGTGTGAAAATGGACATTTTGATATTATTCAAAGTTGTTATTTGTTTTAATTTGCATCACTACGTTTCTGTAAACACTGGTATAACACACACCAACAACCACATACAAATACAACACAGGAGAGCCGAACCTGAAAATGAATAGAAGCAAAATCTCTATATTAAGTAGGGATCCGCTACCAATACAATTGTCTTTGTGTAAGAAAGAACTGCAGATGCTGGTTTAAACCAAAGATAGACACAGAAAGCTGGAGTAACTCAGCGGGACAGGCAGCATCTCTGGAGTGAAGGAAAGGGTGATGTTTTGGGTTGAGACCCTTCTTCAGACAGGTTAGGGAATAGGGAAAGGAGAGATATAGATGGTGATGTGGAGAGATAAAGAACAATGAATGAAAGATATGCAAAAAAGTAACAATGATAAAGGAAACAGGTCATTGTTAGCTGTTGAATGTAGGATGAAAATGAGAAGCTAGTGCGACTTGGGTGGGGGAGGGATAGAAGGAGAGGGAATGCCAGGGCTAACTGAAGTGATAGAAATCAATATTCATACCACTGGGCTGTAAGCTGCCCAAGCGAAATATGAGATGCTGTTACTCCAATTTGCGTTTAGCCTCTGACAATGGAGGAGACCTAGGACAGAAAGGTCTGTGTAGGAATGTGAAGGAGAATTAAAGTGTCTGGCAACCGGGAGATCAGGTAGGTTCAGGCGGGCTGAGCGAAGGTGTTCCGCAAAATGATCGCCCAGTCTGCGTTTGGTCTCGCCGATGTATGAATCTACATCTTGTACAGTGGATACAGCAGATGAGTGTAGTCGAGATAGTTGTGGGAGTCAGTGGGTTTGTAATAGACGTCAGTCATTAGTCTATTTCCTGCGATGGAGACTGTGAGATCAAGAGGGGTGAGGGAGGTGTCGGAGATGATCCAGGTAAATTTGAGTGCAGGATGATGGTCCATGAGTTCTGCATGGGTGCAGGAGGTAGCGCCGATGCAGTCGTCAATGTAACGGAGATAGAGTTCGGGGATAGGGCCAGTGTACTCCTGGAACAAGGATTGTTCAACGTACCCTACAAAGAGGCAGGCATAGCTGGGGTCCATGTGGGTGCCCATAGCTATGCTTTGGACTTGGAGAAAGTGGGAGGAGTCAAAGGAGAAGTTGTTGAGGGTGAGGGCCAGCTCCACTAGGCGGAGTAGAGTGTTAGTAGAGGGAAATTGGATGGTTCTGTGGTCGAAGAAGAAACGGAGGGCTTTAAGGCCTTCCTGGTGGGGGATGGAGGTGTAGAGTGACTGAACGTCCATGGTAAAGATAATAATAATAATAATACATTCTATTTATATAGCGCTTTTCAGGACTCAAAGTCGCTTTACATTGAGAGTCAAGAATAAACAAAACATAATAGAGCAGTAAGACAGAGATGCAAAGGGGAGGGGGACATGGGACTAAGGGTATGCAGAGGTGAAGAGATGGGTCTTGAGGCGGGACTGGAAGATGGTGAGGGACTCAGAATTTCGGATAAGTTGTGGGATGGAATTCCAGAGCCTGGGAGCTGCCCTGGAGAAGGCTCTGCCTCCAAAAGTGCAGAGGTTTGATTTCCGAGTGGAGAGGAGACCAGCTGATGTGGATCTGAGGGACCGTGAGGGTTGGTAGGGGGAAAGGAGGTCAATGAGATAAGGGGGGGGGCCAAGTTGTTGAGGGCTTTGTAGGTGAGGACCAGGATTTTGTAGATGATCCGGTGGGAAATGGGAAGCCAGTGAAGTTCTTTGAGAACTAGGGTGATGTGGTGCCAGGATTTGGTGTGGGTAATGAGTCGGGCGGCTGCATTCTGGACCAGTTGGAGTCGGTTGATGTTGCTGGAATTGATTCCAAAGAGAAGATAGTTACAGTAGTCCAGTCGGGAGGAGATGAAGGCATGGATGAGTCTTTCAGCAATGGGGGGTGTGAGAGAGAATCTGATTTTGGCAATGTTGCGGAGGTGAAAAAATGATGTTTTGACAACATGGCGGATGTGAGGCTCAAGGGAGAGGGTTGAGTCAAAGATCACGCCAAGGTTGCGTGCCTGAGGAGATGGGGAGACAGTGGTGCCGTCAATAGTGAGAGTGGGGTTGTTAATTTTAGTGAGTGTTGATTTGGAGCCAATGACGAGAAATTCTGTTTTGCTACTGTTTAATTTAAGGTTGCGACATGCTCTGCTAGCAGTCGCAAACTTTTTAGCTCCGCTGAAAAAATCGCGATTTTTCGCGTTAAAATCGGGTCTGGAGGTCGGGACCGTTTTTAAAAACTTACCGGAGCTTCATGTCGCGGTGCTGATGACGTCATCAGTAAGCGCCGCGATTTTAACGGAGGGAAAGTCATTTTAAATGAAAAGTACATCTCCAGGTCAGAGCCCACAGAGGAAAATCTCAAAACATCTGCTGAAGACTCTGGAACAGCAAGAAACTTCAGAACTGACCTCTGGAGAGGTCTCTGGAATGGCTACTCGATCTGCAAAAGAGAAAACCGAAATGGAGGACTTAAGAAACTCGGTAAGAGATATCAAAAATGATATGGAAGCTGGGAACAGTAAATTGATAGCCGGTAATGATAAAATACTTGAGGGTATTGAGGCTCTCCAAAAAAGAATTGAAGGTGTGGAAAAAGGACTATCGATAAAAATTGAAAAGGTGGCAGAAGAGACCACAAAGATGTTTGAGGCTGTGCACGAAACTGTGGCTGCAAATGCATCTGCAGTGAATGATTTGGAAGCTGCTGTGGAAGTGATGGCTGGAGAGATGCAGACTATGAAGTCAGAAATAGATAGTCTCAAGAACCAAGTCACAAAGGTTTCGAATAAATGTGTTGACCTAGAAGCTCGCTCAAGACGTCAAAATATAAGAATACGTGGTGTAAAAGAGGGAGCTGAGGGGGACAATGTTTGTGAGTTCGCTGCCAACCTAATTAAACACGTACTGAAGCTACCAGAAGTACCTGTAATTGAAGTAGCACATCGACTCCCCAGATTTAAATCAAGATCTCAAGGAGAACGTGCCTACCCACGACAGATCATAATTAAACTTCGGGATATCTCAACAATGGAAGCGCTGATGAAAAAAATCAACCACGGAGAGAAGATGATGTACAGAGGTGATACTATTAAACTCCTACGGGACTACCCTTATGAGATTGAGCAAAAGAGAAGAAAGTTCTCACAGACCAGAGAAGTTCTTTATGGTGTTAAGGGAGTTTTGTGTGGAGTGTTTTATCCGGCTAGAATGCGTATCACCTTTGAGGGAGTGTCAAAAACATTCACTAATTCGGATGAATCTCTCAAATACGCTCAAGAAATCGCGACTAAGGCTGCATCAACTGGAGACTGAAAACCAAGACGACATGAACAAACGAACTTGCTTATTCTTCCAACAAGAGTATCACAAGGAAAGTGAATTAACTGAACACTGATTTTTTATTTTTTATTTGACTTCAAGCAACAGATTCTTAGTGAGACGTGGCTAGACATTATTATCTTCGCTGGAACATTGTGCTATGTAATTCAAGGACACTACGTGCTCAAACGAGGAAAACCTGATAACGGGACGAACTGCTGGGCTGAGAGTGAAAAACATCACATGGCTTATATTGTTTATAAAAAACTGAAAAAACTGAGAACTAATAATAATTAACAATTAACAATACTAATATAGAAATAGCAATTGAAATAGATAAAAAATGTGCAGTCTGCTCTGTTTAGCAGATAACAGCAAGTGCTATGCAGCTTGAGAGTGGAGGGAGGGGGAGACCGGGTACCTGGCATAACTCCAGGAGCCAGACTCCCGTTAACCCTTCCAGCGAACAGCTCATTTTTAACAATATTAAAATCAATTTAAAATAGTTAAGAGATAATATACACTCGAGGTTGATATGAAAAATATATACGGCTTATATAGTTTTACAAAATGCTGAGAATTAATCATAATTAATAATTAACAATACTAATATAGAAATAATATTTGAAATTGATAAAACTGTGGTGCCTGCGTCATAACGCAGACAGCAGTTATCACCTATGTTCGCAGCTCGTGGAGAGGAGAGGAGATCAGGCACCTGGCACAATTCCAGGAACCTGACTCCGGTTAATCCACTCAGTAAACCGCTCACTTTAACAATACTAAATTCATTTTAAAATAGTTAAGAGATAAAGAGTGAGTAGGATATGGAATCGAATACATTTGACATATATATAAATTGTAACTGGGTGAAATAGAACTGAATTGGAAACGGTAATGACCCCATAGATTTTGGGTAATAAATACAGCGGGGCTAACTTTATACCAACTACGCCGGAAGCGTTATGGATGTCGTACCCCACAGACGAGTGGGCCACTCACTACGGTGTTGAAATTTTAGACACCGTAAATTTATTTGATTTATATATATTTTTTTTAATCACAATATGTCACATCTGTGTGTTTTTTCTTCAAGGACAATCGCGCAGGAGAACTACCAAGGAAGTCTATAATAGAAATACTCCCAAAATAACCAGAGTCCGGAGGTATGAACGCACCACAATAATTAAGGTCATTAAAATTGGTAAAAATGCATGACGACAATCAAAAGAAAATAGGAGGAATCACATTATGTAGTTGGAATATAAGGGGGATTAATGAACCTATTAAAAGGGGCAAGATACTAGCTCAGTTGAAATCATACAACACGGACATAGCGTTTCTACAGGAAACACATCTTAAACAGCAAGATCAGACAAGACTGAGGGCGAACTGGATAGGCCAAACATTTCACTCTTCATTTACCTCCAAATCTAGAGGTACTGCAATTATTATTCGTAAAGGAATTCCATTTAAATCAAAGAACACTATTTTAGATAAGGAAGGGAGATATCTTATAGTAGCAGGGGAGATCAATAATATGCCAATTACGCTGGTAAACATATATGCGCCCAACTTTGATAACCCTCAATTTTTTAATAAAATTCTGAATATAATTGCAGAATCTAATTATCAAAATGTTATAATCGGAGGAGATTTTAATTGTGTTTTAGATCCTTATTTAGATAAATCGATGCAAAAACAAAAAGGTCAGACGAAATCTAAAACCAGTGAACTCTTACACACATATATGGAAAACACAAATATAACAGATGTATGGAGGATTGCAAACCCGACGGGAAGGGATTACTCGTTTTATTCAATGGTGCATAAAACATATTCACGGATAGACTATTTTCTAGTGGATACAAAATTAATTTCGCAATCTCTGAATCCTAAATATCATATTAATGCGATCTCAGATCATTCTCCGTTAACTTTTGTTCTAAAACTAGAAGGAATGTCTATGAATAAACCGTTCTGGAGGTTTAACTCACAAATTTTAAAAGACCCTCAAGGGAGTATCTATCTAAAAAAACAGATGGATCTATTTTTTGAGTTAAATGATACACCAGAGATATCCCCCACGTTATTATGGGAATCCTTCAAAGCATTTATAAGAGGAGTCATTATTTCATTTCAAGCTTATCAAAATAAAAAGAATAAGAATGAACAAAGACACTTAGAAGATCAAATAAAACAGTTAGATATAGATAATGCTAAAGACCCAACTATGGATAAACATAATAAAATACTACTACTGAAATTTCAGTTAAATAAATTACTGTCAGAGAAAGTTATAACATTATTTCAAATCACAAAACAAGAACACTTCGAATTCGGGGACAAACCCCACAAACTTCTAGCACGACAACTTAAAAAACGGGAAAAAGAGAATGCAATATTAAAGATTAAATCAGATAGAGGGGAAGTATTAACACTACCCAAGGATATTAATAAAAGATTTGCTCAATTTTACCAGAATCTATACACATCTAAAACGTCAATAGACAATAATAAAATCTCAGAATTTTTAGATAATTGTAATCTACCACAATTAGAACGCAGGGAACAAGAGGAACTGGGAGCACAAATTACTTCTAAGGAGATAGAAGACACAATAAAAACACTAAAAAATGGAAAAACACCAGGACCAGACGGATTCAGTAATGAATTTTATAAATCTTTTTATGATATAGTTACTCCACGATTACAAAAAATGTATACATATGCTTATAAAGAGCAAAACCTACCTGAAACACTAGCGGAATCAACGATCATATTAATACTTAAAAAAGATAAAAATATAGAAGAACCAGGATCATATAGAGCTATTGCTTTGTTAAATACGGATCAGAAAATAATAGCAAAAACATTAGCCAATAGATTAAGCAAGTATGTTAGTAGACTAATACATGAGGATCAAACAGGATTTATACCTAAGAGACACTCATTTAATAATTTGAGACGTTTGCTTAACATAATGCATTCACATAAATCTTATGACCAAGAGTTAGCTATCATCTCACTGGACGCAGAAAAAGCGTTTGATCAAGTAGAATGGGACTATATGATCAAAGTATTGCAAAAATTCCAATTGGGAGAAAACTTTATTGCATGGATAAAACTACTATATAACAAACCTACGGCTAGAATACTAACTAATAATATATTATCTTCAAAATTCGAATTATCTAGGGGCAACAGACAAGGATGTTCACTATCACCGCTGTTATTTGCTTTGGTAATTGAACCCCTTGCTGAAAAAATAAGAACACACTCGAATATTCACGGTTATAACACAAAATATTCAAACAACAAACTATCCCTATATGCTGATGATGTACTACTGTACATCACAAAACCACAAATTAGTATACCAAATATATTAAACTTAATTGAGGACTTTGGATCCTTTTCAGGATATAGAATAAATTGGAACAAAAGTGAAATTATGTCGATTAAACCAAAAGACTCAACACATCTCAGGAAATTCCCTTTTAAAATAGCTATGGAAAAATTCAAATATTTAGGAATTGAGATTACTAGAAATTACCATGATATGTTTAAAGCTAATTATAATCCCCTACTTAAGAAATTAAATAATCTGATTAAATTTTGGAAAACACTTCCGATGTCCTTAATAGGTAGGATAAATGCTATAAAAATGATTTTCTTACCACAAATCCTTTACCTATTTCAATCAATACCTATATATCTCCCAAAAAAGTTTTTCAAAAAACTGGACTCAGACATTACAAATTTTATATGGGATTACAAATCCCACAGAATACAAAGAACACACCTTAACAAACGAAAAGAGTTGGGGGGTCTAGCGCTCCCTAACTTTATGTATTATAACTGGGCAGTAAATATTAAAAATATGATTCACCTGCTGGACAATTCTGCCCAGCAGGTGGACTGGATTATAATGGAAAAAGGGGATTGCTCCCCGAATAATATAGGAGCGATTATTCTCTCTCCAATAAATTTGAATAATAAAAATTATAATAAAAATCCAATTATATATAGCACTATTAGAACATGGAAGCAAATAAAACAGAATCTAAAATTAAGAAACCTATCTCTCTTAATACCAATAGTCAATAACCCATCGTTTAAACCTTCAATCATAGATAAAGCATTTATACAATGGGAAAGAATGGGAATTAAAACGCTCGAAGATCTGTATGAATTAGAAAAATTACTATCATTCCAACAACTACAACTGAAATATAATTTGAAAAATAATCAATATTTTAAATATATACAAATCTGTGACTATTTGAAAACACACACAAAAGATTATTATAATATGCCTTCCGACTTACTAGATGAAGCAATGAAGACAAAGGCGGAATCAGTTAATTTAATATCATACTTATATAATATCATCTTAAATATAGAAATACCCACAACAGATGGAATTAGAAGAGATTGGGAACAAGATCTTGGTATAAAAATTTCAAAAGAGAGTTGGGATAATCATTTATTACAGGTGCATAAATGCTCGATCAACGTACGACATACGCTTATCCAATTTAAAACATTACATAGATTATATTATTCAAAAACCAAACTAAATAAAATCTTTCCTAACGTCTCACCAATCTGTGATAAATGTATATGTCAAGAAGCTACCATAGCACATTCTTTTGTTTTTTGTACAAAAATCCAAAAATTCTGGTTTGAAATATTTGATATTTTTTCAAAATTAATCAAAATAAAACTGGTACCAAAACCAGAATGGATTATTTTTGGAATATCGGAAGGTATTCCTGAATTAAACGTGTATCAGAAGAATTTACTCAATTATGGGCTAATAATGGGAAAAAAGCTTATACTTAAATTCTGGAAAAATGCGCCCACACCAACAATAAAAATGTGGACATCAAATATGTTGGAAACATTACATCTGGAAGAGATGAGATTCCTCCTAGTAGGCAAAGTAGATCAATTTCAAAAGACGTGGTCTACGTTTTTGGACCTATTACAAGCATGAGGTGCAATAGTAATTTAGAAAAACAAATAAATAAATAAAAGGTATCTGGACCTGGTAATGGGAGGTAAAATAAAAACAGACTTGGTTGGTAGTTCCTTCTCTATGAAGTATGGTATAAGAGTTATAATAGAGCGATTGTTCCTTCTTTCTTTCTCTTTTTTTTTCTAGGGTCTATTTTCTAACTTTACTTCCTTCTCTAACCTCTTTTCTAAGGGGCTTTCTTTTCCCAACACTCTTTTGCACTTCACAACCTTTGCACACTTTCTTCACTTTTCTTACTTCTTTCTTTTTCTTTCTTAAAGTTTAAAAAAGTGAAGCGGTACAAAAAATGTATTAATATATACGTGTTGTACATTACTGTAATCTACCGTACTTCTAAAAAATAAAAAAATAAAAAAATAATATTAAAAAAAAAAAAAAAAAAAGATTTGATGGCTGATAGGCAGGAGTTGATATGGGAGAGAGGGGGGTGGTGGGGGGACTTGGTGCTGAGATAGATCTGGGTGTCATCAGCATAGCAGTGGAAGTCCAGGTTGAAGTGACGGAGTATATGACCAAGGGGGAGGATGTAGATGATGAAGAGGAGGGGACCAAGAACGGAGCCTTGGGGAACGCCTTGAGTGACAGTGGCTGTGGCAGAGGTGTGGTTATGGAGAGAGATGAAGTGGGATCGGTTGGAAAGGTAGGAACGGAGCCAGCTGAGTGCAGAACCTTCAATGCCAAGGTCCCTAAGTCTGGTGAGCAGGATGTTATGGTTGACGGTATCGAAGGCTGCACTCAGGTCGAGGAGGCTGAGGATATTGAGGGAGCCAGTGTCAGCAGAGGTAAGGAGGTCATTGAGGACTTTGAGGAGAGCAGTTTCTGTGCTATGGAGGGGGCGAAAGCCAGATTGGAGGGGTTCGAATAGGTTATACGCGAGGAGGTGGGAATGAAGTTGTGACGCGACGATACGCTCCAGGGTTTTTGAAAGAAAGGGGAGGTTTGAGATAGGGCGGTAGTTAATGAGAGAGGAGGGATCAAGACCAGGTTTCTTTAAGATTGGTGTGACAGCAGCAGTTTTGAAAGCAGAGGGGACAATTCCTTGGGACAATGAGGAGTTGAAGAGATTAGTGAGGTAGGGACAGAGAGCAGGGAGGCAGGATTTCAGCAGGGGAGTGGGGAGAGGGTCGAGGGAGCAGGTAGTGGGTTTGGAAGAGCTGATGAGTTTGGAGATTTCAGTAGGAGTGACCGGGTCAAACTGGGAGAGGAAGCAGTGAGGGGGAGGGGTATGGAGATCAGCGGAGATGTTGAAAGGAGGGGCCTTGGTAGGTGGTGGAGTAGATGCTGGGGAGTCGGGTACAGAGGATAAGGATTGATAGATGGTGCTGATTTTGTCAGCAAAAAAGTGGAGGAATACATAGATACATAGAAAATAGGTGCAGGAGTAGGCCATTCGGCCCTTCGAGCCTGCACCGCCATTCAATATGATCATGGCTGATCATCCAACTCAGTATCCCGTACCTGCCTTCTCTCCATACCCACTGATCCCTTTAGCCACAAGGGCCACATCTAACTCCCTCTTAAATATAGCCAATGAACTGGCGTCAACTACCCTCTGTGGCAGAGAGTTCCAGAGATTCACCACTCTCTGTGTGAAAAAGTTTTTCCTCATCTCGGTCTTAAAGGATTTCCCCCTTATCCTTAAGCTGTGACCCCTTGTCCTGGACTTCCCCAACATCGGGAACAATCTTCCTGCATCTAGCCTGTCCAACCCCATAAGAATTTTGTACGTTTCTATAAGATCCCCTCTCAATCTCCTAAATTCTAGCGAGTATAAGCCAAGTCTATCCAGTCTTTCTTCATATGAAAGTCCTGACATCCCAGGAATCAGTCTGGTGAACCTTCTCTGCACTCCCTCTATGGCTATAATGTCCTTCCTCAGATTTGGAGACCAAAACTGTACGCAATACTCCAGGTGTGGTCTCACCAAGACCCTGTACAACTGCAGTAGAACCTCCCTGCTCCTATACTCAAATCCTCTTGCTATGAAGGCCAACATACCATTGTTGCAGAGATCCGGAGTGGAGGTAGGGAGAGTGTTGACTCGAGGCTTGAGGAGGTTGCACACTGTGGAGAAGAGGGTTCTGTGGTTTAGGCAGGGGTCGGTGAATATGGAGGAGAGGTATGCAGATTTAGCAGCAATGAGGGCATCTTTGTAGGCAGTGAGGTGGAGTTTGTAAGCTTCATGGTGGACTGTGAGAGGTGATTTCTTTATGAGTCGTTCAAGTCGGCGACCAATCTGTTTCAGCTTACGAAGTGCAGGTGTGTACCAGGGTGAAGATTTATTAAAAGTTACGGTTCTTGTTTTGAGGGGAGCCAGAGTGTTAAGGGAGGTAGAAAAGGTGGAATTGAGATGGTTTGTGAGATCATCAGGTGAGATGTGGGTTGAGTCCAGGGGGAGAGTGGTGGAGAGCAGGTCAGAGAGATGGTGAGGGTCGATGGATTTTAGATTACGGAAGGTGATTTCTCGGAGGAAGCGAGGGGCGAGGTGTCGGAGAAGGGATGGTGAACCGTATAAGCTTATGATCAGAGAGGGGGAAGAGGCATGGATGGAGGTCGAGTACCGGTTGATTTGTGGAGCAGACCAGGTCAAGGATGTGACCTTTGTCATGAGTGGGAAAGGTGACGTGCTGAGTGAGAGAGAAGTTGTCAAGTAGAAAAGCGAATTCAGATGCGAACTTGCAGGTGGGGGGAGTCCATATGAATGTTTAAGTCACCAAGTAGCAGCAGACGTGGGGAGAGAGATGAGACAAGTGTGAGGAATTCAGTGAAGTCAGATAGGAAGGAGGGGTTTGGTTTAGGTGGCCGGTAAATGAAGATGACTGTCATCGAGGAAAGGGCTTTGAAGGCAAGGAATTCAAATGATGCTACTGGGGGGAGGGGGAGTTCAGCGATCGGAAAGTTATGGTTGAAAATAACAGCGAGGCCGCATCCATGGCGGGAGGGGCGGGGTTTGGAAATATAATTAAATCCAGATGAGGGATGAGGGAGTGGGGGCTTGGAAAGCGGAAGCCGTTAAAGAGACGAAGGGCATGCGAGGTATCTTGAACATAGGTCGGGAGAGATTGGACCAGGGGGGATAGGATGGAGTCGAGGTACGTGGAAATCATTTCTGTGGGACAGGAGCAGGCAGAAACAGTGGGTCTGCCAGGGCAGTTGTGTTTGTGGATTTTTGGGATTGGGTAAAACCGGGCTGTGCGGGGCTGGGAAATGATAAGGTTGGAGGCTGTGGAAGGGAGACAGCCAGAAGTGCTGAAATCAGTATTGGTGTTTGAGATTAAGGCCTGGTGCTCATCTGTGGGATCAAGGCCCAAGATAAGTAGGAGGTGCCTAAGAGTTGTTGCCTAGCCTCAGCCCGGTAGAGGTCAGCACGCCAGAATACCACGGCACCTCCCATGTGAACGAGTTTGATTATAATGTCAGGGTTGCTGCAGAGTGAGCGGAGGGCTGTACGTTCAGGGGGGGTGGGGGAGAGTTTAGAGTAGGTAAGAGCAGTGGAAAAGTTGAGACGGATGATGTCACACCGGCAGTTAGAAATAAAGAGGTCTAGAGAGAGAAGTAGGCTGCTCTGGGGAGTCTACGAGGAGGGGGACCGGTGGAGATGGGAGAAGGGTCATTACTGGGTGGTGAGGACTCCTTCCCATGGAAAAAGACACGGAGGCGAAAGCGACGGAAGAAAAGCTCCACGTCGTGGCGGACACGGAACCTGTTGAGGTGGGGGCGGAGGGGGACGAATGCGAGGCCTCTGTTTGGGACACACATTCTGTATCAGAAAGGGGGAGGTCAGGGGGGGGATGGTGAAACCCCAATAAGGGTGGTGGGGGTTGGGGTCAGAGGAGGGCGGAGGAGTGGACAAAGGCCAGAGCGAGATCTGGTGGGTGTTCAGAGAGGAGGGGGGCGCGAGGACTATTGTTTGGGTGGGGTGTGGTCGGGGTAACCTGGTTAAAAGAGGGGGAAGGGGGAGACCCATGACTACTGAGGTTCCCTATAGGAGGGGGGGGAGCAGTAGGACTCAGCAGAGTCAAACCCAATGGTGTTGGAGTCTGCATTGTGGAGGCTGTGGGCCTGGTGCTGCGCCTGGAACTCTGGCGAGGCGACGGCTCCGGCCCGCTGGAGTCGCTGGTGGGGGCCGGTGGGGGCTGGAGTAGAGATACGGGTCTGCGGCAGCAGCATCGGTGGCCCCAGGGAGACAGTGAATGTTGGCGGCAGCAGCGACGGTGTCCCCGTGAAGGTGGTGAGAGTCGACGACAACAGCGGTGGTCCCAGGGAGGCGGTGACAGTCAGCAGCCATGGCAGTTTCGGTGGTCCGGGCCTGGGTTCGGCCAGGAAGGTGGTGAAGGTCTGAGAGGCGGTGGATGTTGGTGCTGCTCCTCGTGGCAGTAATCTCAGCCTCATTGTGGTCGGGCAATTGGCGCAGTCCAGGTGGTGAAGGTCTGAGAGGCGGTGGATGCTGCTCCTCGTGGCGGCAATCTCGGCCTCGTTGTGGTCGGGCAGGTGGTGGGGTCCAGCAGTGGAGCCACGGGCTTGCGGGCGGTTGAGTCGAGGAATGTCGGTGGAAGGACTGGTCTGGAGGCGGGCAAACTTGTGATCCTTGGTAGAGTCCAGTTAGGCGAGGAAGCGTTTGTTGAGGGCGTGGGTCTGGCGGCGAATGAAGTGCAATTGGGGTCCATTGCAGGTCTGAGTGAGTGAGGCCCGGAGCTGCAGGAGAGTCAGAGCGAGGGCCTGCTGGTGCCGGCGCATCGCAGCCAGTGTAGAACGCAGGGAACGGTAGGAGAACTGTTGTGAAAAGCGGGAGATCGACTGTAATCTGTAATCCGGGTTGGGCCCGAACTAGGATGTCTGGAACTGGAGCTGGAATCCACGAGGTAGAAGATGGAGGCTTAAGCAAGCACCGAGAAAACACACATGGCTGTGGAAGCGAGTCTGGGTTAAAACGTGGTCGTGGAGCTGGGGAGCAGGATGAATCATAGAGGGGGAGCAACGAGAACTCTCGCTGGAGAGAGGAGGAGAATTTCTTCAAAGTAGACATATCTTGAGGAGATTTCGCAGTGGAGCAGTCGAAATGTGTAAGAAGGAACTGCAGATGCTGGTTTAAACCAAAGATAGATACAAAGAGCTGGAGTAATACAGCGGGACTGGCAGCATCTCTGGAGAGAAGGAAATGGTGACGTTTCGGGTCTAGACCCTTCTTCTGACTGGTTAGGGATAAGGGAAATGAGTGATATGGATAATGATGTGGAGAGATAAAGAACAATGAATGAAAGATATGCAAAACAAGTAATGATGATAAAGGAAACAGGTCATTGATAGCTGTTTGTCGGTGAAAATGAGAAGCTAGTGCGACTTGGGTGGAGGAGGAATAGAGAGCGATAGAGAGAGAGGGGATGCCGGGACTACATGAAGTGAGAGAAATCAATATTCATACCACTGGGCTGTAAGCTGCCCAAGCGAAATATGAGGTGCTGTCCCTCCAATTTGCATTTAGCCTCACTCTGACAATGGAGGAGACCTAGGAAAGAAAGGTCAGTGTAGGAATGGGAAGAAGAATTAAAGTGTCCAGCAACCTGGAGATCAGGTAACTGTCTTTGGTTTGGATGGGGTGGAGTGTGGGGGTAGTGGTTATCTTCTGATAAGGCTGAGGATCTCATAACTATGTGCTGTGTGATACTGCAGTGCTGGATCTGTCAACTTTTTTCCAAAAGTTAAAGGAGACCACACTTGCCCTATACTTACCGTTGGAGAGTTGCCCCTCCCTTACACATATACAACTGTAGGGAATCCTTTCTTCTTCTCCTCCTCTCTTCTTCTCCTCTGGCACTTCTCTGTTACCAGATGCATTTTTCTCTCCCACCCAACACATTCTGCTGGGAATGGTAAGTGCCGACACCAAGAACGAAATTAACAGGGTTTTGAGGTGAACGATCGAAAAACTATTGGACCACTTTTAACATAGATCTTGCCAAATCTAGGTTTAGATTTATTATTGTCACGTGTATCGAAGTACAGTGAAAAACTTTGTTTTGCATGTTCTTTAATCAAATCAGATAATACTATACATAAATACGATCAAGACAATCTCAAGTACAAGTAGAGCAAAGGAAAATAATTCCTGACCGTAAGTGCCAGTGATGCTGCTGCAAGCAAGATTTTCAGAACTTGTGCCTCACTGTACTTGTGCATGTGCACATTAAACATGACTTGAAGCTCCCACAAGATTTTAGAAGTTTGCCGAATACCTTTGAAAGTAGAGGCACTGGCATGCCGTCTTCATGATTACATCTGTGTGCTGAGCCCAGGAAAGATGATCCGAAATCTTAACACCTAGGAATATTAAGCTGCTAACTCCCTCCACCGCTGACTGACCCAACAATTAAAACTAGTACATGGTCTCCCAGCTTCCCCCTTCTGAAGTCAGCGATTACATCTCCCTTGATTTTGTTGAGAATAGCTTTTGTCTGAAAGGCTCTTTCATTAGTTTGGGAACAGTCCTGATGCTCCAACCTACCTCATTGCGAACATTGGACTTTCTCTCTGTAGCATCTATGCTACAATGTTGAGAAGCTATATTCTGCACTCTGGTTGTCTTCTCTTTGCTCAACCTGTTGTACTTGTCTT
This sequence comes from Malacoraja senta, assembly GCA_038087875.1. Classification (NCBI taxonomy): domain Eukaryota; kingdom Metazoa; phylum Chordata; class Chondrichthyes; order Rajiformes; family Rajidae; genus Malacoraja; species Malacoraja senta. Next base: position 376,198,281 of record CM075977.1, read on the forward strand.
TGCCTTGGTGGCAGTGTGTATATTATCTGATTTGACGGGATAGCACAGAAACAAAAAGCTTTTCACAGTAACTTAGAAACATAGTAAAATAGGTGCAGGAGTAGGCCACTCGGCCCTTTGAGCCAGCACCACCATTCAATATGATCATGGCTGATCATCTAAAATCAGTACCCCGTTCCTGCTTTTTCCCCCATATCCCTTGATTCCTTTAGCCCTAAGAGCTAAATCTAACGCTCTCTTGAAATATTGAAACTTGGTATATATAACAATAATAAACCTAATCCTCAATTTAAATGATGAGTCAGAGGTTGTTACTTGCAGCACCACTCAACCAGGTGTTCAGTCTTTCTTGCGATGCTGACTCGATCACCACCGTGATTTGGCCAACAACGCAAGTGTCGTTGGTGGTTTTATAGATGGCATTGGAACTGTGCCTAATCAAGAGTGTTTTGTTGTCAGATGTATCAACAGTGGAACAATGAAATTTTTACTTGCAGCAGCACAACAGGCCCGTCATAACAGCCACAGAGTCATGGGTGTAAAGTGGTAACACTGGACCTTGAGTTGCTGCTGATGGTACCAGACTTAGGCCCTCAATTGCCCTGACCCAAGCTTTGCCACTAGTCCCAAAACACCTATCCTCATGTCTTACCTTCTCTCACCTTCCCCACTCAAAGTCAAAGTCAAAGTCAAAGTCAATTTTATTCATCACATGCACCCGAAGGTGCAGTGAAATTAATTTGCCAGCAGCGATACACTTAAAAAGAACACACAATACACAATAAATTTTAACACAAACATCCACCACAGCATTCTTCACTGTGATGGAAGGCAACAAAGTTCAGCCAGTCCTCCTCCTTGTTCACCCGTGGTCGGGGCCATAAACCCTCCGTAGTTGCCACTACGGACGGCCCGATTTACAGGCCCTCTCAATCCAGTCAATTGGAAAACAAGCTTGGGTCAGGGCAATTGAGGGACTAGGACAGGTACCATCAGCAGCAGCTCAAGGTCAAGTGTTAACATATTACACAACTATTAAAAACTGAAAACATTGGAACTCGTCAACTGACCAGGCAGCACTGCAGAGATAGAGAAATAGTTCATGTTTTGGGTCAATGCTCTTTATTGGACTGATTACGTTTTTGCAACATTTTGCTAATTTCAGATTCTGCCATCACCAGCAATTTTCCTTTTGGGTGTGTCCTCTGCCAAACTGATTTCATCCACCCATATCCAATAGAGCAATAAAACCAGAAATTAAAAGAGAAATAGCTGGAAACATTCAGCAAGTCAGGCACCATCTAAGTGCCCTGGGCCCCTTTCTCCTTCCACAGGGGCCGTTTGACCTGCTGAGAGTTTAACATCTTATGTTTTTATTTCAGATTTTCAGCATCTGCAGTTTAAAAAAAAAATGCAGATGGAAGAAAGACTTTTTTTTTGGTTCCTAAAGTATCTCGGATTTTTCTCCAGTGAGTAATTAAGAGACGAGGACGGTGGAGGAGCCCTGGCGTGGTACGTTGACAAACCCTCAGTCAGCTTGACAGCTAGAGGGCGGGGTCCAGGTGCCGGCACTTGGCGAAAAGTTCTGGTGCCGAGGAGAGGTCGGGAGAAAAGCCGAACAGGTGGCTCGGTGGCTGACACAGCGTCGTAGGACTGGGACCATCCCCTGGCGACTTACCTCAAAACGCGGAAGTCACCAGCAGATGTCTCACGGCCGCAGTTCAGTTCCCGGTTCCCAATGGGAGAGGCTGGCTGGGTGACATCGGAACACCTTGGCAGAAGAGCCTTTTATTTATTTTCTGTCAACGCCGCATGACGTGCCTTTGACAGCAGCGTATTGTTTGAACATAACCTTGCGTGTTTCCCAGCCTCTTTTTGTTCCTGGGTTTAACACACAAAAAAAAAGGGAAACCAAAACCACCCCCCGTTCGAGCGGCTGAAACTGGGCGGAGAGCTCGACACCAACTTTGCACCTGAGTAAAGGTCGCTGGAATAAAGGGAGAATCGCGGTGAAAATGGCGACCAGGGAACCCTCGCTTTCCCAAGGTGGCGACTAACGCGGCAGGTGGCGAACACGCCGGCTTGTTTCTTTCTCCACTCGGTGGCGGCGGCGGGGCGGGTCGGGTCGGGTCGGGCTGGCCGGAGTCGAGCGACATGTCGGTCTCGGAACTTTACACCAAGGTAAGGTTGTATCCATTTTCAGGTGTCCACCCGTCTCTAGGATACCGCCGGCTCCCCGTTCCAACCCGGGGGCTGCAACTGCTGCTGCTGCAGCCGCCACATCCAGCTCACTTCAGCAGAAGCGACCCGTCACTAAATCTCGCACTCTCTCTCCCCCCACCCACCTGCCCAATCTGATTTTATTTAATTTTCTAACTTGTCGACTTCCTGCACGATGTTGTTTATTTTGGAAGTGCGTGTAAACATTTGGGCTTTGGAGTTGAGGCCAGAGTCGAGTTAATTTTAATTCTGGCAGCAGTTTTGTGTTTTATTTTAAACGATTAAGCTTCAGTACAATTTATGATGCGGAATAGCTATTTAATGGTGCAGTATTTTGAATAGGGATCGTGCGTAGATTCCCCTGGCGTTCGCAAGCGTAGAAAAATCAGGAGAGGCGCTGGATCCGTTGGTGTTAGCATTATTAGAGCGTTTACGCTTCAATGGCAACTGATTTATTTGCCGTCGTCTTTGCCTTTTGTCCTAGAAAGGCAAGGTATTAAAAATGTATTGAAGGTATGTGAATTGCTGATGGTTCATTAAACGAAACTTTCATTTAGCGCAATGAAAAGTTGATCGTACCCTGCCACAGTAGAAATCTTCCTTGCAGCTGATTGGGAAAAGTGTATTTAAAACATCGGGATCCTTTCGAAATACTGACACGAGTCACCAATTGTACAATCTACCTTGCGTTATAATAGCAGACCTAGGTTTACTCCTCGGATGTTGCAGTATAGCAGGCTCTGTGTTTAAGTATGTAACATAGAGCTATTCTCGCAAACACACGTTATATTGCAGCGCGAAACAATCCTAATGCTGGAACTTCAGATTAGAACCAGTCGCAAACTGAGGTTTCAATACTGAGCAAGTGATGCTCTTTCGGAGGGAACATTAAACTGTTCTCTCGGAAAGACTAAAAGACCCCTTTACGTGCCTACAAAATGAATATGGGATTCTTCCCACATGCTGATCAATATTTTCACTTCTACCAATATCACTTAATCATTTGGTGATTGGTGGTCGTACCTTCAATATGCCAAAAGCTTTGGAGATTTTTAACTAGAATGATAGCAATGCATTAAGTGAGTACGTGAAACTTTAGCTTTTCAGTCCACCTTGCGTTTCTATTGTATTAGTTGTCTGGTTGTTTGTCATATAGCTGTCTTTGCAAAAGTAGATTAGTGGTAAAGAAGATATGTGGGTGCCTTCACTGGTCAAGGCATTAAGTATAAAAGTCAGGAAGGCATGATGCAGCCTTCTGTAAACCTGCATTTGGAGTATTGTGTGCAGTTCTAGTTGCCTTATTAGAGGAAGGATGGGGAGGCTTTGGAAAGGGTCTAGAGGGGTTTACCAAAATGCTGCATAGATTAGAGAGTATTAGAGAGTATTAGCTATAGAGGTTGGACAAAACTGGATTGTGTGTGGAGTGTAAGAGATTGAAGGAGACCTGACAGAAGTATATAAAATTATGAGCAGCATAGGAAAGGTGAATAGGCAACACCTTTTTCTCAGGGTGGAAATGTCAAATACTAACGTCAGTGGGAGAAAGTGTAAAGGAAATGTGCAGGGCATGTTTTTTACAGATGGTAGTATGTGCCAAAACCTGCTGCCAGGGGTGGTGGTCGAGGCAGATACGATAGAGGAATTTAAGAGGCTTTTAGATTGGCACATGGATATATTGGGAATGGAGGGACATGGACCATGTGTGCAGAGGAGGTTAGTTTACCTTGGCTTCATGTTCAGCACCAACTTTGTGGGCTGAAGGGCCTGATCCTGTGCTGTACTGTTCTACATTCTAATTGAAGCAGATACTTTCCAATTAGCTGGGGCAATTACTTATGTCACTTTTTAAAATAAATTTAAAAGTCTAAAACAGAACTATTGGCCAATTAGTGAAACATCTGTTGTTACAACCGGATCCTGTAATTAGGTTTTGTGAATAAATACCTGAAAAGTTTTCCTATGATCAGAGGTGGGGATTTTGGCCATGCCTAATGAACCTGATTTGAATTTGTTTTAAAGCAGTGTTGAAATCATGCTCTGTGTTTGTAATTTATGTGAAAGACACAACACCGCATGAAAATAGGAGCATGAATCTCACAAATCAAATTTGAGTTTTTTGAGAATGTAACTAAGAAAAGTGTTGAAGGCGAGATGGCAGGCAAATTTTATAAGGCTTCGGCCCAAAACGTTGCCTATTTCCTTAGCTCCATAGATGCTGCCGCACCCGCTGAGTTTCTCCAGCACTTTTGTCTATCTACGGTTCCTTGTGACTTCAATGTTCATGCCAGTGGGTTGCTAGCTACCCAAGTGGAATATGAGGAACTCATCAGGTAGTTTGCATGTTGCCTTATTCTGGCAATAGAGGAGAGCAAAGACAAACGTCGGTATAGAAATGGGAAGGGGAATTACCATGGTTAGCAACCGGGAGCTCCTGCAGGCCTTGGTAGATGGAGCGCAAGTGTTTGGCAATATAATCACCGTTTACGTTTGGTTTTGCTGATGTAAAGGAGACAACATCAGGAGCACCGAATGCAATAGATGAAATTGGAAGAGGTGTGCATGGATGGAAATGAGAGGGGGACCCCAGTAGCTCTTCCAGGTGAACCAGAGGTTCACTTGCTCCTCTTCCAACCTTATCTATTGCATTTGCCACATTTATATGCTGCCTGGGAACGATAGACCAGTGAGCTGAACATCTGCTAGGCAACCTAATGGAGAATATTCTTAGGGGTAAGATATATATACATTTAGAGAGGGGCTGATAGTTCAAGTTCAAGTTACATTTATTGTCACATGCACCAATTGGTACAGTGAAATTTGAGTTACCATACAGCTATACAAATAAAAAGAACACAATATACGATAGAGTTTAACATGAACATTCCCCACAGCGGAATCAACGTTTCCCACGGTGAGGGAAGGCAATAAAGTTCAGTCATCTTCCTCTTTGTTCACCCGTGGTCGGGGCCTTTGAACCCTCTGCAGTCGCTGCTACGGACGGTCGGATGTTCAGGCCCTCTAGCCGGGATGATTGGAGCTCCAGCGTCGGAACGGAAGAACACACTCAGCGGCTTGGAGTTTCTGAATCGGCCGCTTATTACCGGAGACCGCGGCTTCCGAAGTCCACAGGCCGAGCTGGGCGGAGCTGCAACACTGGCGATCCCCGGCACGGAGTCCCAGGCCTCCGCGATGTTAAAGTCAGCGCTGCCCGCGGCAAGAAGCTCCGCAAACCACAGCTCCATGGAGTTAAAGTCAGCAAGCCCAACACTCTGGAGCTCCAACACAGGCAAACCCTGCAAGGCATCATTCCGCTCCGCGATGGTAATGCAGTGCTGCGCTACCGCTGAAGCTCTGGCCGGCCTCCGGTAGAAAAGGCCACGCCAATCCAGTTGGTAGGCCGCGGGGGGGGTGGGGGGGCGGCGAAGATGCGACTCGGAGAAAAGACGCATCTCCGTCCAGGTAAGTGACTGAGAAATGGTTTTCCCCTATTTCTCCCCACCCCCCCCACCCCCCACATAAAAAAGACTAAGAAACCTTTAAAACATACTTTTAGACATACTAAAAATAACAAAAAGGGTGAAAGGACAAACAGCTGCCACTATGATGGCACCACCCGATTAGGGATAGTCAGCATGGATTTATACTTGGGATATCATGACTCGCATATCTGATTCAGCTTTTTTGAAGATGGAACCAAAAAGGTTGATGAGGGCAGAGCTGTAGATGTTGTCAGTATGCATTTCAGAAAGGCTTTTGATATGGTTTGGCATGGTAGGCATGCTCCTGAAGGTTAGATAACATGGGATCCAGGAAGACTCGGCTGTCTGGATTAAAAAATTGATTTCATGGAAAAAGCAGAGAGTGAAGGTGGAAGATTGATTTTCGGACTGGAGGCCTGTGACTCGGTGCTGTGCCCATTAGTATTTGTGGTTTACATTGACGATTTGGGTGAGAATGTACAAAACGGGATTAGTACATTTAGATAACACAAAGTGGGTGGCAGCAAAGATGGCGATGTCAAGTGGGCTAAGGAATGGTTGATGCAGTTTAATGCAGATAACAGCGAGGAGTTGCATTTTGGGAAATTATCCCAGCGCAGGAACTTCACAGTGAATGGACCATTGTAAAGCAGACGGATCTAGGAGTGCAGGTACATAGTTCCTTGAAAGTGGCATCACAGATAGATAGGATGGTCAAGAAGGCTTTCTGCACGTTCGCCTTTATCAGTCAGGGTATTGAGTATAGAAGTTGGGATATTATGTTACAGGTGTACAAGACGTTGTTGAGGCCACATTTAGAATATTGTGTTCAGTTTTGGTCACCCTGCTATAGGAAAGATGTTGTTAAACTGGAAAGATTTATGAGGATGTGGCCAGGACTTGAGGGCCTGAGCTGTAGGGAGTGGAAGGGCAGGCCAGGATTTAATTCCTTGGAGCACAGGAGGATGAGGGGTGATCTTATAAAAGTGTATAAGATCATGAAGGGAATAGACAGAGTAGATGTATCCTGTACCCAGAATAGGGAAATGAACCAGAGGACATGGGTTTAAGGTGAGAGAGAGGAAAGATTTAATAAGAATCTGAGGGGCAACTTTTTTATGCAGCACTGGGTAAATGGAAGAGTTGCCAGAGGAGGTAGTTGAGGCACATACTGCAGCAGCATTAAAAGACATTTGGACAAGTACATAGATAGGAAAGCTTTTGAGGAATTTGGGCCAAACGTGGGCAGGTGGGACAAGTGTAAATGGAGCAGCTTGGTTTGTGAGGGCAAGCTGGATCGAAGGGCCCATTTCCATGCTCTATGAATCTAAACAAGATTTTCTTTCATAATTGGTCGTGACTAAGCGACATGATTGAAAAAGGATCAGAATTTTTCTATATCCTTGAAACTATTCTAGTGCCCAGAAGTGGTGTCTGGTACTGTTCCAAATACTGTGAAAGAAAGTGAATATGACTGACATATAGACAGGTAGAGGTGATGCAGTTATAGAACCTGGATTAGGGACAAAAAGCGCAGCTCTCATCTGGCTATTTGTTTGGAACATCAATACATTTTTAATAGGGGGCATGTCAGTGACACAGCTAGAAAATTAGTTGTTGTGTTTTAAATGCAGTTATCTTTCCCTCCTTAATAGAAGAGATTTTTCAAATGACACCTCGACTGTAAGAATTGTAGCTAGGAGTGGATCTGACTTTGAACTAAAGCAGAATGAATCACAAAGCCAGCATTAGTGTTGGAATTTTTTTATGAGAAATTTTGGAAAAAGGCTGAACCCATTGTGGAACATCTACATTGAATAAGCAAGGAAGGAAAACTAGACAAATTGGGGCAAGTTCAAGTTTGAATTTATTGTCACATGCACCAATTAAGGTACAGTGATATTTGAGTTACCATACAGCCATACTAAGTGAAAAGCAACAATACACACAGCCACATAAAATAAAATTTAACATAAACATCCACCACAGCGGAATCCACATTCCTTACTGTGATGGAAGGTAATAAAGTTCAATCATCTTCCTCCTTTGTTCATCCGTGTTCGGGGCTGTTGAACCCTCTGCTGCCGACGGTCCGATGTCCGAAGCCCTCGCGTCGGGATGATCGAAACTCCGGCGTCAGGACAGATTGGAACACTTCGCGGCATGGAGCTCCCGAGTTGGCCTCTTCTTACCGGAGACCGCAGGCTTCACGGTGTTAAAGTCCACAGGCCCCGTGGTTGGAGCTCTTCCACACGGCAAAGGATCGCAGGCTCCGTGATCTTAGAGTCCGGCTTGAAGCTCCGGGCCGGTCTTCAGGAAAGGCCACATTTTAGTATGTTTTAAAGTATGTATTTTGTGTTTCTTTGTGTGTCTTGCGTGGAGGGTGGTGTGGGGGGGTAAGGGGGAAACCGCTTCGGTCGCCTCCTCCATGGAGAGGCGACTTTTTCCAGGTCGCCTCCCCCGTGGCCTAACATCAAGGATCGGCGCGGCCTTTCCCGGAGACGCGCCCGGGGCTTCAGCGGCGGGCGCAGCGTGGACTCTCGGCGTGGAGCGGGTGAGCCCTCGCTGGAGGGGAGCGCTCCGTTTCGCTGGCCCGGGGCAGCTGGCAGCCTGAAGTCGCGGTCTGCAGAGCTCCAGCTGGTGCGGCGTCTACAACCCGGGATCCCTCGTGGGGGACCCGGTGGGGGAAGAAGAGGCCATCACTGCCGGCCCGCGGCCAACTTCTACCGCGGGGCCGGCATGGACTTACCAACACCCCTGCAGGGGAGCTTCGACCGCCGGCCCTGCAGTCTACGGTGCTTCTGGCTGCGGCGGAGACTTTAAATCTCGACAGCCGGCCTGCGGCCTACAACAACTTAAAGCCGCGGTCTCCGGTGAGGAAGAGCCGATCCTGGACTGATTCTGGACTCTGGTCCTGTTCACGGAGGGGAAATGGAGGAGGATTGGCCAAATTTTTGTGCCTTCCACCACAGTGTTGAATGCTGTGGTGGATGTTTGTGTTACATTTTTTTTTAAATTGTGGTTGTGTGTTCTTATAATTGTATCGCTGCTGACAACCCAAAATTCCACCAGCTTGGCTGTGTGGTCATTAAAAATACTAAAAATACTATACTATACTATACTATACTCTACATCACTCCATGATGTTAGGCCACAGGGGGCACGGAGATAGGATACGGAGAAAAATCGCATCTCCGTCGAGGTAAGTGACTGGAAAAAGTTTCCCCCCAATTTCTCTGCCCCCCCCTCCCACCCCACAGATCAGGAAACATTAAAACATACTTTTCAAACATACTTATAAATTAATAAAACAGAGTGGGGACAGACATACTGTTGGCGAGGCACAATTATAGTTCAGGTTTTAATATCTATAGGAAGAATAGATTGAAAGGGTTCGAAGTCTTGAGGTCTGGAAAAGAATGGGACTGTTGACTTTGGTATGTGGGGGTGCACAGTAGTGCCTCATAGTGCCAGAAACCCGGGTTCGATCCTGACCTTGTGTGGAGTTTGTACATCCTCCCTGTGAACACATGCGCTGCATAGACTTGGTGAGCCAAAGATCCTGTTTCCTTGCTCTAAAAATCAATCAGTTAATTAACTTGTATAGAATTAATTGTTTACTACAGAGATATTAGATGGAGTAACTGAACCTCATGGATAAAGAAATGTTCAGGAAAATATTGACCATGGAAAATTGGCAAACTAAAGGTAAAATTATGTGTATAATAATTCTGTGATGCTGTTGAATCTACTTAATGTCATGCTAAAGGTGCACTGTAACTTTAGTCATATATTAAAATATTATACATCATCAGACACAAACAATTGAAAATACATTGTTTTCAGGAACAAGTCGAGGCAAGGCTGTGACATTCAAGATGCACCTGTATTTGTTTAAGAATCTCATACTGAGTCAGCAAAATGTTGAATTAACATTTGGTACTTCCTGATACCAGGGAACCCTACCTTTTGTCAAAAGCTTATTTTTGTTCAAGTGGAGAACTGGCAAAGCGGAGCAGAACCTGCCCGGAAGGCCCAGCCAGCCCGCTGGACACCAGGGACTCGCCCGCCTCTGACAGAAGACCTGCACCGCGGACCGGAACCCGCCCAGAAGGCCCGGCTTGCCCGCGGCGGGTCGAGGACCCACGGGAACCCACCTGGAGGGCCGGTAAGCAAACTGGCTGAGGGAGTGCAGTGCCTCGATGGGGGAGTGGGCCGCTGAACCGGGCACCGCTCCAAGAAGCCGAGCGCATGGACTGACATGGCCTGCAGCGATGGAAGACACCACGGCTATGCTTGGCCAGGCCGACCCTGCAGAGCTGCCAGGACAACTGACCTTCATGGTCAGATCAAGATCCCAGCACGTACAACAACTGGGATTTGAAAATGGCGCCAAACTGGCGACTCTGTATTCTGTCTTGGTGTCCTACTGCTATACACTTGTACTGTATCTGAGATGCTGATCTAATATCTATCCAAGTGCTTATGTATAGTAATACTTGTATTGAACGGTACACAAAAATGAATTTCACTGTTCCTCGGTACAGGTGACAAATAAAGTATCATAAACTATAAACCATCAGTGATGTGTAGAAGGTGCAATAGTACACAACTGTAATACAATGAATGTCTTTGAGAGGCATCACAGTGGCAAATACAATTAGTATAAATAGGCATGATGATCCGTATAGACGTTTCTGAACTAAAGGACCCATTTCTATGTTGTGCAACTGTGACTCTGACTGGTTGTCTGTACAACATTTTTTTGGAATATAATAAAAGGCTGCGTAACATTGAAGAAGCTTTTCTGCAGTTTTGCTATTACTGAATAAATAGGCAAATGAATAATGTACCCAAGAAGTTTATTAACTAGACCATTATGAGTTGAGCAAAAGGTGTATGCAGTCTCCTGTTATTGTATACTGGTATAAGAAATCATGATGAAATGTTTTTGTTTCTACTGTGTAAAAGAAGTTTCATGGGCATTGAACTGCAACATTCAATGCAGCCCATGGCAATGACTGCATTTTTCTCAACACATAAAGAATACAATAGAGTCAAGAAGGGTCTGGATCTTTATCATTTTCACCCGGCAAACAGCTAACCACGACCTGTTTGCTTTATCATCGTTACTTTTTTTGCATATCTTTCATTCATTGTTCTTTATCTCTCCACATCACCATCTATATCTCCCGTTTCCCTTATCCTTAACCAGTCTGAAGAAGGGTCTCAACCCAAAACATCACCCATTCCTTCTTTCCAGAGATGCTGCCTGTCCCATTGAGTTACTCCAGCTTTGTTTGTCTATCTCAAGCATACTATAGATGCTGTTTTAGTCCCTGTGAATTATTATCATGGGATCCATGATCCAATATCATAGGTAACTTGACACTTCAGGAACTGTTAATGCAGAATTCTAAACTGAGACTGTAGCTCTTGTGTATTTTTGGTAAACAAGTCCGTTATGATCATCTGTAGCACTGGATGGTTTTACTTTCATCTGTTTATGTAGTTTAGTTTAGAGCACAGAAACAGGCCTTTTGGCCCACTGAGTCCATGCCGACAAGCGATCCCCACACACTAGCACTATCCTACACACACTAGGAGCAATTTACAATTTTATCGAAGCCAATTATCCTACAAACCTGTATGTCTTTGGAGTGTGGGAGGAAATTGGAGCACCCAGAGAAAACCCACCCAGGTCAAGGGGAAAAGGTACAAACTCCATACAGACAGCACCCATGTTCAGGATCAAACCCGGGTCTCTAGTGCTGTAAGGCAGCAATTCTACCACTGTGCCACCGTGCCGTCTGTGTGTATATAGGGTAACATATACAGTCATAGAGTGCGAAAATAGGTCCTTTAGTCCAACCTGCCCACACTGGCCAACATGTCCCTGCTACACCAGTCCCACTTGCCTGTGCTTGGTCCATATCCCTCCAAATTTGTCCTATCCATCTACCTGTTTAACTGTTTTTTAAACGTTGGGATAATCCCAACCTCAACTACCTCTTCAGGCAGCTCGTTCCATGCATCCACTACCCTTTGTGTGAAAATGGTACTGCTCAGATTACTATTAAATCTTTTCCCTTTCACCTTGATCCTATGTCCTCTGGTCCTCGATTCCCCTACTCTGGGCAAGAGATTATGTGCATCTGCCTGATCTATTCCTCTCATGATTTTATCCACTTCTATAAGATCACCCCTCATCCTCCTGCGCTCCAAGGAATAGAGACCCAGCCAACTCGACCTCTCTCTATAGCTCACACCCTCTAGTCCTGGAAACATGGTGACCAGAACTGAATACTATTCTAAATGCAGTCTCATCAACGTCGTATACAACTGCAACATGAACTCCCAACATCTGTACTCAATACTCTGACTGGTGAAGGCTAATGTGCCAAAAGCCTTTTTGACCACCTGTGACTCAACCTTCAAGGAATCATGCACCTGATGTCCCAAAATGCAACACCTCACATTTCTCTGTATTAAATTCCATCAACCATTCCTCAGCCCACCTGGCCAATCGATCGAGATCCTGCTGCAATCTTTCACAACCATCTTCACTAACTGCAAAACCACCCACTTTTGTATCATCAGCAAACTTGCTAATCTTGCCCTGCATGTTCAAATCATTGATGTAGATGATAAACAGTAATGAGCCCTGCACCAAACCCTGCTATATACCATATGAGTACCAACAACAAACTGCAGTTGTTTGGTGAATGCAAAAATCTGCTGAAAACCTGCCGATGATGATGTGGACTAACTTTTGAAAGCTGACTTTTCTATGAAAGTGATAATAGATGATGATATGATTATAGGGTAAAGATTAGGAACTGAGGTGGTGTAGGGATAGTTGAATGAATGAATATGTTTATTGGCCAAGTATTCACATACAAGGAATTTGCCTTGGTGCTCCACCTGCAAGTGACAACATGACATACAGTGAGGAATGACACATAAAACATTAAACATTAATTAAAAAAACAGTTACCAGTTGGTATCCTACTACCCTTTGCAGTATGCTCCTACCCTTTGCAATGCCAGGGCAAACATTGAGTGCTGCTGGATGACCATCAGCTTGGTGAAAGGTGTATTTTGCCTGCCTGACACTTGTTGGTCTTTTATTTCTGCAAGATGTCTGTAAGTGAATGAATGCTGCTTCTGGCAAGACGACAGGAGCTTTGTACCAATGGACGCACTTAGATATGGTGCAGCCAATGCAAAGATTTCTAAAGAAGGACTGCAATCTGAGGTCCTGCTGCCACGAAGCACCAAAGGACTGGATCCTGTACCCAGTGACCCCACAAACACTCAAAGAGTGCATTGTTCAAAGCGGACATGTAAAAGGCGTTATGCTTTATATATCGAATGTATTAACTCGATGACTGGCTTCTCATTTTAGTTGGGTAGATGATAAAAAGGGTGGAAGGTTCCAATCATTCATGTTTCTCAAGAATCAGCAGCATAAGAAATAGCAATGAGGGAGGATCTCTGGTTTAAATCAACTGCCTGAGATTTAGCAAGAAACAAAGAACCCTAGAAACAGGAGCATGAGTAGCCATAAGAGTTACACTCGGCAACGCTGCCATCAAGTAAGATGAATACTGAACTGATCTAGGCCTCTTTCCATCTGCCTCCAACACTGCCCTCTGCCTTTCCTCTGTAATGCTTCAAAAAACTGTTTTATCTTTGACGAATTACTTTATTTAAGTGACAGTGAGTCGTTATCTATTCCATTGGCATTGGAGCAAATGTTAGAAGGTTAATTATGTGGAAGTGAGTTGTGTGTGAGCCAAGGGTTTTATTCATGCATCACTAATATTAGTTCTGCACAGCTAACAGGTAGTCCCATTGGAACGGACTCTGCTTGAACTAGGCACAGGCGAGGACCAGGATCCTGATGAATTGAAGAGCAAAGGTAGTAGGCAGGGCTATAAATAAAGGAAATTGGGATGAATTCAAAAGTAAAAAAATATCAGTTACAAGGCAGAGGGGCTCATTAAATAGAAGAGTAGATTGTATGGGTGGTGAACATAGCAGAATATAAGTTACAAAGGATATAAAGAATGATTTTTTATTTTAAAAAAAGTCATAGAGTGAAACAGTGTGGAAACAGGCCCTTTGGCCCAAATTGTGCGCACCTGCCAACATGCCCCAGCTACACTAGTCCCACCGGCCTGCGCTTGGTCCATATCCCTCCAAACCTGTCCTATCCGTGTACCTGCCTAACTGTTTTTTATATGTTGAGATAGTCCCAGCCTCAGCTCCCTCATCTGGCAGCTTGTTCCATACACCCACCACCCTTTGTGTGAAAAAGTCATCAATTCCCCTACTCTTCAGGCAGCTCGTTCCTTGCATCCACCACTCTCTGTGTGAAAAGGTACTGCTCAGATTACTATTAAATCTTTTCCCCTTCACCTTGAACCTATGTCCTCTGGCCCTCGATTCCCCTACTCTGGGCAAGAGTCTCTGTGCATCTACCCGATCTATTCCTCCCATGATTTTGTACACCTCTATAAGATCATCCCTCACCCTCCTGCACGTCAAGGAATAGAGATCCAGCCTACTCAACCTCTCCCTATAGCTCACACCCTCTAGTCCTAGCAACATCCTCGTAAATTTTCTCTGAAATCTTTCAAGCTTGACAATATCTTTGCTATAACATGGTGCCCAGAACGGAACACAATATTCTAAATGCAGTCTCATCAACGTCTTATACAACTGCAACATGACCTCCCAACTTCTATACTCTATACTCTGACTGATGAAGTCCGATGTGCCAAAAGCCTTTTTGACCACCTTATGTACCTGTGACTCGACCTTCAAGGAATCATGCACCTGCACTCCTAGATCCCTCTGCTCTACAACACTCCCCCAAGGCCTACCATTCACTGTGTAGGTCCTGCCCTGTATGTTCTTATCCAAATCATTGATGTAGATGACAAACAGTAAGGGGCCCAGTACCAAACCCTGAGGCACACCACTAGTCATTGGCCTCCAGTCTGAGAAGCAACCTTCCACCATTACCCTCTGCTTCCTTCCATGGAGCCAATTTGCTATCCATTCAGCTATCTCTCCTTGGATCCCATGCGATCTAACTTTCCAGAGCAGCCTACCATGCGGCACCTTGTCGAATGCCTTCCTGAAATCCATGCACACAACATCTACAGCTCTGCCCTCATTAACCTTTTTGGTCACATTTTCAAAAAATTCAATCAGATTTGTGAGACACGACCTCCCACGTACAAAACTATGCTGACTATCCCTAATCAGCCCTGGCCTGTCCAAATGCATGTATAACCTATCCCTCAGAATACTCTCTAGTAACTTTACAATTACAGATGCATAGAGGCACACTGTAAATGTTAACGTTACTATTTTAATGAGGTGTAGTGAAAAGCATTGTTTGGCATGCTATTCAATCAAATCAGATGATATATGTTCAAGCTATACTCTGTACTATAAGTAGAGCAAAGGGAGAGATACAGAGTGCAGAATATAGTTCTCAGCATTGTAGTGTACCAGTGCAAAGTCCAATGCCCGCAATGAGATAGGTTGAAGAATTGGGACTGTATCCTAACTTATGGAAGGACTGTTCAGAAGCCCAATAGCAGAGGGGAAGCAGGTGTTCCTGACTCTGGCGTTGCGTGGTTTCAAGCTTCGGTATCTTCTGTCCAATGAGAGCGGTGAGAAGGAGAAATGATTGAGGCGGGACAAGTCTTTGATTATGTTGGCTGCTATCACAAGGTAGCTTGAAGTGTAGATGGGGTCAATAGTGAGGTGTGTGATCTGTGTGGTGGACTGGCTTGCATCCACAACTCTGCAATTTTGTGCATTCTTGGGCAGAGCTGTTCCAAACCATGCTGTGATGCAATCCGACAATATGCTTTCTAAGGTGCATCTGTAGAAGTCTTTAATAATTGCTGGAGACATGCCAAACTTTCTTAGTCTCCAAAGGAAGAAGAGGTATTTGCTGTGCCTTCTTGGCTGTCACTTCAATGTGGCTGTCTATGACAAATCGCTGGTAATATTTGCACCAAGGACTTGGAAGTTGACAACATATTCCACTTCGGCAGATTGGTGCATTTACTCCACCGTGCATCCTGAAGTTGATAACTAGCTCCTTTGTGTTGCAGTCATCACGGGAGAGGTTGTTGATGGGAGTAATTTATAGTCCCTGACTCTGGCTGTAATATGAGTCAGAATATTAGTCAGAAAATTAGAGGTGTTTGTAGCAAGAATAATGCAATTAACATGGTGGACTTGACACCCTGCTACTGTGTTCTCTATCGCCTTCCTGTACCCCATCTTGGCATTGTTTGTGAACCAGCCCACCACAGTAATATCATCTGCAAACATGTAGATGGAGTTAGAGTAGAATCTGGCCGCACAGTTGTGAGTGTATGGTAGTGGACTGAGAAAGGATCTTGGTGGGGCACCGGTGTGAGAATTAGGGTGGAGGATGTGCTGTTGTCTGTCGTCACTGATTGTGGTCTATGCGTCAGAAAGTGGATAATCCAGTGGCAGAGGAATGGATGCTGATTCCTAGGTCCAGGAGTTTGATGTTGGGTTTGGATGGGATTATGGTGTTGAAGGTGGAGCTGTAGTTGATAAATAGGAATCTAACATGAGTGTCGTTATTGGCTAGGTGTTGCAGAGATGAATTTGAATTATTCATAATAAAATAGCTGAATTAATGGCACAAAAAGAAATGTGGGTTTGATTGACAACTGTTTTGGAGACAATTTTGGATCATAGAGAGGAAAAAAGGTGAGAATAAATTATTCTAGGATACCTGATTTTTAGAGCAGGAATAAGAAAGGATGAAGTGGACGTGATGGTTTTAAAAACATATAAAGAATAGTGAGAAAAGGCCTTGGTTTAAGAAGCTCAAAATATAGAATTGATCTAAGCTCTGAAACAAGCAGCAAAAATAGTGATAGGAGTAATTTATAATCCCCGACTCTGACTGTAATGTCAGTCAGAGTATTAATCAGAAAATTAGAGGTGCATACATCAAGGGTAATGCAATTAACATGGTGGACTAAGTTTTAGTTTATTGTCACGTGTACCGAGGTACAGTGAAAAGCGTTTGTTGCCTGCTAACCAGTCAGCAGAAAGACAATACATGATTACAATCTATCCATTTACAGTATATAGATACATGATAAGGGAATAACGTTTAGTGCAAGGTAAAGCCAGCAAAGTCCGATCAAGGATAGTCCGAGGGTCACCAAAGAGGTGAGCTCATTAGTTCAGCACTGCTGAAACTAATTGTGTAGGAAAAAACTGCAGATGCTGGTTTAAATCGAAGGTAGGCACAAAATGCTGGAGTTATTCAGCAGGCCAGGCAGCATCTCTGGAGAGAAGGAATGGGTTTTATTTAACTAACCTCTCCCCCTCTGAACATACATTTCTTTAACTAACCTCTAAAGAGGAAGGGTCTGAAGAAGGGTCTCGACCCAAAACATCACCCATTCCTTCTCTCCAGAGATGCTGCCTGTCCAGTTGAGTTACTCCAGCATTTTGTGTCTATTGCTGAAACTAAGTTTGCATAGTCTAAACGGAAATCACATTTCAGAATATCATGTAGTTCATATAATATATTTGAGATAATCTTCTAGATCTAGATTAGATAAGGTGTCATAGAGGGTTGTTACACAAATTTAAATGCAGTCTTCTAGCTGAAGTAACCTTTGCTCTTTTCCTTTGATCACTTTTACACATGTAACCTGCTGTGCCAAATATGAATGAGAACCAGGCAGAAGGAAAGATGCTTTTCAAAATGAAATTGGCTTTGATTTCTGGCAGATAGCCAAAGTCAGTGACAACAGGAACAAAGTCCATCTTCTGTCAAAAATGCTGCTTTACCTGATTTGGAGCTAGTCAGCTTTTTGTCAGAATGTTTACTTGATTATTCAAAAAACTAGGAGTATTCCACTGGAGCACATAGCTACTTTTTCATATATTTATTTTGTTTGGGGTATAGTTAATGGTGCTCATTTCTCCCTGTCCCTTTCTTTCATTTGCTGGTGACTGCTTTTGCTTTCGTCAGCATGAATCGACTGAGCAGTTTTTTATTTCTGCTTCTATGATCCCTTAATTAGAAATCAGTCTATTTATTGCTTCCTGGTCAAAACAGTTCAAATTAAGAAGTGAGCGCCGAATAGGTATCCGACATTAAATATTCAAATTGTAGTAGTTTACTCCAACAAAGCATAATTTGATTTTCCAGAAATCTAGCAGCTCTGAAGGATTGTAAATCCACAATCATCATCATATTAATATCATTAGCTAGCAATCCTCGTGTGCTGCTATGTTTCTAGAAAATGAAATGATGCTTTGTGGGAGCAATCTACTTCTAATGTGAATATTTAATGTTGATTACCTATTCAATGAGATGCATGTAGTTATCAGCTGGAAATATGATAGTCATCGAGAGATGTTGCATAGTTCTAGGCCCTTTAGTCCACTGAATCTGCGCCAAACTTTGGGCTGCCACTTTTATACACCTAACCTAACCAATTTAATTCTCCTCACATTTCTCTCCAGATTCTGCTACTCACTTACACATTGGGGACAATTTATAGTGGACAATTAACCTACCAACCTGCATGTTTTGGGAATGTGGGAGCAAACTGGACATTAGAAAATATGGGGAGATTAAAACACGAGATTAATGTAGGATTACTGTAGTTGTTGGGTTGGCATGGACTTGCAGGCTGACAGGCCTGTTTCCATGCATCTCTCGGAGGAAACCCACCAAGAGAAGCACGGAAACAGCGAGAACATGTAAACTTCATAAAGATGGCACTCGAGATCGAGATTGAGTTTGCATTGGTGCATTAAGGGGCTGTCCCACTTGGGCGACCTAATCCGCGAGTTCTGGCGAGTTTGCCCTCGACTCATACTCGCAGCATGGTCGACACGAGGTCCTAGTAGGTCTTTGTAACTCTCCTTCATGCTTGAGAGTAGTCCCCACGTACTCGAGGCCTCAGCTAGGTCACGGCGTATTTTTCAACATGCTGAAAAATGCCCGCAAGTAAAAAAAGGTCGCCATGGAAAAAATCGATACTTTTTTACTCGTAGGTTTAGTCGAAGTAGGTCATAGTAGGTCGCATGTTATTCGTAGGTAATCGAGGGTAGTCGAAGGTGGTCAGAAGTAGTTGTAGAGAGTCTTTATCATAGTCGAAGGAGATAGAAGGAGGTCGTCTTCACTCTCCACTATTCGGTGTCCAATTTTCCCAAAGTTAGCCGTAGCTAGTCGAAGCTGGCCTTCAACATAGTCAAAGGAGGTCTTCTACATAGTTGAAGGAGGTCTTCAACACGTCATTTTTTTCAAACTCTCCTAAACTCTTCAAACTCGCCGATCTGGTCGCCCAAGTGGGACAGCCCCTTTAGCAGTTAGGGTGATATATGCTGGAGAGCAAACTTTTTAACTTTTACTGATATGTTTTATTTTATGCTTTTGGTCAAACTAGAGTGCTTGCCAAATATACTTTACCACCTATACCTTCCATGGCACCACCTCTCCCTTGCTCATTAACACTCTAGTCCTACGTACCTTCGTCGCTTCTGAGTGATTTGCTTGTCTTAATTTGCATTATTAGTATATAATGGAAGCTTTTCTCTGAACTCTCAAGTTCCCTCTCCATTTAGGTCTCTTGTTGAAGCCTAGTCCTTTGGCCAAATGAGCTGTAGAGCATGGAAACAAGCCCTTCTGCCCAATTTGTCCATGCTGATCAAATTGGGATCAAATCCCATTTGCCTGCTTTTGACCCATATTCTTCTAAATGCTTCTTATCCATGTATCTGTCCAAATACCTTGTTATTTTTAAAGCTATCTGTGATATTTCTACACATCTGCTCCTCTAATTCATACTGATTATTGGAAGGCCTCTAATACCGTCCCACCAAAGTGATCATTCCCTTCTTATTCCTGTGTTCTACTAATATAGCCTCACTGGACGATCCTCCGAAAATATCCTCCCTGACCACTGTAGTTACGCTCTCCCTGATCAAAAAAGTAACTCCCTAACTCCTCTCTTACCTACATCTCTATCATGTCTGTCGCATCTATACTCAGTCATATTGAGCTGCCAGTCCTGCCCTTCTTGTTGTCATGTCTACTATAAGATCTCAGTCCCCTGAGCCAATCCACATCCTGAGTTCATCTGCCATACCTGTTAAGCCTCCAGCAATTAAATAAATACAGTTGGGGAGGGAGGGGGAATCACCTATCTACTTTCTGCCTGCACCTTGGCTGTGACCACCTCACTGTCACTCCTATCTTGGGAGTTATTTGACAATAGACAAGAGGTGCAGGAGTAGGCCATTCGGCCCTTCGAGCCAGCACCGCCATTCAATGTGATCATGGCTGATCATCCCCAATCAGTACCCTGTTCCTGCCTTCTCCCCATATCCCCTGACTCCGCTATTTTTAAGAGCCCTATCTAGCTCTCTCTTGAAAGCATCCAAAGAACCGGCCTCCACCGCCCTCTGAGGCAGAGAATTCCACAGACTCACCACTCTCTGTGAGAAAAAGTGTTTCCTCGTCTCCGTTCTAAATGGCTTACTCCTTATTCTTAAACTGTGGCCCCTGGTTCTGGACTCCCCCAACATGGGGAACATGTTTCCTGCCTCTTGCGTGTCCAAGCCCTTAACAATCTTGTATGTTTCAATGAGATCACCTCTCATCCTTCTAAACTCCAGAGTGTACAAGCCCAGCTGCTCCATTCTCTCAGCATATGACAGTTCCGCCATCCCAGGAATTAACCTTGTTTCTCGTTTTTTTTTTGGTAGCCTCATGACAAAATGCCATTGTCTGTTGACTAGCATAGGAATGTAACTGTTTTTCTTTAGATGCGATAGAAATGAATGAAATTTGGGGGGAAAGGCAATTTTATTTTCTGCCAGTATTGTTATATGTCCATTCATTTTGAATGATTCCAGTGTGAATCTAGTGCACATCATTCCCTGCATTATGCAAATTTAAAGTAGTAGCTAGCACATTTACAGGTCCATAACTGTTAATGCTTATGAATGCTGTGAAGCTTTCGTGTTCCCATTATTTGGTGATTTGCCTATATTTACATCTTTGCCCAAACTGCCAACTATATCAATTATACAGATAGGTATAACTGTTTGCAGTGTTTTGTCTTACATATCCATATAATTGATCATCCACATAAATCCTTTAAGGATGTCAGAATTAGGGTAAAGAGTGGGCTGCCTGGGCCCTTTGCACCATTTCAGTCATACATCAAGATTATGGTTGATCACTGGTGCCTGCCGTTTTCCTGTATCATCATCGTAGCCTTTGATTTCCTTACTACTCATAAATGTGTACATCTCTCCATCTCTCTTATGAATTATCTCTATGACGAGTCTCTGCAGTTCTTTGGGTAAAGAATTTGCGGCACTCTGAGTGATGACATTTCTTCTCATTTAAGTTCTATGTTTTTGTCCTTTAATCTGTGACTGTGAGCCCTGGTTCTTGATCCATCGGCAAGGAAAACATTATTTTTGCATCAGCATTCTCAGACCCTGTGAAGAATTTTGTAAATTTCAGTTCATTCTTCATTCTAGAAAACCAATCTATTTTACACAATCTCTCCTCGTATGCACATTTTTCAGCCCTGAAACTAGTCTAATGAATCATAGCTGCGCTCCTTTATTTATGTATGGAAGAACAATGTTATACAAAGTAGTCTATGTCTGGTCTCGCCAAAGTCAAATACTATTGTAATAGGGCTTACAAACAAGGAACTGCAGGAACATGGATGAGACCGAGGTTTGTATGCATGGTTCACTCATCCCTTCCCACCTGAAACCACCCCATCCCCAGGTACTTTACCCAGCAACTGCAGGAGATGTAACACCTGTCCTTATACCTCCTCCCTCCAATCCATCCAAGGACTCCAGCATTTCTTCCAGGTGAGCACGTGTTCACATGCTCCTCCTCGAAACTCATCTACTGCATTTAGTATTCCCAATGTGGCTTTCTGTATATTGCCGTTTTGCCGAACACTTGCACTTGGTCCGCCAAGGTCTACTGGATCTCTCGGTTGCTAATAATTTTAACTTGCCTTCCCATTCCCATACTGAGCTTTCTATCGTGGGTCTCCTCCATTGCTAGAGTGAGGCCGGACACAAACTGGAGGAATGGTACCTCATATTCCGCTTGGGTAGCTTACAACCCAATGGTATAAACCAGGGGTGGGGAACCTGCGGCCATAAGGCCGCATGCGGCCTTCTAGGCCATTAAGTGTGACCTTTTGAATGAATCCAAATTTTGTAGAACAAGTCCTTTTATTTTTATTAATATGTTTTTGTTCGTCTTTTATTATTTTTATTTTAACCTTAAAATGAACGTATTTTAAATACCAAAGAGTAAAAGAAGATTCAACGAAATAATCCTCCCTGACTGACGGCCACAATGAAAACATTAGTAAGTCATGAGGGCTATTTTAACAAAATAATGTACATTTTGAAGTGTATATAATTGAAGTTTCTTGGATGCGGCCTTATTAGATTACAGCTAACTTAATGCGGCATTCCAACATGAAAAGGTTCCCCACCCCTGGTATAAACATTGATTTCTCCAAATTTAGGTAATGTAACAACCCACATTTCTTCCTCTAGCTCCACAATTCACAACTCTTTGATCCTTTTGTCTTGCATCTTCTGTTTTAATCTTAGGACTTTGTTCCAACCATCTGCCTAACAAAACCTCCCTCGTCAGTATCAACCTATTACCTGCCATTCCTTGAACTGCCTCTTCTCTCTCCCAGCTTTCTTCCCCCTGACCCATCCCCTCCACACTCTACACCCTGTAGTAGTGTTCTGACCCAAAACTTCATGTATCCATGTCTCCTGTAATGCTGCTTGACCTGCTGAGTTACTCCAGCACTTTGTCTTTTGTTTATGTAAACCAGCAACTGCAGTTCCATTATTGCAAAATAAGGACACAACGTGCTAGAGTAACTCAGCGGGTGACGCAGCAACTCTGGAGAACATGGATAGGTAACATTTCTGATTGGGACACTTCAGACTGAATAGGACTTCTTTATTCATGTACTGAAATTCTCTTGCAGTAAAAAACAATAAACATTTTCCTTTTTAATTGTTTAAATTATTACAAAGAAACACTTTTCTATTTCATGCTCTTAAGTGGATGAATTCTCATTATTCCACATTGTGTTGCTACTGCTATGATCTCACTGGCTTAGCTTGTTTTTATTCCCTTGAAGCATCTTTACATCCTCCTCTCACCCCTTCTTAAAACCCACCTAATGTTGTATCATCAGCAAACTCAGTTGTATCTCATGTTGTAACTCATGTTGTATCATCAGCAAAATCAGTTAATTTCTACGATTATGTTATCCATCATTTGGTACCAAAGATCATTTAAGAAACTTTGGTCAAATCTTTGACCAATTCTACTTCTTGCATGTTGGAATTGTGCTCATGCAGTGTTTGATTTAATAGCTGCTACTTAAAGGAGATTAATTATGGACAGCACAGTTGACCTAACAGATAGCTTCAAAGGGTCACGGAACGTGAGATGAAAATTCTGGATACACAAGTTCTATCATCATCTTTCAAGAGACATGATATGATCAGACAAATGAAACTACATGTTTAAGAATGAACTGCAGATGCTGGAAAATCGAAGGTAGACAAAAATGCTGGAGAAACGCAGCGGGTGCAGCAGCATCTATCGAGGGAAGGAAATAGGCGACGTTTTGGGTCGAAACCCTTCTTCAGACTCATGTTGAAACTACATGAATGAAACTACATGTTCAGTTCATGCTTGTTCTGCATGATATCCATCAAATCATATCATACATAAGTACAATAGATCGTCTTCTGGAACAGCACACAGGGTTGTCATCTTGCAACTTCAAAATCTGCAAAGTCCTAAGCAAGAGTGTGACTGATTTGTTTGGGATCTCTTTCATTATGATCATGTGTGAACAGAGCAGTGGCATGTTAGAAAATGTGAAGTTCATGAGCTTATGGATATAAGTGAACACCAATTGGTGCACGTACCAATCTGTGACTATGGTAGGTTTGCCATTGCTTTCTGAATTTGGCCTGCACTGTATCTGGGATCAACAATGTTACTACTGTACTAAGATGCTTTCTCATAATATAGTGCATTGAATACAGTGCTGCAGTATAATAAGATTATAAGTCACAGGAATTGGATGGTAAATATGTTTGCTGTGCTTTACTCCAGAATTTGCAAGCTAAATGTAAGACATTTAAATTTGATTAGCACATACCTGATTGTATTAACCTGAAAGCTTTTGAGTCATGCATCGCAGAGCAGAGTATTTTAATTAAGGATTCAGTTCAACGCTTCCTGATAACATGGTGATCAATTCCATTCATTCACAATGGCAATAAGGCTGACATATCATGTGTTTCTCAGTAGGGAATACAAATACTGGAATTTGTACAATAATACAGATGCATGTAGCAATATAGACAAATAATGTATGCTGGCCCATTTTTTAATTGTATCACCTTTGCTTTGTCATTGATCTGGAATATTAACCTTGGTTTCATGAATAGAAGCATAGATTTATTGAAGGCATACATTCTAATTGGGTATCAGTAACTTTTATTATGGATATAATTCATGCAGTGTATAATTTATGTTTTGTATGTTGTCTGTGTCTTTATGCCTATGCTGCTGCTGCTGCAGCTGCAATTTTCATTGCACCTGTACCCCATGGCATTTGTGCATATGATAATTAACTGGACTTGGAGAGTTTGTGAAATCTCATCATCAGTTTGGTCTTTCTGCGGGGGTGGATGGTGTGTCGGGTTGCCAACTTTCTCACTCCCAAATAAGGGACAAAAGGTCAAAATAAGGGACAAATTCCCGACGGCAATTCGTTGACCGACTCGGCTGTGGCTGGGTGAATGATGAGTTGGCCCGGGTGCTGGACTGCACACAAAGCCCAGCCGGCGGGCCAGCTGAGGAGTTTTGGCCCGCACGACGTCACACGCAAAGTCCGGCACCCCATCCAACTCATGAACCGATGATCGGCCATGAGAAGGAGGGGTGGTGGTGTCGGCGATAAGCGAAGGTCTGAAGGTCGGACAGCTGGCCGGCTGCCGACCGACGGGGCCACGGGCGAGGAGCTGCTGCTGCACTCCATGGGCTGCACTACGTTGGGACGGGTGAGGCGGGGCCGGATGCGGCACTCCGACCCGAAAGTCCCCTTGACCCGAGTAGTAGCAGTCAAATACGGGACAAGGGCCGTTCCATATGGGACAAACCAATTTAGCCCAATATACGTGATGTCCAGGCAAATACGGCATCCCTAGTGGTGTGGGAGGAATCTGATTTTAGAAAATATATTTTATTTGTACCAACTTGACTACAGAGAGGATTTTGTAAAAGGTGTCAGTGTCCTAGGGTTAGGAAAGGTTCTTGTTTGTAGAGCCGCCTATAATTTCTGCTGTCTCTATGGAAATTGGGTGAGAGCTAGATCAATATCAGCTTTGCTGACCTCTATGGTAAAGCTTATTTATTTTGTGTTTGCATGTATTCTCTGCTGAACAATAGTGTTCATGGTGACCAAGTATAGCTCATGGAGTCTGCTATTTAGTTTGGTCGTCTGGCATTTTACAACATTTACCATAGTTTAGTGTGCATTGTAAGAAAAGTAAGCAAGTGAAGGCTCTTCACCACCCCCACCCCCAACCTGTTCCTGCTCCTCCTTTCAATAGATCATGACTGATCTTTAACCTCAGTGCCACATTCCTGCCAAAAACCCTTGACGGATATTTCATGGTATGAAACATTTAACCATAAATGGTGGTCATAATGCAAGATATGTAATGCAATAATGCAGATCGTGAAGATGTTTGTGAAATATTGCAGCAGGATCTTGATCGATTGGCCAGGTGAGCTGAGGAATGGTTGATGGAATTTAATACAGAGAACTGTGAGGTGTTGCATTTTGGGACGTCTAGCAAGGGCAGGACCTACACAGTAAATGGTAGGCCTCTGGATAGTGTTGTGGAGCAGAGGGATCTAGGAGTGCAGGTGCATGGTTCCGTGAAGGTTGAGTCGCAGGTAGATAAGGTGGTCAAAAAAGGAGTCTGAGGGGTAACTTTTTCACAATAAGGGTGGTGCGTCTATGGAACAAGCTGCCAGAGGAGGTAGATGAGGCTGGGTCTATCCCAAGATTTGATAAACAGTTAGACAGGTACATGGATAGGACAAGTTTGGAGGTATATGAACCAAGCGCAGGCAGATGAGACAAGTGTAGCTGGAACATGTTGGCCGGTGCGGGCAAGTTGGGTTGAAGGGCCTGTTTCCACACTGTATCACTCTAATGCTCTTTGAGAGCCCAACACCACCTCCTCCTTAACCTGAAACTGCCTTTACATATTAGTGCTCTTCACATTGATCTCACTGTATTTTAAGTTACTTTGAATCAATAGGAACTATTGTTCATTAAAGATCATAGCAAGTTCTTGTTTATTTGTTTCCCATTGCTGATGTTTCATAGCCACATTTTCCTTTCCTTTAAATGAGCTTTGATATTTGATATTTCAAAGCTTGTAAGCGTATACCACAAGATTCAAGAACGGCTCCTTCTTTGCGGTTTTCAGACTTTCGCATGGACCTCTCGTATGATAAGGATGTATGACAATCTCCTAATCTACCATTCCGTGGCTCTTGCACGTATTTAAAATCTGCATTTTCTCTCTGGCTGTAACTCTATATTCTGCAGTCAGTTTGCTTTCTCGTTTGCACTACCTGTTGTATTGTGAATGGATTGATTGTATACTATGATTTGCCGAGATAGCATGCAAAACAAAGTCTGTCACTGTCTCCATAAAACATAACAATAATAAACCAATACTAGTGCTGAGTTACAATGGCTGAACTCATTTCATTATGAAATAAGTGCATGAACAATTTGTTCACAAGAAATTGATTTAATCTTAACTGGGGAACTGACTTGTGTCATGCAAGTTGGTTCCAACACAAATTATTTGAATTACACTAATTTGTGTTGAACATATTAATGTGATTATGATATGAATATACTTAAATATTTTCCTGTAATTATTTCTTTGCTTCTGTTAAGTTTTTATGAATGTAAATGATTGATTGGATCTTGCATTCTTTGTAAAATTAAACCTCCAAAACATGCACCCACAAATAAACGCATTGTTTATTTACTACAAATTAATTCGAAGCAGGAATAGGCCACTTTGATAAATGTGCTTTCTTTTTTATTTCTCCTTTAATTATTTTTGTAATTTCTATCTGCTGCTTGTTAATCTTACATTTGTCCTCTCTGACTCCGGCCTATTTATTATTTTCTCATATTCATGGCTTTCTCTCTAGCTTTGTTTCATTCTTTGATTTACCATATCTTCCCAACTTTGATCCTTTGTCCCCATTAATTAGTTGAAATTCCTCAATGGTTCTCTAATTTTGTGGCTCTTTAGAACACTGAACCAGGCTCAGTTCACGTGCAGACTATCCCATCATCACAGTTCCCAATTTCCTCGGCATTGATGACGGTTCCCCATGAAACAGAAATGTACTTCCCCCAACTAGTCTTTGAGTCACACATTCATTTCTCTAATCTTGTTTGCGCCTTGCCAATTTCATGTCGCTCAGTTGATAATCCAGATATGTTACCTTATGGGGTTCCACTGAATTTAGTGCCTGACCATGCAGAACCCCTCTCCTTGTCCTGTATATCTACATGTACCTCAACCTACTCTCCACTGCCATAGTACTGCCTGAGTGAATGACCTGAACATTGACACTTGTCCGTATCACAGCTTCCTGTTTGCTGCAGGGAACATTGTCAATACAACTAATTTTATTATCCTCTTCTGCTACTACATTTATGTTTGCTCTCCCACTTGAATGGTTTCCGATGTTCCCATTCTCTTCTTCCTGTATATGCTCCCCTTAGACCAAGTCATTGAAAGGCACGGCATTTCCTTCCATTGATACGCAGTCGATACACAACTCTATCTCCCCCTGAAGTCCAAAAAACAATCAAATCTGCTTAACCTTACCCGCTGCCTCGAGGATATAAAGTGTTGGATGGCCCAGAACTTCCTCCAACTAAACGAGAGTAAGTCTGAGGTCATCCTTCTCGGCCCCTCGGACTCAATCAAAATGATAGCAGGCAGCCTTGGAAGCCTTACCCCACTACTCAAACCTCACGTCAAAAACCTTGGCGTGATATTTGACTCAGCACTGAAATTTGACAAACAAGTCAATGCCGTGGTAAAAGCTAGCTTCTTTCAGCTTCGGACGATAGCTAAAATAAAACAATTCCTCCACTTTGATGACCTCGAAAAGATCATCCACACATTTATCTCCTCCCGCCTAGATTACTGCAACTCCCTTTACACTGGCATCAGCCAATCTTCCCTGTCCCGCCTGCAACTGGTCCAAAACGCCGCAGCGAGACTCCTGACGGGTACCCGAAAAAGGGACCACATCACCCCGATCCTGGCCTCTCTCCACTGGCTCCCTGTGCGGTTCCGTATGCATTTTAAGATCCTCCTCTATGTCTACAAAGCCCTCAATGGGCTTGCACCCACCTACATTAAAAGTCTTCTCACCCAACACTCCACCTCCAGGTCCCTCAGATCGGCCGACTTGGGGTTGCTGAATATCCCGCGGTCGAGGCATAAGCTCAGGGGCGACTGCGCCTTTGCGGTTGCAGCTCCTAGACTGTGGAACAGCATGCCCCTTCCCATCAGAACTGCCCCCTCCATCGTCTCCTTTAAGTCAAGACTAAAAACGTATCTATACTCCAAAGCCTTTCTTGACGTCCTCTGAGCGAGGGCTATATGTATATATGTATGTAGTTTGTTTATATTATTCTTATAACAAATGTAAAGCACTTTGGCCAACGAGAGTTGTTTTTTAAATGTGCTATATAAATAAATGTGACTTGACTTGACTTGACAGTACTATGATCAGTTAGCTTTTCACTGTACCTCGGTACACGTGACAATAAACTAAACTGAACAGAACTTGGCTCATTCACCGAGCAGCCTTCATTCTCATTCAACCAAGCTGGAAGGGCCTTGGAAGCATTCTGAAAGCTAAGGCTCCTGCATTCCTGCTCTCTGAATCGCCTTAATGGCCATATTTGTCAGTGTGGTCAGTTGCACACCCCTGCGCTGACCAATGACCAGATCAGAAAACTCTATCTTAAAGAATGTGATTACCTCCTGATATAAAGCAATTGGAAAACTTTTCCCCTCCCCGCTGTGCCATAGTTTCTGAATCTTGGCCTCCAGCTCAAAGACTTTGTGCCCAGGTACCTCGAACCGCAAACACTTGTATCATAAGACATGTTCTTTCTTGAGTATGATCAACTTTAACAATTTGATAATCATCAGCTTTAAAGCTATCACCATCTGAAATTAAAGCCTTGGGTTTATCAACTTAAAAATCTATGTTCTTAATTAAATCCTTGCCCTTCTCTGTCTGAACTTTGAAATAAACATGTCTTGTCATTGAAGCTTTAAATATCCTGCTTCTTTCTTCATTCTCCAATATGAGTGCTTGCCCTTAACTAATCCACTCCCACTGTCTAACTCCTCCCCGTTCCACAATTTGTTCTGGTGTTAAAGATATTCTAGGATTGCAAACTATTGAAATGTGCAGTAGCATTTTAGTCCAAGCATTGGCACTTTCAATAATGATAACATTTGGTTGTACTATACATGGTGATATTATTCCTCAAATATTAAACATTAAGACGGGTTCACATGAACCTCATCTACTGCTCCCAATGTGGCCTCCTTTACATTGGCAAGACCAAGCATCGACTAAGTGTCCGTTTTGTCGACTGCTTCCGCTCAGTTTGCTAAGACCCGCTGGATCTCTCGGCTGCAAAGCCATTTTAACTCCCTTTCTCATTCTCATACCGACCTTTCCCATCCTGGGCTTGCTCGATTGGCAGAGAGAGGTCACATGCAATCTGGATGAACAGCATCTTGCATTCCGCTTGGTTAGTTTACATCCCAATGGCACGAACATTGTAACCAACCAACAACCCCCTCCCCCCCCCAACCCCGTTCACTGTGCACCCATTAGTCTCATTCACCCCCCCCCCATCCTTTCCCATTCTACTATTCCCTTCCTCTGCCTACACATTTCCCATCTCGCCTCTCCTTATCTCACAGCCTTTGTCAATCCAATTAAAACACCCCTCACCTTCCTGCATATATCTGCCTGGTTTGCTTGCCTGACCCGCTGAGTTACTCCAGCCCCTGTAAATCCTCATTTTAGTTTAGTTTAGAGATCAGCACGGAAACAGGCCCTTCAGCCCACCGAGTCCGTGCCGACCAGCGATCCCCACATATTAACACAAGCCTATACACACTAGGGACAATTTACACTTATACCAAGTATACAAACCCAAGCCAATTAACCTACAAACCTGTATGTCTTTGGAGTGTGGAAGGAAAGCGAGAAAACCCACATGGTCATGGGGAGAAGGTACAAACTCCGTACAGGCAGCATCCGTAGCCAGGATCGAACCCGGGTGTCTGACGCTGCAAGCGCTGTAAGGCAGCAACTCTACCGTTGTGCCGCCATGCTGCCTTTATATTGACATTAAAAGGTTTTCCACTTGCTTTCCTGATAGTGGGTTAGCAATATAAATTTAAAATGTTTGTAATTTTGGAGGTTCTTGGAAAGAATATGTTTAAGGGTCGGTAACCATGCATTGGGATTTGGGAAACAACATAGTGAGAATTTGTAGATGCTTTGGCAAAACTGATTATTGAGCTTAGTAGGATATGAAAAAAAAAATGTTCAAAGCCCGCAAAATTGCTAATTTAAGTTACTCAGTCAGAATCTTGACCAAAGAAGATTTACCAAATCTTCCCGTAAAAAGGAAAGATGTTTACATTAGAAAGAAAAATCTGTTGCAGTCTGTATGTCAAACCCAGCCTCAGAGCTGACTGTGACATTTTTAAGTCTTCAGTTGTAACAATCAGGTGTTCCTACTTACAATAGGCAGGTCATGACCTTGAAGAGACCAGTCTGGTCACATACCATGCTATCTCCTGCACCCTATGTGTCATGTTTCACAAATGATGAAATCCCTACAAACCATTTTAGAGACACAGACAGCAAATGCTGGAATCTTGAGCTAAAATCCAAGCGCTGGAAGAACTCAGCAGGGCAGTTAACAACTGTGGAGGGAAATGGACAAATGATGTTTGGGGTCAGAAACTTTCTTCAAACCGATGGAGTAGAGGGAAGAACGCTGGTAAAGATTGGTGAGTGGTTGGGGTGGGGCAAGAACTGGCAAATTATGGATGGATTCAGGTGAGGAGATGTGATTGGCAGGTGGGTGGGGATAGTAATAAAGGTTAGAGGTGCAATAGAGACAAAGGGTGCAGATATGGAAGGAGATGAGGAGGGAAGCGAAGGCGTGAAATGGAAAACCAGAGGGAGAGATAGTGGGTGGAAAAGGCATAGGGTGACGGGTGGGGTAAAGAGGTGGGGGAAAAGAAAAATGGGGATGGAATAGTGAGGGTGGATAATAACTGGATTGGGGAGGATAAAGGAACTGAGTGACGAGGGCTCTCCAGTTCTTTTCCCCTCCTTCACCTGTCATCTCCCACTCCTCCCCATTCCAAGTACCACATTTTCCAGGTTTCAAATGGGGAATTGTTAAAGATTGGGAAATTGCACAGGAATAAATGATCATAAGATCATAAGAGATAGGAGTAGAATTATACCACTCGGCCCATCAAGTCTACTCCTCCATTCAATCATGGTTGACCTATCTCTCCCTCCTAACCCCATTCTCCTGCCTTCTCCCCATAACCTCTGACACCTGTACTAATCAAGAATCTTTCTTGGTTTCTTGGTCCTCCAAAATATTCCAAATGGAATTTAAACTCTCTTCTTTAAATATATCCACTGACTGCCTCCACTGCCTTCTGTGGCAAAGAATTCCACAGATTCACCACCCTCCGACTGAAGACATTCCTCCATCTCCTTCCTAAAAAAACATCCTTTAATTCTGAGGGTATGATCTCAAGGCCTAGACTCTCCATTTATTTGTCATGGAGGAAGTGTGTTGGGTATCAGTAATACTGTATATAAAAAGTTTCTTATTGAGCAATACTGAATTCCACGTTTTGTTTTCATCTATTGATGCTATCTGCATTTCTATGGTGCCCCTGAATAGCAGGACATCTTAAAATGCTTCAGATAACATACTCTCTGTGAAAGATAACTTTCTTATGAGTTACAAGATTGTTGTACTTGAGGTACGTGAATTGAAAAGGATTTAAGGTACAGACACTCCCCGACTAACGTAAGGGTTACATTCCATAAACCCTTACGTAAGTTAGATCTTACGCGTCAGAATTGCCTAAAAATAAGGTAGAAACAAAGAACTGCAGATGCTGGTTAAAACACAAAACAACAAAGCTCTAGTAACTCAACGGGTCAGGCAGCATTTCTGGAGAACATGGATGGGTGATGATTCTGGTCGAACCTTTCTTAAGGTGGATTCAGTCCACTGAGTTACTCTTGTACTTTGTGTTGTTTCACCTTAATATTGTTCTGCACCAGTGAGTGCTTCTCTACCAACTGCCACTCTGTCCAGTTGGCGCGTCTGTTGTTGCGGCTCAAGTTGTAGCCCCTGGCCAGCGGTATCTTTCTTCTCGCTACCTCCACCAACTTGGTCACCATGGAGCTCCAACCCCTCTCATCAGCTGCCGCTTCTACCTATCAGCTATCACTGTGTCAGCTCTCCTCTCCACTGCCGCTTCATCCTCCTCATCCTCCCCTGGAGTCACCAGCATCTTCCCCAAGCTGGAAGGAAGATTTGATTTGATTTGATTTGATTTAATTTATTGTCATTGTCTTCAATGAAGAGACAACAAAATTATTTTTCCCTTACAGTCATACAAAACCCCCCCCACAAAACACAGGACACAGTTGTCCACAACACAAACATCCCCACAGCGGCACCAAAGTTCCCCACTGTGAGAAGTCTGAAGAAGGGTTTCGGCCCGAAACGTTGCCTATTTCCTTCGCTCCATAGATGCTGCTGCATCCGCTGAGTTTCTCCAGCATTTTTGTCTACCTTCGATTTTCCAGCATCTGCAGTTCCTTCTTAAACATAACATTCAGATTAAATGTATGTGTTGTGAACAGCAATGAAGGTACCCAGTTTGTATGCACCAGATTAAATTTTTTTTATTGATTAACACTGTTTCCATCATTCCCACATCAGAATTAACGTTAAAATTTCAACTGAAATATCTCCTGATCAAATTTGTGATTTATATGACCGACTGTAGAAGTAAAACCTGGATAAATCCAACGTATAGTTGTGAATGTTGCTCATTAAATAAACAGTACTGATACTCCATATTAAGAGCATTGATTTGCATTAAAATGAATTCTGTAATAATGTGTCAACGGTAGCAGTGACAATCGAAACACTGCGGTTTTAATGTTCACGTGTTCACAATTTAATTAATCCCATCTTTATGGATTAAAACAAATAATAACATTGGGATTTAAAACACCTTTGATTGCATTCCGTTATCAAACATAGTCAATTTTCGCTCTGAAGACATTACCAGCACAATAGGATCGGAGGGGGGCTGTGAATCAGTGCGGGATGGATAGATGGCGGGGGGTGAGAAGGCAAGGTGCGGGATGGATGGATTGAGGCAGGGGAATTAGTGCGTGTTGGTTGGAATAGGTAAAATTGTGAGGGGAGAGCGCGGGGGATGTCAGTGGGGTTGAATGGGTGGATCAGTGCGGGATTGACGGGGGCATCAGTACAGGATGAATGGGAGTTCAGTACAGGATGAATGAGGGATCAGTAAAAGATGAATGAGGGAATCAGTACAGGATGGATCGGGGGGGATCAGTACAGGATGAATGAGGGGATCAGTACAGATGAATGGGGGGAGAAGTGCAGGATGGATGGGAAAGGGGGTGAGTACAGGATGAATTGGGGGACCAGTGTAGGATGGATGGGGGGGGGGGGTGGTGGCAGGAGAATCAATGCGAGGCGGATAGGGAGATCAGTGCAGAATTAATAGATGGGGGGGGGGGTAGATGGGGAGGGGAGCACAGGGGATGTCAGTGAGGACTGAATAGAGACGGGAATGGGGATCAGTGGCGAGGAGGGTCCCAGGATAAGGGGGCATACAAGAGAGAGAGAGAGAGGGGGGGGGGAGGTGGGGAGGAAGGAAGGTCAGCGCTCATCGGACAGGGACGGTAATCATCGCCCCGCTGCCTTGGCCGTCCCTGTCCACCGCCAAATGTTGCCACCAAAGGGGGAGGCAGTTGGGATCTCTTCGCCACCGCCTCCCCTCCTCCGCCAGCCAACAGGAAGGTGCGGGGCCGAGCGGTGCAGCTGCTTCAGACGGTGGAAGGGAGCCTCCCCCTCCTTCCCTCCTCCCGGCCTCGGCATGTGGGAGGGTTTGTTTTGAAAGCGGTATCGCCGTTAGCGGATTGGCAAGCAGCGGCCGCTATCAGAGCGGGCGCGGTGCTGGAGGAACACTGTGTCGCTGCCAAAGATCCTATAGGATCCTTTTGGATCTTTGGCTGCTGTTGTGCGGGGCCCGTCATTCGCTCCGACCCTCCATCACCCCACACCCCGTATTTTTGCTCCGCACTACGTCGTCGTCGCTGACACGAACGTCACGTTCCTTTTCTCCAGAGATGCTGCCTGACCCGCTGAGTTACTCCAGTTTTTAGTGTCTATCTTCGGTATAAACCAGGTATCTGCAGTGCCAAGCCGGGCAAAATGACTCGGCATTTAGGTTGTCCGGCGTCACTTTGGGTGGTCATTGGCACCCGGGCAACCACTAATTTCGAGCCCTGCTTAGTATACATGACAATAAACAAACAAAACTACACTTGGAAACAAACCATGACCATGTGACTTCAAAGGATATACCTTGATGTTGTGTCCATTACAGGCATTGTGGAACAGTGGCACAGCAGTAGAGTTGCCACCGTGCAGTGTGAGAGACCCGAGTACGACCCCTGACTATGGGTGCAGTTCTGTACGGAGTTTGTATGTTCTCCTGTGTGGATTTTCTCCAGGAGCTCCGGTTTCCTCCCACATTCCAAAGACATACAGGTTTTGGGTTAATTGGCTTGGTAAAATTGTCCCTAATGTTGGTGTGCAGGGATTGCTGGTTGGCATGGACACGGTGGGCCGAAGGGCCTATTTACACGCTGTATCGCTGAACTTAACTAAACTAAACATTGATTGGGTCAGATACTTGAAACGATGGACCAGATTTCTGCTCATTGTTCATGTGAGACCTTGTATATTTTTTCGATTTGCCCAAGAATGCTCCAGGCCCCACCAAACCCAACAAATCCTTCAAGTAATTTTGCTGTTATAACTTAGGTTTAATTATTTTGGTAAAATCTAATTGTAGTACTGCTAAAGGTGCATACAAAATGCTGGAGTAACCCAGCGAGTCAGGCAGCATCTCTGGAGAAAGGGAATAGGTGACGTTTTGGATCGGAACCCTTCTTCAGACTTTAAAATATATGCTAGTTTAGTTGTACCATAGATCATACAAACATAGATCATACAAGCGTGTTAAGAATATATATGAGGAAGAATAAATGTGAGAAAGAACATTGTCACCCAGATAAATATTTGGAAATAAATAATGACAAAAAAATTGAAGCTGTGCCAACATTATTACAAGTCCTTAATGGTGACTATCTGATTTCCTTCCACATACTTTTAGAAGGAGTTAAGAATTAACTGTATTTATGTGGATCTGGGAATGCATACAGATCAGAATTGGTAGGGCTGGTAGATTTCCCTACATAGAGGATATTGGTGAGTGGGAGAATAACCCCCAGCTGAAGCCAGAGTGATCGTCATCGATGGAACCTATCAGGTCGGCACTGTGCCACAGCTCTTGCAGCTACTGCCTAACCTTTCCAGTGAACTACTTTAACCAAGAATGTTTATTTGTGTGTGCACTGGATATGAACCAAACAATGAAGTTTTTGCTTACTGCAGTTTTACAGACGCATTAAATACAACAATAAAAAAATACAATAAATGATCCGTTATTCTAAATAAATGACCATTCTTGTGCAAAAACTGAAGTATGTAGAGCAACCATAGTAGTGCAAAGTCCATAGAGGTTCCGTGCAGAGCTTGGGTTGTGGGTTAGGGTTGTGCAGGGTGGTTTAAGATTTTAATGGCTGTTGAGAAAAAGAAGCTGTTCTTGGCACTGTAGGTAAAAATTTACATGCTCCTGTACCACCTTCCTGATGGTAGAGCAAGGTGTGATTTAAAAAAAAAAAGCCTCTTGAGGCATCGCAGCCTGTAGATCTAATTGGTGGGGAAGTCAGTACCATGATGGACCGGGCAATGTCGAACCACTCTCTACGTTCCTTTGTTGCAAGGCATTTGAATTTTCGAACCAGGCTATAATGCGACCAGTGCATAAGCACCAGAAACTTGTTGAAGTTTAATAGATCTGATCTTGGCCATCTGTGCTGCCTACATTGTGTGCAGTGTAGGAAAATCAGTGAAGTCGATGACAATAGACAATTGGTGCAGGAGTAGACCATTCGGCCCTTCGAGCCAGCATCGCCATTCAATGTGATCATGGTTGATCATCCCCAATCAGAACCCCGTTCCTGCCTTCTCCCCATATCCCCTGACTCCGCTATCTTTAAGAGCCCTATCTAGCTCTCTCTTGAAAGTATCCAGAGAACCGGCCTCCACCGCCCTCTGAGGCAGTGAATTCCACAGACTCACAACTCTGTGTGAAAAAGTGTTTCCTCATCTCCGTTCTAAATGGCTTACCCCTTATTCTTAAAATGTGGCCCCTGATACTGGACTCCCCCAACATCGGGAACATGTTTCCTGCCTCTAGCGTGTCCAAACCCTTAATAATCTTATGTTTCAATAAGATAACCTCTCATCCTTCTAAACTCAAGAGTATACAGACTTAAGAAAGCAATTGAAGCAGGATTGGTTCTCGAAGGGTCTCGACATGAAATTTTCTTTTCTCCAGAGATGCTGCCTGTCCCTCTGAGTTACTCCAGCATTTTGTGTCTATCTCTCGTGCTACCTCTGTGGGTTTGCATGGGTTTGTCACCCTGGGACACTTTAGGTTTGCTGGGTTTGTCACACTGGGACACTTTAGGTTTGCTGGGTTTGTCACCCTGCCACCCTGTGGTTGCTTGGGTTTTCCTTCGGTGCTTTGGTTATCTCCCATGCCCCAAGGATGTGCTGGTTGGTAGATTATTTGGCCACTGTAAATTGCCCCAGTGTGTTGGTAAGTTGCTGAATCTGGGAAGAGTTGATGGGAATGCGAGAAGAATGAAATGAAGTTCATCTAGTATTAGTGTAAATGGATAATGTATTAATGTAAGAGAGACACAAAAATCTGGAGCAATTCAGCAGGTCAGGCAGCATCTCTGGAGAGAAGGAATGGGTGGCGTTTCATGTCGAGACCCTTCTTAATGGATACTTGGTGGTCACCCACAGAGTTGGTCAGCTGAAGGACCTGTTCCTGTGCTGCATGACTCTGTGAACAATAGAAAGATCTTGAAGATCTGAATTAATGGGATTTAATGAATGTTAATAAATCTGAGTAGGTTTTAAAGGAGTGATTAGGAGTTTTACGACATTTCGGCTGGTAATTTAAAGTCTTAATCTTACTAAATAAAGAGAAGTGCACAGGAATAAAGCTGCCATTGCATTTACAGCTTTTCTTTGTGTTTGCTCAGTGTAGAAGAATTAGTGAAGTCGGTGACTGAAAAAAACATTAGCAATAGAAATTGGATTAGGTTATTCAACACCTCATGCCTGCTGCAGCTTTCAATAGGATCATGGCTGATCTTTTACATCTGTGCCAATATCCTGCTCTACCACATTCTCGTAAAACTGGAAAAAAAATAATCGCTTGAATTTACCACGTGACTGCACCTCTGGATGGATAATTCCAAGATATCACGACCCTTTGCATGGATACATTCTTTTATCTTTCTTCTGAATGGCTACCTCTTTGAGATAGTGACCTTGCTTGAATGAATGAATGATACTCTATCTTGCTTCAAGAAACCCAAACCAGAGAGGACATCATCCCCGCATCCACTGATGAAGCACCATGAAAATTTTGTGTTTCAATTAAATAACCTCTCATTCTAAACTCCAGAGACAATAAGACGTGCCTGCTTCATTTTCCCTCATATTTCAACGCACACCTCATCCCTAATCTCAGGAATTTATCTGATCAAATTTTATAGCAGCCTACCCCTTTAGTTCTGGAGACTAGACCTATACACACTATTCCAGGTGCGATCTCACCAGGGCACTCTATGATCACGGTGAGGCATCTTTGCTCTTTTACTCAAATCCTCTTGCATGTTATAGGCCTTCCTAAATGCATCCTGAACCTGTATATTTGTGGCTCGTCTTTGTATACACCACAAAGATCCATATAAAAACCTTTATACAGACAAAGGTCATTCTGAACATCAAATAAAAATAAGAAAGAAAAGTATAGATACTGAAAATCTGAAATAAAAACTGAAAAATGTTGAAAGCACCTAGTAGGTCAGGCAGCATTTATGCAAAGAGAAACAGAACTAACTTTTCAGGTTCAAGACCCTTCATCAGAACAGTTCCGACCAAGTATTTTAGACTTGAAATAATATCTTTACTGCGTTTTCCATAGAAGCTGCCTTCCATTTGTTTGGAATTTTAAAAACTAACTGCTGGAGGAGCTCAGTCGGTCAGGCAGCGTCTGTGAAGGGAAATGCACAGGCGTCGTTTCAAGTTGGGACCTCTATCCATTTCCCTTCTTTAATGCTGTCTCACCCACTGGGTTCCTCCAGCAGTTGTTTTTCTCACTGCCACATTTTGCAGTCACAGAGCAGTACAGCACAGAACCAGATCCTTCGGCCCACCTTGTCCATGTCAATCTAGTTTGCATTCTAGATGACACAAAGCTGGGTGGCAGTGTGTACTGTGAGGAGGAGGCTATGAGGATGCAGGATGACTGATAGGGTGGTCATGAAGGTGTTGGGAGCATTGGCCTTCATCATTCAGAGTATTGAGTTGGGAAGTCATGTTACAGTTGTACAAGACATTGGTGAGGCCGCATTTGGAGTATTGTTTTCAGCTTTGATCACCCTGACCAAAGGTAGGAAGGAAATAGGCGACGTTTCGGTTCGAGACCCTTTGACCGAAAACAACGCCTATTTCCTTCGCTCCATAGATGCTGCCTCACCCGCTGAGTTTCTCCGGCATTTTTGACTACCTTCAATTTTCCAGCATCTGCAGTTCCTTCTTAAACAAAGGTAGGAAGGATGTTGCTGAGCTTGAAAGAGAGCACATACGATTTACAAGGATGCTGCCAGGACTTGAGGAGGCTGTCGGAAAAGATTGGGAAGCCTAGGATCTTATTCCTTGGAGTGCAGGAGGCTGAGGGGTGATCTTGTAGAGATGTATGAAATCATGGGGGGAAAAGACGGGGAAACTGCACGGAGTCTTTTATCCAGAGAATCAAGAACCAATGGACTTAAGTTTAAGGAAAGAGGGGAAAGATTTAAAATGAATCTGAAGGATTTTTCGCACACGGGGTGGTCGGTATATGGAACTGTGCCAGGGGAGGTAGTTGAGGCAGGTACTAAAATAACTTAAAAAATACATTTGGACAGAAACACATGGGAAAGGTTTAGAGAAGTATGAGCCTGCTGATATGGAGAGATGGGACCAGCATGATGGCTGTTTTGGTCAGCATGGGCAATAGACAATAGGTGCAGGAGTAGGCCATTCGGCCCTTCGAGTCAACACCACCATTCAATGTGATCATGGCTGATCATCCACAATCAGTACCCCGTTCCTGCCTTCTCCCCATATCCCCTGACTCCGCTGTCTTTAAGAGCCCTATCTAGCTCTCTCTTGAAAGTATCCAGAGAACCGGCCTCCACCGCCCTCAGAGGCAGAGAATTCCACAGACTCACAACTCTCTCTGTGAAATAGTGTTTCCTCATCTCCATTCTAAATGGCTTACCCCTTATTCTTAAAGTGGCCCCTGGTACTGGAATCCCCCAATATCGGGAATATGTTTCCTGCCTCTAGCATGTCCAAACCCTTAATAATCTTACTAGACTAAGTGGGACCCGTTGGGTCCCAGCTTTACATGGGAGGGCTGGTCCCCCAACGCAATATTCCACCTCTCCACCAATTCCAATATTGCTGGCCAGTGGGGGGACTTTCTGGAGCGCTAGCATGGTGTTGTGGGCCGAAGGGACTGGTTTCCAGAGGGCTAGTATGGATATTGTGGGCCAAATAGATTCTTGGGCTGGCAGCTCAGTCACTGACACCACTCACACACACACACTCACTCACACGTTTACACACACACACACACACACACACACACACACACACACACACACACACACACACACACACACACACACACGCACACACACACACACACACACACACACACACACACACACACACACTCACACACTGACTCATACTCACACACTCACTGACACACTCACTGACTCACACTCACACTCACACACACACACTCACTGACTCACACACCATATATATGGCAGTAAACTTTCTTGAATACTCACACGGCTGAGCGCAGCCTCTCCACTTTGGGGCTTCAGCAGTCAGCGGCACTTCCGCATTCAGCGTGACCTCTACACTTAGCGGAAATTCCGTAATCAGCGTGACCTCTACACTTACCGGAAATTACGCAATCAGCGCGACCTCTGCACTCACCGGAAATTACGCAATCAGCGCGACCTGTCCACCAAGCGGAAGTCACGAAATTAGTGGGACTTTTGAACCAAACACAGTCGGACCTAATAAAGCATTTATTCCTTCCTAAATCAGTCGGACCTAATAAACCATTGCAGTTACAAGCACAGGCAGGGCAGCAGGCCAAACCACTCATGGCATTGTCATTAAGGGCTAACAAATAATTTATTGCAAGTACATTGCAGACTCACAGTTCAGTTGATTCACAGCTTAGAATGAGAGTCGTGGCCTCTCCCTCGTGATCTTGCAGAGTGACTGGTGGTGATTGACAGGCTAGAGGATCTCAAGATTTTTTTAACACTCATAACTTTTTTATTTTTCATTGATGGGAAAAATCCTCCGGGCCTGTTCAGCGGAGGAGGACTGTGAGTATGATGGCCAAAAAGCATAGCGATATATGGTACCGTTTTTTTCCAAAATCAATATACAGCGCAGACAGGAAGTGGTCAAGTTGAGACTTTTAATTATATAGATATATTTCAATAAGATTGCCTCCCATCCTTCTAAATTCCAGAGTATATAAGCCCAGCCACTCCATTCTATCAACATATGACAGTCCCGCCATCCCGGGAATTATCCTTGTGAACCTACGCTGCACTCCTTCAATAGCAAGTATGTCCTTCCTCAAATTTGGAGACCAAAACTGCACACAATACTCCAGGTATGGTCTCACTTGGGCCCAAGTTGGGATTAAGGGTCTGTTTCCATGCACTATGATTCTTTCCTGAAACTTTTTAAACACTTTGTCCCTCCCAAAGTCTAATGTTTCTCCTTTTATTTTTGTCTTTGTGCTTTGTGCCCCTTACTGCCACTCTCAGGGTAATACAGTTTTAACAGCTTTATAAAAACTACCTCTAAACTACCTCAATTAATATAGACTTAACTTTAGACTTTAGAAGTACAGTGCAGAAACAGGCCCTTCGCCCCACCGAGTCCACGCTGACCAGCGGTCATCCCGTATACTAGCACTATCCTACACGCAAGGGACAATTTGCAATTTTACCAAAGCCAATTAACCTACAAACCTGAACATCTTTGGAGTGTGGGATGAAACTGGGGCACCTGGAGAAAACCTACGTGGTCACAGAGAGAACGTACACACTCCACACAGACAGCACCTGCAGTCACGATCAAACCCGGGTATTTACGCGTTGTAAGGCAGCAACTCGACCACTGCGTCACTGTGCCACTGTTGATGAAATAATTTTGAAAAAGAGTCATTACACCTGCACTCGCTGTGTGTTTGAAGTCGGAGGACATTAAATATTTAATGATTATTAAGGACAACCTAGACAGTTCTCAGCTTGTGCTGACCTTTGATATGTTATTCTTGTGTGAGCTTTGAAAGATGATGGAACATGGCATTTACTGTGGGGTGAAATAGGAGTGAGGGAAGCAGTGGAAGATTGCTACTGAACTTGATATTTACCAAAGATAGGCACAAAGTGTGGAGCAACTCAGCGGGTCAGGCAGCTGGAGAAAAAGGATAGATGACGTTTTGGGTCGGGACCTATCTTTGATATTTACCAAGACTCATTTCCACCTGGGCTCACTGAATTGTGACGTGACTATGAAACCAATTTTCAAGGATACTGAGACAAAAGGTATTTACGGACTGGGTCCGTGTCTCTGTTGTTTGCCTTGAAATTAAAATCTTCACACCATACCATTGATTGACCCCATACCCCTGTTTTGATGAGCAGGATCTCAAACAGTTTTGCATGTTTTTCAGAAGTTCATCAAATAGAGGATCATTATGTGATTCTTGATGTCTGCAACAACATTGACTTGTGCAGCATCTTCAACACAGATGCTTCAAAGGAACACAGCTGGATAACAATGAACACAAACTGAAGAAGTGATGCCAAAAGTTTAATGACCTTTTATCCTATGTGATTAGTAATTATTTGGTGTTATTTAACAGAAGACACATTCTTACTTATTTTCTTAATGGGACTTGGGTTGGTTTCAGTGAAACATTAATCATATTAGAAATACTAAATTGAATGCATTGGGGAAACATGATTGGTGTCTGGAGTGTCATTTTGGACAGTTACGAGTGGAATATATAGTAATAGAATGTACAATTGATATCAATACATGGCACAGTGGCGCAGCTAGTAGAACTGTTGCTTTACAGCTGCAGTGAGTTGGATTTGAATGTGACTTCCGGTGCTATCTTAATGAATTTTGCATTTCGCACCATGATCACCTAGGTTTCCTCTGGATGTTCCTGGTTTCATTTACTTCACAAAACCTGTAAAAGTTGTGGGTTGGCAGGCTAATTGACCATTGTAAATTAATCTTGGGAGGGTCGGGACGGATGGTTTATAGGAATATGAGAGCTATAAAATGGGTCAGGGTAAATTTAGTGTGATCATGGGTGCTTGATGATTGGGGTGGGCTAAAGGGCCCATTTGCATGCTGTATCTCTGAACTTCCAGTGGGTCTATTATGTATTGTATGTAGTTGGTTTCAATTTGTGGCAACAGAGTAAAATTTAGGACGTGCCGTTTTATTGAAAAGTTATTAAGAATAGTATCTCAGAGGTTGACCCCTGTCTGCCATTATGCACAGAGTATTAGTCTGAATTGTAATATAATGCAAAGAGTACACAACTCTTTCTTGTGGCTGTCATGCTGTGAACATCATCAGAATAAAAGAACTGGTGTTTAATTAGGAATACCAGATGGCATTTCACTCTCAAATGCTTTTTCGAATACAACTTGATAATAAACTGAAGATCATTGTTGTAGATTTAGATCAAACTGTTGTTCTGGAGCTCTATGAATCACAATGAGAGGAACACAGAATGATTAATGTTCTGATGTACAGATGGTGGTTCTGATGATGCCGACACATTAGCAGATTTGAGTTTGTTTTGTGACATGAAATAGAAAGGAACAAATCTGACTAAAATGAGTCCATGTGTGCTTTGGCTTTTGATTTATGGGGAACCTGTGCATTTTCCCTCTCTTGGCATATTTTCAGTGCAACTTGTCATTGGCAGGTTAACCCTTAATATACTGCACCTTAAGATTTCATGGTAAAATAAGTTATCTTTTATAGCAATAAATGTTAAATATGTTCCTCAGTTGTCTTTTCTATCAGCATTCTACAACCTTTTTAAACCTGTGCCTGTCAAGAAAATGTTTTTGAAAATAATTGTCTGCTCTTTCATTCCTGTCCGAGTCCTATACTGGGCACAAAATGCAACTTTACTCAGCAAGTGTAACATTCTACACAATGTTCTCCAAGAATTTTTTTAAAAATGATTTGTGAAACATGCACAAATGTTATATATAATCTAAGTGTTCCAAACCTTTGCACTTCTCCATTTGGAGGTCTGAGGATGTTCAGCTGTTGCGTATTCAGGACCGTGGTCAGTAAAGTTTGGACATCAAAGAGATGAATGGATCTGGAGACTAAATGGAGGCATAGTCTTGACACAGTAAATCAAGATGTTTTCTTAAAGGCAAAGCAAGTCCAAGGTCCTAATCCTGCATCTTTATATTTTGTAAGGTGCTCTGTTAATTAAGCATTGCAGTTGCCCTGACATTCCTGAGCAAGAAGAGCAAGAAAATATGTACTCTATATTGGAGGCTTATCTATTTGCAGACATGGAGCAATTTCTTCAAATAATGATGTCTGCAAGGTGGATTGCTAGTTATTGCTGAGTTGAAGGTACACAAAAATGCTGGAGAAACTCAGCGGGTGCAGCAGCATCTATGGAGCGAAGGAAATAGGCAACGTTTCGGGCCGAAACCAGTTGAATGTGGTCATCCATTGCTGCGACAGCTGAATATATGGACGTGCCTAGTAACTGCGTCACAGAACAATTTGTCCCAAACAAATTTATCTGAAGAAGGGTCCCAACCAGAAATTTTCTCCGGAGATGCTACCTGACCCGCTGAGTTACTCCAG
Organism: Malacoraja senta; assembly: GCA_038087875.1. Classification (NCBI taxonomy): domain Eukaryota; kingdom Metazoa; phylum Chordata; class Chondrichthyes; order Rajiformes; family Rajidae; genus Malacoraja; species Malacoraja senta. The sequence goes on from CM075977.1 coordinate 376,242,769, forward strand.
CACTTTGTGTCTATCTTTGTCACAAACACTATGTTGCCATACCATTAAATAAAGTTATGTGACAACATCTTATTAGGTTTTTCACTGTATCTCAGTATGTGATTGTAATAAACCGACGACAATCTTTTATGATACAAGTTCACAAGTTATAAGAGTAGAATAGGCCATTCAGCCCATCGAGTCTACTCCGCCATTCAATTATGGCTGATCTCTGCCTCCTAATCCCATTTTCCTGCCTTCTCCCCATAACCCTTGATGCCCGTACTAATCAAGAATCTGTCTATCTCTGCCTTAAAAATATCCACTGACTGGACCTCAACAGCCCTCTGTGGCAATGAGTTCCACAGATTAACTACCCTCTGACTAAAGAAGTTCCTCATCACCCACTTACTAAAAGAGCACCCTTTAATTTTGAGGCTGTGACCTGTGGTCCTAGACACTCCAACCTAGTGGGAACATCTTTCCACATCCACTCTATCTATGCCTTTCATTATTCTGTAAGTTTCAATGAGGTCCGCACTCAACCTTCTAAACTCCAGCGGGTACAGGCCCAGTGCTGTCAAACACTCATCATATGCTAACCCACTCATTTCTGGTGACCTTAAACAGTTTATGTGCTGCCATGACCTTAAATAGACCAAATGTTACCCTTTGTTACTATATCCTGTCAAATTCTTTAGGATTAGGTTAACTTTGGATGAATGCCACTCGGAGAGATGTACTGTAACTTACTATTGTCCGGCCGCATGCACAAATTATGATTTTTATCAATGCGGCCATGTACTGAATATGTGAAGCATTGAGACATTCTTGATTTGTATGGGTGTCAGAGATTATAGGGAGAAGGCAGGAGGATGGGGTTAGGAGGGAGAGATAGATCAGCCATGATTGAATGGCAGAGTAGACTTGATGGGCTGAAAGGCCTAAGTCTACTCCTATTCCTTATGATCTTGTAAGGTCTGGTTATTATCCTGTTGTATATGAAGGATAAAACCTGACAAGAATCTTCTATTTGATGGCATAACCTTAGAACTTACTCCTTGCAGGTTGAATAATTGGGACAAAAGCCAAGTAATAGTTACTCTTGAGCCAACAACGACTACCGACGTGTGGAAAAATCATCACATGGTAAAAATAATGTCATGCAGTTTTTTTTTCACTATAAAAAGCCTCCCATGTTTAAATTTCTTAGGGTTATGGAATCAAGGGATATGGGGAGAAAGCAGAAACAGGGTACTGATTTTGGATGAGCAGCCATGATCATATTGAATGGCAATGCTGGCTCAAGGGGCCGAATGGCCTACTCCTGCACCTATTTGCTATGTGTTTATACCTTTTAAATGTTTTGACATGCGTTTCAGGATTCCAGCATCTGTCTGTTCCAATATCCCTTTTCCATGTATTTCCCTTGGGCTTTTCCTCTCTTTCCCCAACTCCTATCTCCTCCATCTGTTGTATGAATGCTCCCCGCAACACCTGCTGTGTTGTATGAACCCATGACTCGATGAGAAATGAATGGCAAAAACACGTGAAGGGCTGTCACCTTCCCCTGATGTGTCGGTGAGTGGTCGAATGGGGCTCAGGTGGGAAATTGATGTGAATGCGGGCAGAAATGAGATTGAGGTAAATGAGGGTTTGACGGCTGGCTCAGTGGGCCGAAGGGCCTGTTTCCGCCCTTTGGGACATGTTCACCAGGTGTGTGCGCTGCCATACGCGAAGCTTCGCTATTTGTAAAGGTTTCTTGTCTAATGTACTTTTTTAAACTCACTGAACCCGAGTTTTTGGATTTTTCAATATATAGGCTGACGGTTAGTAGATTTCTCACCCCTGTTTATTCATCGCTCGGCAGACTGTATTTCGGGCATCTCACCTCACACCTGTATCATTGGCCACGTTATCATATCCTGCACTGTTTTATCCGTGACTGCGGATGGTAGCGAACGACCACAAAGGATATTCCCCTTCGTGTTGGCAAAGTTTTGCAATTGGTTTATTTTTCACATAAAGGCGATTTATTTTTTAAGAGTTGGTGTGGATCATGTCATTTTCAAATAATCTTATTCAAACAAGAGATGGACACAAAACGCTGGAGTAACTCAGCGGGTCAGAAGGCATCTCTGGAGAAAAGGAATAGGCGACGCTTCGGGTCGAGACTCTTTTTTTCAGCGATGCTGCATGACCCGCTGAGCTACTCCAGCTTTTTGTGCCTGTCTTCGGTGTAAACCACCATCTGCAGTTCCTTCCTACACTTATTCAAACAGGAATGCATTCACTCACTTTTTTTTACTCACCTTTTTTTTCTCTGTCCAGCGGCCGAGTTAACTCAACGGGTCACGCAACATTTCTGGATAAAAGGAATCGGTGACGTTTGAAGGAAGGAAGTTTGGAAGGAAGAAATTGCAGATGCTAGTTTAAACCAAAGATAGACACAAAATGCTCGAGTAACTCCACGGGCCAGGCAACATCCCTTGAGAAAAGGAATAGGCGACGTTTCGGGACGGGACCCTTCTTCAGGCTAAGACCCAGCCTGAAGAACGATCTCGACCCGAAACATCACCTATTTCTTTTCTCCAGAGATGCTGCCTGACCAGCTGAGTTAGTCCATCATTTTGTGTCTATCTTTGGTTTAAACTAGCATCTGCAATTCCTTCCTTCAAACTTTTAGAGCAGTTTGTTTCAAGAAACAATCCTTCCAAAATTGCTCAAACTTGTTGCATTTGCCTCTTTAACTTGAGATGAACCACATTAAGATTGAAAACTCGCTTTCCAAAGAAAACCAGGACAACTCAATGAAGCTGCATCAACTCAACATTATCCTGCATTGAATGTTTGGTTTGATTGAGCTGCATCACTAAAACTGATCCGTGCCCTTCCCTTGGAGTTAGTAATACTAAAAGCCATGCTGTGCTAAGGCACTGGGTGTCCATTTGAATTGCATTTGTTCAAGGTCTGGCATTGATGCCAGATCTTGAACAAATGCAGTTCAAATGGACACCCGTTGCCTTAGCACAGCATGGCTTTGAAAGGCATTACTCAATAAAAATGAATTGTTAGATCACTGTAAAATTTTCCATTAAGATCTGACTAATCTTCAACATTTCACTTCTGGCACTCAGGCCAAACCCACGTGTTACTCACGAGTCACTACGGTAAACTCACGGGCTACTACGGTATTACAACGAGTTTAAAAGTTTCATATTTTTCCTTCAAGAGTAAATTTGACTCGTGGAAATCTTTAATCATGTTGAAACATTTTCACGAGTTAACAAGTTTCCCGAGTACCTGCCGTTAGCGTTACGGGTCGCTAAGTTACGTCCACGAGTTCCGACGTTCCCGCTACTTTAATTCTACGTGATTACCGCGAGTTTGATTTGTTCTTAACTCGGGATCACTCGTGGGTGGCCTCGCACCGTGAGACAGGGGTTTAACTTTGTTTATTTCTACATCTGCATGACATTGTGTGTAATGACGTGGTAGGAAGAATGTTTGTTCGTCTATTTGCTCCACAAGGGTCATGTGGGGGATACTAAGGCCTTGTATTCTCTAGTTTCTAAATTAGATGCTACTCGTAATCTTTTTTCCTAATTCCTTCTGACATAATGAGGTTGAATAATTAACTGATATAAATAGAGCTACAAACTCACATCAAACCCATCTGATAAACTACCAGTCCTAACAAATAGTGATCCTATTTGCTAATCCTTAAATAAATCAAGATCTTTACATATATGGAAAAAAGTGAAGGGGCAAATTTGCAGTAAATTCCTATCAAATTCTCTTTGTTTTTGTACCTCCCTGTCACCAAAAGCCAGGAAAGGCATGTGATGTGAAATATAATTAACTTGTTGCCTATCATGTGTGTTTGTACAAATATAGTGGTGCATTTGCTCATTTCTTCACTTAACTGCATATTTATTTGATCCACATGCTCAGTAAGTGTGTAGAAATGCCTTCAAACAATAGAAATTTCCCAAGTGTTTCACAAATGTGTGTTTAGACAAAACTTAGCACTAGGCTACATTGGATGCTGAGCCATGTGACAAAATGTTCAGTCAAATATAGGTTTTAAGGAACCCCGTAAAGAGGCAGAAAGGTTGACTCACCATGTGAGATATTCAGATGCTTTTTAATAATCGGGTATTGTGACCAGAAAATAAGATTATGGTTATATGAACCCGTCTGAACACTGGTTCACTACAGTGTTACGAAGATCGTGAATGGGTTTTATGATGGTCCAGGCAATTACATAGACGGGCTTGGAGTCATGTATAGGCTTGTAGCCAGAGAAGGTTGTGGAGGCCAAGTCAATGGATATTTTTAAGGCAAAGATAGATAGATTCTTGATTAGTGCGGGTGTCAGGGGCTATGGGGAGAAGGTAGGAGAATGGGGTTGAGAATGATAGATCAGCCATGAGTGAAAGGCAGAGTAGTCTTGATGGACCGAATGCCCTCATTCTGCTCCTATCACATGAACTTTAAAGGGAGAGTGGGGAACAGTATGTAGGGAACAGTACCAGGTGGGTTTAAGGGGAGCGTATGAACCATCCCCTCTGAGTGGACAGGGAAAAATCGTAAGCATCATTGTTGAGGCAGATGTCAAACCACCGGATTTCGTTCTGACCCAATAACGGATTATCAGATTTTTACACTAGTGAGGAATGGGAACACTGGCTGTTTTCATTTGTTCTTTCTGATTCCAGGGGAGATGATGTTATTCTAGCTCAGGAACTGAGCCAATTATAAATTGGCAGGTACCAGCGATGAAGCCAGGACTTTGTTGGTCAGATACTAATTATCTACTAAGTGCCTCATTTGATTTTACTTTTACTTGGGTGCAAAAATAAATGCCATTTATATTGGTGTTTGATCAAAATATACAATACAATAATACTTTATTAGCCAAGTATGTTTCGCATCATACGAGGAATTTCATTTGCTAAGTCTGTCTTACAATATTAATCATTGTCTTATGCAAAATAAATGTTTTCCTTTGCTCACGAACATGAACATTACCTGAAGCTGAGTTATTTCTAATTCTGGCAAATATTTGAGATTTCATTTTGACATCTTTTCTTTATAATGTTTTTCATTCAGTTTCACTATTATCGAAAGTGCTCCCAGTGTTTTTCAAATTTGTAAGTTTACTCTGAGCATGGGATGGCAATAGAGTTCTACGCCATGGGAACAGGCCCTTTGATCCATAATGTCCATGTCAGCCTTTGAATTCCTTGCAATACCAATCCTGTTTCCATGCTCTTCTTTTCCAATTCATTTAAATACTCCTTGAATAAAAATACTTGCCTTCATTACCCCCTCTGACAGCATGTTCTAGATTTCAATTACATTTTCAGTGGGGAAAGAAATGTCCCCCAACTCTCTAAATCTCCTGCCCCTTACATTACACGGAGGTCCTCTGCTATGGGTGTCTCTGCTAAAGGCAAATGTTTCTCACTATTTATCTTTTCTCTCATAATTCTGAATACCTCAACGAGTTACCTCCTCCACTCCGGGAAACCAAATCCAGTTTATTTCTAGTCTCTCTTCATAGCTAAACACTCCATCTTAGGCAACATCTTGATGTTGATTTGGATCATTAAAGATAGATGATTATTAATGACCAATTGATCGTCTGGGAGGAACTTTGCAAACCCTGTTCAGTTGCTTGAATGGGAACAAGTTTCCTTCAGTTAAATCTTTTTGTATCCCATCTTCACGGGGTGGGAGATTGCAACCTTCACAAGGTCCGCCATGTTTCGACGAATGCAATCAACCTGGTGTGCACAATCAAATAAGATCAAATAGAACAAGTTGTCCTACAAGTTTAGGCTGTGCACGCCATATGCAAGAGAAGAAGATCCCATCTTCACACTGATTTTGCCTGCTCTGGTGCAATTTTCGGCTGGACTTTTGTCTTTGATCTGTAACCTAGGTCTGACGGTTTTTAAAACTCATTGTCAGGCTGGTTTGGCCAGCATTTATTGCCCACACTTTTTAAAAAGGAGTTGCACGGAATGTTTTTTTTACACAGATGGTGGCGGGTACTTTGAAGTAGTGGATGTTCAAAGTGGTGGACCAAATGGATACAATAGTACATTTATGAGGCTTTTAGATGGGCACAAAGTTAGGCAGAGAATGGAGGGATATATATCACGAACAGATCACAAAGCAGAGGAGATTAATCAAAATCTGAAGGTATGCGTTTTCACACTTCTGTACTTCTTACTTGATGGGAGAGGGGAGAAAAGGGAGTGTTCAGGGTGAGACTCTTCCTTGATTATTCTGGTGGCCTTATCGAAGCAGTGTGAGGTGCTGATGGAGTCAATGGAAGGGAGGTTTGTTGGATTGATGGTCTGGGTTGTGACTTCAATTCTCTGCAATTTCTTGCAGTTTTGGATGGAGCTGTTCCCAAACCTTGTAGCTATGCATGTTGATAGTATGCTTTCCACAGCATATCTGTAGAAGTTGGTGAGAGTTGTTGGGGACATGCCAAACGTCCTAAGCATCCTAAGGGAGTAGGGGCTGAAGATAGACACAAAATGCTGGAGTAACTCACCAGGTCAGGCAACATCTCTGGAGAAAAGGAATAGACCCGCTGAGTTACTCCAGCATTTTGTGTATCTATTCTTTTTCTCCAGAGATGCTTCCTGACCCGCTGAGTTACTCCAGCATTTTGTTTCTTATCTTCGGTGTAAAGCAACATCTGCATTTCCTTCCTGCCCATGGAAGTACAGACGTGGGTGTGCTTTCTTGTCCAGGAAACTATCATATGGTTGTATAAACCAATTGGTTCACGAAAGTCTCATGAAGTGGGTGGATGAGTTTTTACAATGATCCTGTCAATCCTGGTGATAATTTTACAACGATCTTGTTAGGATTGTGCAAATGAGATGGTGAAGGGTTGTGAGTATCAATAATTGGGAGGGTGTCTGTAGTAATTATCATGTTACACCAAATGTTGCAGACAATGGGTGCCCACAGGAACCACAAAGTGTATAATCCATGTTGTTCCACATTCTTTTCTTCGGATGAGGTACACATTGGATGAGCAATCTATTTAGAAATACTATTAAGCAACTATTTTGGTTTACTTAATTGATGGGAATGAATGATTTAGGAGGCACAATGACTGGGAGAGAAATTAACACAAATGTTTAAATGGTGATGAACCATTTGTTTTGTTTGTTGGGTCCTGGAAAGTAGTTTAGCAAGGGGTGGACTGGCTAGCATATTGATTATTATGTCATTCCATGCCTCAGTACCAAGACTACTGCCGCAGAAATCTCTGCTGAGGGAAAGTGAACATTTTAAGTCAAAAATTTCAAAGGCAGTTAAAACAGAATGCTTTCATAATCTGGGAATCACCGTTTTATATACACTTGCATGTATAGGAGATTGGCTAATGTGAGAAATGTGTCGGGTTGCTGCATTTTACTTATGTTGTGCTTCATTTTGAAGCATTCTCTACTGGCACAATGCAGGAGAGGAGAGTAGGCTTTACTCAGTATGAGAAAAAACCCCATTTTAAATAAATAAGTCGCAGAATAGAAAGTATAGGGAAGAACTGCAGATGCTGGTTTAAATCGAAGGTCGACACAAAATGCTGGAATAACTCAGCGGGACAGGCAGCATCTCTGGAGACCCTTGAAGAAGGGTGTCGACCCGAAACGTCACCCATTCCTTCTCTCCAGAGATGCTGCCTGTCCCGCTGAGTTACCTCAGCATTTAGCGTATAACGCAGAATAGAAAGTGTTGTTCATACAAGCATCTTGATAGCAGCATCTGTCTTCCTAATTGCTTGATATTTCAAACAGTTCGTGGATGAGCTGCAATTTACTCCATATAAATTTAGGGAAGCTTAATTGAATTTCTCAACTGGATGACTGCACTGGAGTTGTGTGAATTAGCCTCGTCAGCATCACTGTTCAAGACATTTGCAACAGTTAAAGCATGATTTTCTTTTTAAAGTCAGGTTTAAGGCACCAATACGTTAAGGATTAGATGGAGGCAGATTATTGGGAAATGTGGAGCTCTGATCAATAAAGGTTTGGGGTAATTGAAATCTATATGCATACCACAATGTTGATTGTGAGAATGTTTGGGTAAAGGGCAGTACAGTGACACAGAGGTAGAGTTGCTGCCTTACAGCGCCAGAGACCTGGGTTCAAACCTGACTACAGGCGCAGTTTGTATGGAGTTTGTATGTTCTGCCTGTGACCGCGAGAGCTTTTTCCGGGTGTTCTGGTTTCCTCCCACACGCCAAAGACATGTTGGTTTGTAGGTTAATTGGCTTCAGTAAAATTGTAAAACTGTCCTTGGCGTGTAGGATCGTGTTAGTGTAGGGGGTGATCGCTGGTCGGCGCGGACTCGGTGGGCCGAAGGGCCAGTTTCTGCCCTGTATATCTCTAAAGTCTAAAGTAAAAGGCAGCAAGGAGGGAGACTTTCTGAAGTGTATTCAAAATAATTTCAATATGTTTCTGACCACTGTGGAAGGAAGTATTGTGAGTTTTGGGAATGAAGTGGGCAAGTGCAGAATTGTTGGCTCTGGGAATGAGGTGGGAAAGTGCAGAGGGAGCCAAAAAACAAATTAAAAATCGTTTAAATAAAATAATAATGAGGTAAAATATCAATTGGCATTTGCAGTTTGTGTTGATAGAGCCAAACGTGCATTTATGTAAGCCTTATTCTGATTGGAATGTTACGTCGAGGTCACCACTGGGGTTGATGAAAGCAATGCAGTGGATGTTTTCTGCTTGGATTTTCAGAAGTTCCCGCACAAATGGCTAGTTAGCAAAATGAAGGTCTGTGGAATTAAAGGGTCACTGTCAGCATAAATGAGAAATTAACTCAAAGCCCCGAAACAGAGAGGTGTGATACATGGTTAATTTTCAGATTTGGAGGTTCATGTTCCTCAGGTGGTCGGTGCTGGAATCATCAAATGTTTGTTTTTTTTAGGAAACAGTGGTTTGCTGGCCTCGCCATCATTGCTTGCTCATCCCTAAATGCGAGTAGCCTTCTTGGAACATTCCTGTCCTTCCCATGTATTTCTAAATAAGCTGCAGGTGCTGAAGTTCCAGACACACGAGTCCCTTGATTTTCTTGTTGTAGAGGTTCTAGTTTTGGGAAATATTGTTGGAGCAGCTGAGGAGAATAAGTGTATTGGATTTTGTAAATGGTGCTGTTTTTGGAGCTGGACTCGTCGAGACATACGGATGGCACTTCTGATGTTGATGGTGGAATGGCTTTGGTGTGTCAGAGAGTGAGCCACCAGCTGCAGGATGCAAAAACATCTGGCCTTCACTGGTAACCACAGTATTTTATGTAGAATATACAATGCTGGAGTAACTCAGCGGGTCAGGCAGCATTTCTGGAGGATATGGATGGGCGGCGTTTCCGATTGGGTTCTGAAGAAGGGCCCTGACATTAATCGTCATCTATCCATATCCTCCAAAGATACTACCTGACCCATTGAGTTACTCCAGCACTTTGTGCTCCCTGCAAAATTCCAGCTTCTGCAGTTCCTTGTGCCTTCATAGTATTTTATGTGGCTTGTCCAGTTGAACATCTAGTCTTTCAGTACTGTTTTTGTTCACCTCTTTCCCCCCCCATCGCCTCCCAGAGGTTGGTGACGAGAGACTCGATGATGTTAATGTAATTCATTGACAATGGTAGATGGTTAGACTCTCAAGTGTTGTTAGTGGTCTTTGCTTGGCATTTCAATGTTGTGTGCTACTTAGCATCTGAAGCTGAAGGTTGTCTGGATCTCTTGAAGATAGAAATGGACTATTTGATTTGCAGCTCTTCAAAAAGTTGAATTGAACATTGTGCAATCTGAAGCAAATGTCCCAATTTTTGACCTATTGATGTAAGGAAGGTCATTGATGAAGCAGCTGAAGATGCTTGTGCTCGGGACACTGCCCCGAGGAACTCCTGCTGTGATGCTCTGGGGATGGGATGACAGACCTCCACCTGCTACATCAGTCTAACTTTGGCGAGGTATAACTCCAGCTATCGGAGTGGATCACCTTCATGCCTGTTGATATCCATTCTGCTAGGATCCCTAATCTCGTACTTGGTCAAATGCTGCATTGATATGAAGGGAAGTAACTGTTGCCTTGCCATTCGAATTCCATTCTTTGATCCTTTTTTAAATGAAGGCAGTAATGAAGACTGGAGTGGTTCTGGCAAAAGCCAAACTGGGGACTGGTGTGGAGACCCAGGTTCAAACCTGATTATGGGTGCTGCCTGTATGGAGTTTGTACCTTCTCCCTGTGAGTTTTCTCCCGATGCACCGGTTTCATCCCACATTCCAAAGATGTGCAGGTTTGTAATCTGAATTGGTAAGGCCTTGGACGTATGGACCTAAGGAGGGTGAGGGGTGATCTTATAAGGTGTATAAGATCACAAGGGGAATAGATAGGATGAATGCACAGTTTTTTAACCCAAAATAGGGGAATCAAGAACCAGAGGACGTAATTTAAAGGAGAGAGGGGAATATAGGGTAATAGGAATCTGAGGGGAAATATTTTCACCCAGAGGGTGGTGGGTATATGGAACAAATTGCTGGAGGAGGTAATTGAGGCAGCGACTATGAAAGAGTTAGTTATTAATTGATTGTTGTCATATTTAAACTTTCGTGTTGTAAAAGGCCAATTGTAATGCATGATGGGATTTGGACAACTCCTATCATGCCAGGTTTTTTTCCCTTTAAGTTGAAAAGTTCACAGCTCTCTTGCAAGCTTTTTTATGTAAGTTGAATAGTTCGCAGCTCTCTTACAAGTTTTTTTATGTAAGTTGAAGAGGTTAATCAGATAAGAAGGGGCCCAGAGGATTCCATTGGGGTAACTGGCTTTTGGCAAAGAGTGAAAAACAACTCCATATTTGGAGGTGGATGATGGTTTTTCTGTCATTATATCATGCAAATTGTTTTATATCGGTACGTATATAAGCTTCGGTGTTCTGGTATTTCTTTGTGTGTGCTGCTGGAGATTCAGACGTGAGAACCTGTTGCCTCTGGGTCTCTCAGTTCACACCCGTCAGACGTTAAATTAAAGCTTTGTATGGTCTTAAGAATTTGTACTTTGTCTATCTTTTAAGTGAACTTTTTCAACTATAACAACATTTAAAATACATTTTGACAGGTACGTGGATTGGAAAGGTTTAGAGGGAAATTGGCCAAGCATGGGCAGGTGGAACTAGTGTAGATGCGGCATGTTGGTCGGCATGGGCAAGTTGGCTGAAGAACCTGTATGACTCCATAACTCTTATCTATAGGCAGATGATGTTTCAGCTTGGGACCCTTTCTCAGACTCTCCATTCCCTTCATGGATGCTGCCTGACCTGTTGTGTTTCTCCAACACTAATGGGCCTGTCCCACTTAGGCGATTTTAGTTGTAACAGGTCACCGAAAAACCGGCGACTGGACCCCCCTACGACAATGTCTACAACAACCTACCTCCTAGTTGACGTTAAGCTACCAACAACCGGCGACCCATAGGAAGTCCACCTACGACCTGTAGGCCTGTAGTCGCTTTAAAAAATCGCCTAAGTGGGACAGGGGCATTCGTGTTTTGCTCAAGATTCCAACATTTGAAGTTTCTTGTTTGTTTGTGTGTGTGTGTTTGTAAGTGGTGCTTGTTAACACTATTGATAATATTGGCTGTTGGCTATAGGGAGAAGGCAGGAAAATTGGGTTAGAAGGGAAAGATAGATCAGCCATAATTGAATGGATGAGTGGACTTGATGGGCCAAATGGCCTAATTCTTCTCCTATCCCTTATGCCTTCCATCACTTTGTTGATTGAGAGTATATTAATTTGATAGCAATTATTGGGATATAATTTTTCTTGGTATTTGTGAACAAATCAGCTTTCCACATTACAAGGTAGATGATAGCGTAACTGCTCTGGGACAGCTTGCCTAGGGAATAGCAAATTGAGATTTAGATATCAGTACTACATCTGGATGTTATCTGGTCCCATAGACCTTGCTATAACTAGTACTTTCAGCCATTTAATGTTCATAAGACATACAGGTAGGTATAGAATTAAGCCATTTGGACCATCGAGTCCACTCCACCGTTCAACCTCCAGCAATCATGGCTGATCTATCTTTCCCTCTCAACCGTATTCTCCTGCCCATAACTTTTGACACCCTTACTAAGCAAGAACCTATCAATCTGCTTTAAAAAATACCCACAGCTGTCTGTGGCAATAAATTCCACAGATTTACCAATCTCCGGCTAAAGAAATTCCTCCTCATCTCCTTTCTACGGATATGTTATTTTATTCTGAAGCTGTGCCCTCTGGTTCTAGATTCTTCCACCAGTAGAAACATCCACTCCACATCCACTCTATCCGTGCCTTTCAATATTTGGTAAGTTTCAATGAGATGCCTTCTCATCCTTCTAAACTCCAGCGAGTACAGACCCAGAGCCAGGGATGTCTTAACAGCATTATAGGCCCCCGGGCAAAGCAGTGCACTGGGGGCCCCAACACTCCCAGTTTCTTTATGCCGAGTGTTGAGGATAGGAATGTTCTTGCAGCTGCCTCCTCCTGTAAGTCCAGCATTTTTACTGGATGTGATAGGACTACAGAGCCCTCATCTGATCGTTTGGTTGCATGAGTGCTTAGTTCGCTCCATTGCATGTGTCCTTACTGTTAAGCACTTAGTCTTATTTACAGCTTCACTTGGCCTACACATTGTCATTTTTTTTAGGTATGTTTGATGCTGTTCCCATCATACCTTTCAGCACTCCACAATGAACCAGGCTTAATCTGTAGTAAGGATCGCACCCGGGTCTCTGGTGCTGTAACACGGCAACTCTACCACCACACCACTCCGCCTCCCTTATAGTATATAGTTAAAGTGAAAGTAGGGATATGCCAAGTCAAGGTATTGCAGATTATGGCGGTGAACATTTCTGCTGTTGCTGATAGTCCATGGTGTCTCATTGAGGCCCAATTTTCTGCTAACTTGTTTTGAGACGTTCCCATTTAGCTTGATTGTGTTCCCTCACAGTAGAATGGAGGATGCACTGGTGCGAAGGTTGAACATTGATTCCATGAAGACTCTGCCATAATTAATTCTACCAGTGTTGTCAATGGCTTCTGCTGCAGGTACAGTCACAACAGACTCAAGTAATGTGTGCTCAGTGTAGCTTTGCTCATTACCTACCACAGACCTAGTCTGGAAGGTATGACCATTAGGACTTGGCCAGCTCAATCAGTGACGATGTTACCAAACTCTTCCTGCAGATGGTCGTTAAAGCCAAGGCCCTGAGTCCTTGTGTTATTTTCAATGCTTCAAAATGATGTTCAACACGGAGGAGCACAGGTTCATCAGCTGGAAAACAGTAGATGACTTATCACATTCTGATAATAAGGACATTATCAGAATGGAAGTTCTCACACACACTTTTGACCAAATACCAAGTCTGGAGTCAATGATGAGGATTCCCAGGTCTCCTCTTCTCATGCTTGTTTACCCATGTGTTTGTCCTGCTGATGGAACAGGATGTATCAGGGATTGTGATGGATGAGTCTGACCCATTATCCATAAGATATGATTCTATGAAATTACAGTATATTTCGATCGAACTTACTTGCCTAGTTTGTAAAACAGCTGTTTAAACTTAGGCACTATGGAGATGCTTGAGGCTGATTTTGAAAGCACAGTGGGTTGGGAATTTACTAGGAAATGTGGTAAGTAGTAAAGTAAATATTAGTAGACTGCACAAAGGCATAGGCTGCTTGAATAGGGATGCAAATAGCAAACTTTAATGCAGAAAAGTGTGAAGTGATGTACTTCAGCAGATGAAAATGAGAGAGAATATATACACAAACTGGCAGTATATGAAAATGTAGGAAAGAATAGAAATTCCTTGGTGGACTTGGCAATAAAATTTGAAAGTGATAGCCACATTGACCATGTGGTTCCCGGAGCATTTGGGATTCATTAATGGAGGCGTAGAGTACAAAAGCAGGGAAGTTATGTTGAACTTGTACAAGATACTGATTAGGCAACAAGTGGAGCAATGCATCCATTTTGTTTCGCCACATTCTGTGAAGGTTGTAAAGGTCATAAACAGCGTACAGCAAAGCTTTAATCATGTGGTTGCAGGGATGTGGGATTCCCATTGTTACATTAGATTAGACAAGCTTTGGTTGATCTTGAAACAGTGAAGGTTGAGAAGAAAGTATGAGAGGTGCACAAAAATCATGACTGGTTTAGATGGGGTAAAGGGAAGGAATTGGTTGGGAAAAATAGGTGGGCTGAAGATCAAGGGGACACAGGTTTAAAGAGTAAGGAGAGACACAAAGATACAAGGAAAACTAATCAGGCTGGTTAGCACACAGAATTCACAGCCTCTACGAGTGATGAGATGTATTCTGTTTCCACCACTCGTATAGATTCTATCAATGCCTTTAGAGAGGAGTTTAATTCAGCACAAGAGAGTTTAATATGATGGAATAAGGTGAAAGAGAAAGGGAATAATATTGCTTGATGGTATTGGTCTACTGGGAGCTGTTGATGACTTGATGGGACTCCTGTGCCATATCAAATCTAAGATTCTTTGTTCATCACCGCTATTTGCAGAGGTATTGTACCTGTAATATATATTTTATGTGTAATACAAAAAACATTGTTTAATTGTTTTTACTTGGTAAACATTTTTGAGTTTAGGCGTGATCTCAAATTTATATCTGGTAATTGATTTGAAGTTTAGTTTAGTTTCTACTTATTGCCTCCTCTTTACCTCCTCTTGCTTGCTCCACACTGCCCCAGCACTATAAAATCAAAATAAATAATTCTGTTCTTGAGGAAATAAATGGACCATTTCTGATTATTCTCAGTTTGCTCGCTATGTACTGAGCAGTGGTCCATTTAATGGGACAGTACATACCAGCTGTTCTCTACACACTTACATAATTACTACAAGTAAAACCTGCTTTGTGATATGTGTTGCTTATGAAAATTCATTAGTATTCACCAGTCTAGGAAATACATTTTATCGTGTCAGGGTAATCAAGCCATTGGTTTGGTAAATGAATGTGGCACTAATCTTATTCAATGCCAGAACAAGCAAAAGGCTTAGTTTAATTTAGATATCTAGCGTGGAAACGAGCCCTTCGGCAAACTGAGTCCACGCTGACCAGCGATCCCCACACGCGAACACTATCCTACACACACACACACACACACACCCTTGGGACAATTTACAATTTTACCAAAGCCAATTAACCTACAAACCTGTACGTCTTTGGAATGTAGGTGGACCCTGGAGAAAACCCCCCGCAGCTCACTGGGAGAATGTACGAACTCCGCACAGACAAGCACCCGTAGTCAGGATCGAACCCGGGTCTCGGTCGCTGTCAGGCAGCAACTCTACCGCTGTGCCACCATGTCGTCCTAAGGCTTCCAGAATACTATTTCTCATTTTCACCTTCCAGCAAACATTGGTCACCAAAATATTGGTCACCAGAGGCTACTGATACCAACTAGGCTGAGTGCTTTCATCATATCCTTCATGTATCTTTTGTCCAATATATTAAATCTGTAACACTATGCCTAGAAAACCCCCCAATAGGTCCCTGGTATAATGGAGAAAAGATCGATATTGATCTGATGCTTCAAAGTAGCACTGGATGATTCTTACAGGAGGAGTTACAGAAAAATAATTTGGGTAGTCACCATTCTTTACCTTCCGATGAATGGCAAACTGGGCACTGATGTGGATGTCTGCTTACACCTAATGAAATAATTGAGCAGCCACCCCCTTCTCTCTGCCATTCTCAGTCGCCTAATCAAAGACTTGTCCCACCCCAGTCATTCCTTCTCCCTGCTCCCGTCTGGCAGTAGGTAGAGAAGCTTGAAAGCGCGCACCACCGAACTCAGGAACATCTCCTTCCTCTTTATTATCAGGCTTCTGAAAGGTCCTTCCATAAGCTAGGGTACTGACTAATTCATCTCAACCCCATTGAGGATATTGGACTTATGGTACTGATGTGCTACAATGCTGAGAACTATATTTTGCATTCTGTATCTCCCTTTTGCTCTATCTATTGTATTTGATTTGACAATTGTATTTATGGATAGTATTATCTGATCAGATTGGATAGCATACAAAGCAAAGCTTTTCACTGTTTCTTGATACATGTGACAATAATAAAACTAAGCCACAAATAACATTACCGGTTGAGGAAAAAACAGTGTGTGTAACTAGAACTGGCACTCACGAGAATGTGATAGGATGTTCTCCTCCTCCGTTTACCATCACTCTTTATGTGGAAGAGCCTAACATTTATTTTGTGCTTTCTTAAAAAGAGATGTATTGTGTAAGATGCATTGAATGTAAGATCACATTTAACCTTTTATTTGTAGCAGTCGGAAGCTCTGACGCTTTGTTATAGCTTCCATCTCCTGATATGAACCTCCTCAATTTTTAAGTGAGCAGAGACCCCACACTGCGACTGCTATTAAATTTATTGAGCAACCTCTAGTTATCTCACCAGCAATGTATTGCTAAGGTGAGTTTATGGGTCTTGTAGATTTGAATTATCAGGAAACTTTCTGTTTGTTTTCTAAAATATCTACCTTCAAATTTTCAAAAGTTTGAAAGGGGTTGACCAAGTGGATAGGCTAAATATGCATATTTACCAGCATTGAAGAGAATTGTCTGTAATAATGAAGCTATCAAATTTCAGCTAGTTTAGTTAGTTTAGCTAGCGTGGAAACAGGTCTTTCGGCTACCGAGTCTGCACCAAGCAGCGATCCCTGCACACTAACATTATCCTACACACACTAGGGACAATTTACACTTGTACAAAGCCAATTAACCTACAAACCTGTACGTCTTTTGGAGTGTGGTAAGAAACCGGAGATCTTGGAGAAAACCCACGCTGGTCACGGGGAGAACGTACAAACTCCGTACAGACAGCACCCGTAGTCGGGATCGAACCCGGGTTTGGAGCAACGTTTACAAACATCGGCCTCAGCTCACACCCGTCCCCCCGGCATCCGCTCCCGCCGCCGGCCCTCTCCCTCCCTTCTCTCCTTCCCTTCTTCCCTCCCTCCCTCCCTTCCTTCTCTCCTTCCCTCCCTCCTTCCTCTCTCTTTTCCCTTCTCTCATTTGCTCCATCCCTTCTTTCTCTCCTGCCCTCCCTCCTTTCTCTACTTCCCTCCCTCCCTTCTGTCCTTCCTCCCTTCTCTCCCTCCCCCCTTCCCTCCCTCCCTCCCTTCTCTCCCTCCCTCCCTCCCTCCCTCCCTTCTCTCCTCCCCTCCCACACACACATAATGCACAGACAACTAACACACACAACTAAGTTAGGATGGGGTAGAAGCCCAAAGGGTAGGATGGGGCTGAAGCCCAAAATGTAATGCCTGGACTGGTTTTTCACCAATGGTTATTGGTTTTCCAGGATCTATTTAATTAAATTACTTTTTTTTTCATTTTACAGTCACTAAAACAGTTGTATTGTAACTATGTACTTTTCAGAGGTGATCTACACATTTTGTTTGTTACTTGTAGGCTTACATGTGTGCAATTTAATATTAAAATGTAGCTTAGATCTGTTTGGCCCATTAACCCGCAGGCACTATTTAAGCGCACATTTTGATTACTTTCCATTCTACCATAGAGATATAAAGTCTATAATAGACTTTAATTATATTTCTATGAATCTACAGACCTTGGCTGGGAAACTGGGGCTCACCAAAATTGTTCCCAATTGGGCCCCGCACCTCCTAAGGCCGGCCCTGGATGGATGAACAAATGCCAGACCTGAAAAGAGACAAAGGAATTGAGATGAGGAAAGAAGAGGTGTGAATTTCGAAGTCAGAGGAAGGGATGGATGTAGATGGAAGGGGGATGGGGGAAAGTGAAAGGTTGGGGGTAGGGATACAATCCCACAGTTACACTTCCTCCCATCCCACCTCTTGCAAAGACACCATACCCTACTCTAAATGTATCTGTTTTTATTGTATCTGCTCGCAAGAGAGACTTTCAACTCTAGGACTAACAGGATATACCTCTTTCTTAAATGTGGTCTCTTCCCCTGCTGTCATAGATGAATCCTTCCATCTGTGTTTCTCACCTCCATCCAGGGACCCCAGCAGCTCTTCCAGGTGAGACAGAGGTTCAAATGCACCTCCTCTAACCTCCTCTACTGCATGCTGTGTTCTAGGCCATGTCCCACTCCAATGCCTCTCCCCCCTCTACTATAATCAGTCTGAAGAAGGGTCCCAACCTGAAACGTTGCCTATCCCTGTTTGCTGGAGATGCTTCCTGAACTGTTGAATTACCCCAGCACTTTATGTTTTTTGCCTAAGATTCCAGCATCTGCAGTTCTTTCTGTCCCATATAATTCTAGCAGACCAAAATGTCAGCTTTGTAGATTTATATTTTTTCTCCACTTGGCAACAATTCAGCTAAGGTAAGGAAAATGGTATAAGGTTATTTGTAAGTGCAGGTGATGCTCACTTCAGATAAAATGGGTGTAGGTATGACAAGTATTCCCACCTCCCTGAGAGAGATGCAGGTCGAATAGGGCGTTGGTGACTTAATCTCTGAACCTGTATTTTGAAATATGAATCTGAAGCATTGCTGTTTGAAAGCTGGAAGCTCGTGATTGAAATGAGGCAGCTGTGAGATCAGGTGAGAGGAGTTGCCTGCAGTGTAATGATGTCATGAATTGGGCATTGGGACAACGCACACAGCTCACTCCTTCCAAGTAGGAGCCAGCAAGCTATGCGAGGTTACTTCAGATTACTCATAGATTTGACACGCCTTCAGTTACTAAATATACGACTTTTGCTTTCTGCTTAGTGGTTTGTTTTAAATGGGAAATTATTATATTGAGTAATGAGAGAGTCATGAGGTGACGTCTGATGCATTATGATTGAAATCATTCTCTCAGCATACCTCAAGGGCAAAGGCACTCCCTAAGATAGCAATAAATTTGACAGAGCAGTCTATCTCGGTTGCTTCTGGGTTTATGGTGGTGTTCTGGGTTGGAGAAAGACGGATAATATTATCGTAGACACAAGTAATTGCAGATGCTGGAATCTTGCATGGAACTCAAAGTGCTGGTGTAACTCTGGGTCAGGCAGCATCTATGGAGGACATGTATTGGTGACGTTTCGTGTTGGGATCCTTTTTCAGACTCTATTCAGATAATATTTTCCTGTTTGAGCAATATGCCAGCATATTCCCTATCTGTATTGTGAGCTTTTACACTTTCTCATCACTTTCCAGATGCTGGCATTGGGTGCTGTTGGCTGAGATTAGCAACAGTTTCACGTGTGATCATCGTTTTATGTCGAGTAGGAATAGGCATTTGACATGGATAAAAGGTATTTCAAATGTCAGCAACTCCAAAGGAGGACAGGAGCTAAGTGGACAAACAGGCAACAAAATTGGAGGAACAGCATTTCATATTTCGCTTGGGCAGCTTACAGCCCAGTGGTATTAACATTGATTTCTCCTACATCAGGTAGCCCCGGCATTCCCTCTCTATCCCTCCCCAACCCAAGTCGCACTAGCTTCTCATTTTCACCCTACCAACAGCTAACAATGACCTGTTTCCTTTATCATTGTTACTTTTTTGTATATCTTTCATTCATTGTTCTTTATCTCTCCACACCACCATCTATATCCCTCGTTTCCCTTATCCCTAACCAGTCTGAAGAAGGGTCTCAACCCAAAACGTCACCTATTCCTTCTCTCCAGAGATGCTGCCTGTCCCGCTGAGTTACTCCAGCTTTTTGTGTCTATCTTTGGTTTAAACCAGCATCTGCAGTTCCTTCTTGCACAATAACAATACACATTTTGATTGACGGCATAATTAACCAGTGTATCAATTTCATGATTGATGATGCAGGCTCAATCAACATCAAAATAATTAAAAGTATCCATGCAGTAGGGTGGGGCAGGAGAGAGAGTATTTGCTCCAATGTGATCATGAAGTATGAAGAGAACATTGATATTTTCAAAAAGTTGATTTTTAAAACCATTGAATGTGGTTTATTTTGCTAAAGTTCAGATGTGCCAACATCGTTCCACAATGGACATATTAAATGGTCATTTTCCTCTTTCGGTTTCAAGGTTTAAATATGCAACTCTCCTCCATATCTTATCTCCTTGCACACAATGCCTTAGTAACAAACGTAACAATCTCTTCTGATTCTTTGAAGTAAAAATAGCGATGAGGAATATAGCCCTATTGCTTCCTCCTTATACTTATTTATTTTTCAGGATGCAAGCATTGCTGGAAGGTCAGAATTTATTGTTCATTCATAATTGCCCCATGAGATGGTGGTGGTGGTGATCTGATGTAATGCTGAGGCTCATTAAGGCGCTGGTCAGGCCGCATTTGGAGTACTGTGAGTAAATTTGGGCCCCGTATCTGAGGATGGATGTGCTGTCTCTGGAGAGGGTCCAGAGGAGGTTTACAAGAATAATTCCAGGAATGAGTGGGTTAGCATATGATGAGCATTTGACAGCTGTGCCTGTACTCGCTGTGTTTAGAAGGTTGAGAGGGGACCTCATTGAAATTTAAATATTAATGAAAGGCATAGATAGAGTGGATGTGGAAAAGATGTTTCCACTGGTGGGAGACTCCAGGACCAGAGGTCACAGCCTCTAAATTAAAGGGTGCTCTTTTAGATAGGAGGTGAGGAGGAACTTATTTAGTCAGAGGGTAGATAGTCTGTGGAACTCATTGCCACAGAGGGCTGTGGCAATGAGATTTTTAAGGCAGAGATAGGCAAATTCTTGATTAGAACGGGTGTCAAAAGTTATGGGGAGAAGGCAGGAAAATGGGATTAGGAGGCAGAGATCAGCCATGATTGAATGGCAGTGGACTTGATGGGCCGAATGGCCTAATTCTACCCCTATAACCTGTGAAAGTGATCCAACTGAGTAGCTTGCGAGGCCATTTCAGAGAGCATTCATGAATAGAGGAGGGTGAGTAAGGATGGCAGATTTCCTCCCCTGGAGGACGTTCGTGAGTGAAATGGGTTTGTAGAACAATGGTTTTAGTCGTCATCATAACATAATTCAGAATAATCCCCACTCCTCCTCCCCAACAAATATCAGATTATCAACTGAAATTAAGTTCAACAGGTTCCATGGTGGGGTTTAAGATCTTGTTATTTTTTTAAATCAGGGTTCTGGTTTATTAGTTGAGTAACGTAACTGTTGTGCCAACAGCATATCTGCCCCTCTCCCACACCAGCTCCCAATTCTGGAACCGGGTGGAAAGCCAGCAGGGAGGCAGTGGTCAAGGGATAGTCTACCTAATGCCACGTGAGCATAGGCAAATGCCCACTTATTTGTGACCACTGATCATCGACTTAAGAAAGGGGGATAGAGCATACACTCTAGTCTGTATTGATAGTGCTGAAATGATGGTCGAGAACTTCAAATTATCACAAAAAATTTGGTCTAACCACATTGACGTGAAGGTCAAGAAAGCACACCAATGCCTCTCCTTGCTCAGCAGTGTACTGAAATTTGTCATGTCTCCAACAACTGTTATCATTTCTACACACGCACCGTAGAAAGCATCCTGTCCGGATGCATCGCACCTCGGTACGGCAACTGCTCGACCGAAGCATTCAAGAAACTCAACCCAATCATATATGCCAATAAGCTTCCCCTACATCGACTCCATCTACACCCTGGGCTGCCTCTGGAAATCAGCTAACATAATCATGGACCACTTACACCATGGTCATTCTCTCTTCTGCCCTCTCCCATCATGCAGAAGATTCAAAAGTTAGAAAGCACATACCACCAGTTTCAAGATTGATTTCAAGAACATCTTCTTCCCTGCCGTCACCAGACTCATGAATGGACAGCTTTTGGTGAATTGAGACGATCGAGTAATGTAAAATTCTTTATTTTTAAATGATAATAAAGCGATTTACTCGAGCGTGTTTTAAACAGCCAAAATAATGAAGCTTCTTCGAACAGGGTGGAGCTTGAATGAATAGTTTGCCAGAAGGCCGCGAAAACGCTCCCGCGATCACATGACCGAGCCAGCCAATAGCGAGGGTTTGTCATTCCCCAGGCCACCACTAGACTACCAGGCTACAGGACCCCCCCCCCCCCAGAACCCGAGGTATGGAACCGAGCGGGAGGCCGGACGCGGCGACCAGACCGCGTGGAAACAAGGGACGGGACAGGCGATACTGGTGGGACTGGCGAAACAGAGCCAGGGAACGGTAACGGTGCAGGAGAAACAGGAGCAACGGGTGAAGGGGAGACAGGCACAACAGGTGCTGCTGGAACGACCAGCGGACGGCCCCTACGCCGGGGTTGAGCAACCGCCACTGGACAGTCGAAATCCAGGTGGAAGGGCTTAAGGCGAGCGACCGAGACGATCTCCTCCTTGCCCCCGATATCCAGCAGGAAAGTCGCGACGCCGGGGCGCAACACCCGGAACGGACCCTCGTAAATTCGCTGCAGCAGAGACCGGTGCGAATCCCTGCGGAGGAATAGAAACAGGCAGTTCTTAACATCCAGCGGCACATACACTGGGGCTGTCCCATGCCGCGAGGTAGGAACAGGAGCCAGGCCACTCACTTTCTCCCGGAGACTCACCAAAACGGCCGAGGCAGGCTCCAGCTGCCCCCGAGCTGCAGGAAGGAAATCCCCAGGAACCCACAACAGAGAGCCGTACACCAGCTCAGCTGACAACGTGTCCAGGTCCCCTTTAGAGGCCGTACAGATGCCTAACAACACCCAACGCAGCTGGTCAACCCAGTCCGGACCAGTGAGCTGTGCCTTCAGCGCCGATTTCAGGTGCCGGTGGAAATGTTCCACTAACCCGTTGGCCTGAGGGTGATAGGCGGTGGTGTGGTGCAACTGTGCCCCATACAGCTGCGCCACTGCGGCCCACAATGCGGAAGTAAACTGAGCCCCCCGGTTGGTGGAAATGTCTGCAGGCACCCCAAAACGGGCAATCCAATGGGTCGTGAGAGCCCGAGAACAAGACGCGGCGGAGGTGTCCGACAGCGGGATAGCCTCAGGCCACCTCGTAAAACGATCCACGATGCTGAAGAGATGCGTGGCACCGCGAGACGGCGGCAGTGGACCCACCAAATCCACGTGGATGTGCTGGAAACGGCCCGAGGGAACCACAATGTCTTGTACCGGTGCCCGTACATGACGCTGGACCTTCGACGTCTGGCAGGGGATGCAGGTTCTGGCCCAAGCCGCGACCTGCTTACGGAGGCCCTGCCAGACAAATTTGTCCACTACCAACACGGAAGTCGCCCAGATTGAGGGGTGGGCCAGGCCATGGATGGCGTTGAAAACCCTGCACAGCCAACCCACGGGGACAATAGGGCGTGGTCTCTCCGTGGACACATCACAAAGGACCAACACTCCCGTTGAGCCAAAAGGGACGTCGGCCAACCGCAACTCGGAAGCTGCCGTCCTGTAGCCGTCCATCTCATCACCCGTGCGCTGTGCCTCAGCAAGCCCCGCATAATCCACCCCGTGGTCCACGGCCGCCACAGCCGGGAGGGCATAGCGGGACAGGGCATCGGCAACCGTGTTGAACTTCCCGGCCACGTGCTGTACGTCCGTGGTGAACTCTGACACGAACGCCAGGTGTCGCTGCTGTCGAGCAGACCAGGGGTCAGACACCTTGGCCAAAGCGAACATTAAGGGCTTGTGGTCAGTGAAAGCCATGAACGGCCTGCCCTCCAGAAAATACCGAAAATGTCGGATAGCCAAGTACAGGGCGAGGAGCTCCCGGTCGAACGCGCAGTAGTTGCGCTCGGGGGGCCGCAGATGAAAAGGCCAGCGGTTGCCAGCTGCTCGAGCACCCCTCCAACAGCCGTATCAGAGGCGTCTACCATGTGGCAGTCGAGGCGGCACGCGAGTGCACCAGCATGGTGGCCTTGGCCTTCGCCTTCGCCTCCTTCGCGCCGTCAAACGTGGCCTCAGCCTCGGCAGTCCACACGAGGTCCCGTGGTTTACCGGCGAGTCACTGAAACAGAGGGTGCATGATCCTGGCAGCTGCGGGCACAAAGTGATGGTAAAAGTTCACCATGCCAACAAACTCCTGCAGCCCCTTGACGGTGAGCGGCCAGGGGAACTGCCGGATGGCCTCCACCTTGGTGGGTAACGGGGTCGCACCCTGCGAGGTGACATGATGCCCCAGGAATGAAATTGTGCGGAGGCTGAACTGGCACTTGGTGGGGTTCACTACCAGTCCATAGTCCTGGAGCCGCTGGAACAGCACCTGTAGGTGCGTGTAGTGCTCCTGTTGGGAGCGGCTTGCAACCAGGATGTCATCCAAGTAGATGAATATAAAGTCCAATCCCCGACCCACTATGTCCATGAGCCACTGGAATGCCTGCACGGCGTTCTTTAACCCGAATGGCAAATGCAGCCACTCGAAAAGCCCAAACGGGATGATGGTGGCGGTCTTAGGCACATCGTCAAGCAGAACGGGGATCTGGTGGTAGCTGCGGACCAGGTCCACCAGATGAGCTGTGAAATCCTGGATGTGTGGGACCAGGTAGCAGTCCGCTGTCGTAACGGCGTTCAGGCGCCGGTAATCCTCTCATTATGAACATGCCATTAGCTTACTTCACTGCTTGCTGTACCTGCATGCATATTTTCAGTGACCGATGTACAAGGACATCCAGGTCTCGTTGCAATTCCCCTTTTCCTAATCTGACACCATTTAGATAATAGACATAAAATGCTGGAGTAACTCAGCAGGTCAGGTAGCATCTCTGGAGAGAAGGAATGGGTGACGTTTCGGGTCGAGACCCTCTTCAAGAAGGGTTTCGACCCGAAACATCACCCATTCCTTCTCTCCGGAGATGCTGCCTGGCCCGCTGAGCTACTCCAGCAATTTGTGTATACCTTCGATTTAAACCAGCAACTGCAGTTCTTTCCTACACCATTCAGATAATAATCTGCCTTCTTGTACTTGCCCCCAATGTGCATAACCTCACATTTATCCACATTATACTACATCTGCCATGCATCTGCCCGCTCACTCAACCTATCCAAGTCGCCCTGCATCCTCATAGCATCCTCTTCACAGTTCACACTGCCACCCAGCTTTGTGTCATCTGCAAATGTTTCTTATGTTACTCTTAATTCCTTCATCTAAATCATTAATATATATTGTAAATAGCTGCGGTCCCAGCACCGAGCCTTGCGGTACCCCACTAGTCACTGCCTGCCATTCTGAAAGGAACCCGTTAATCCCTACTCTTTGTTTCCTGTCTACCAACCACTTCTCTATCCATGTCAGCACTCTACCCCCAATACCATGTGCTCTAATTTTGCCCACTAATCTGTGTGAGACCTTATCATCGGCTTTCTGAAAGCCCAGTTACACTACATCCACTGGCTCTCCCTTATCATTTTACTTGTTACTTCCTCAAAAAATTCCAGAAGAATAGTCAAGCAAGATTTCCCCTTCGTAAATCCATGTTACTGCTGTTCAAATGTGCCATTATTACATCTTTAATAATTGACTCCAGCATCTTCCCCACCACCGATTTCAGGCTACCTGGTCTATAATTCCCTGCTTTCTTTCTCCCTCCTTTCTTAAAAAGTGGGATAACATTAGCTACCCTCCAAATGCACAGAAACTGTTCCAGTCTCTATAGAGCATTGGAACATGGTCACCAATGCATCCACGGTTTCTAGAGCCACCTCCTTGAGCACCCTGGGATGCAGACCATCCGGCCCTGGGGATTTATCAGCCTTCAGTCCCATCAGTCCAACCAACACCATTTCCTGACTATGTGAATTTCCTTCAGTTCCTCCGTCACCCTAGATCGTCTGTCCGCTAGTACATCTGGGAGATTGTTTCTGTCTTCCTTAGAGAAGACAGAATCAAATTACCTGTTCAACTCGTCTGCCATTTCCTTGCTCTCCACAATAAATTCACCTGTTTCTATCTTCAAGGGACCACATTTGTCTTAACTAATCGTTTCCTTTTCACATACCTAAAGGAGCTTTTACTATCCTGCTTTATATTCTTGGCTAGCTTACCTTCGCACTTTATCTTTTCTCCCTGTTTTGCCTTTTTAGTTATCTTCTGTTCTTTAAAAATTTCCCATCCGCCTGGCTTCCCGCTCGTCTTTGCCATGTTATACGTCTTCTCTTTTAGTTTTATACTGTCCTTGTCAGCCACGGTTGCCTCTTACTCCCATTAGAATCTTTCCTCTTCTTTAGAATGAAATGATCCTGCATTTTCTGGATTATTCCCACAAATTCATGCCATTGCTGTTCCACCGTCATCCCTGCTAGGGTCCCTTTCCAGTCAACTTTGGCCAGCTCCTCCCTCATGCCTCCATTGTCCCCTTTGTTCAACTGCAATACTGACACTTCCGATTTTCCTCTCTCCCTCTCAAATTGTAGATTACTATCTCCTAATGGTTCCTTTACCTTGAGTTCCCTTATCAAACCCGGTTCATTACACAACACTAAATCCAGAATTGCCTTCTCCCTGGTAGTACAAGCTGCTCTAAGAATCCATCTCGGAGGCACTCTACAAACTCCCTTTCTTGGGGTCAGTACCAACCTGTTTTTCCCAGTCTACCTGCATATTGAAATCTCCCATAACCACCCTAGTATAACCTGTTACATGCCAATTTAACTCCTGCTGCAACTTGCACCCTATATCTAGGCATCTGTTTGGGGGCCTGTAGATAACTCCCATTAGGGTCGTTTTGTCCTGACAATTTCTCAGTTCTATCCACAATGACTACATCTCCTGATGTAGTCATTGTGAATGCACAACTTTCTGGAATTACATTTTCAGCAAGAAAAAAAGTAGGGAAGGCTAATTCCAGCAGGACAAAATGTTTAGACCACAGCTTTGACATAGAGAACCGTGCTTTGTTAGAGAGACAAGCACAGGCGTGATGGCAACACTGCTGGCTCAACCACTGACACCTCTGAATAGAGGAATACAAGTATGCCTGCATCACCTGCACCATTTAAGGCATCGATGACTGCTGGGCGGACCACCGCCAGGTCCCCTGTAGAGAACTGGCTGGCAATCAGGAACCAAAGAGTAGGAGTAAACGGGTCCTTTTCAGAATGGCAGGCAGTGACTAGTGGGGTACCGCAAGGCTCAGTGCTGGCACCCCAGCTATTTACAATATATATTAATGATTTGGACGATGGAATTGAATGCAACATCTCCAAGTTTGCGCATGACACGAAGCTGGGGGGCAGTGTTAGCTGTGAGGAGGATGCTAGGAGGCTGCAAGGTGACTTGGATAGGCTGGGTGAGTGGGCAAATGCATGGCAGATGCAGTATAATGTGGATAAATGTGAGGTTATCCACTTTGGTGGCAAAAACAGGAAAGTAGACTATTATCTAAACGGTGGCCGATTAGGAAAAGGGGAGATGCAACGAGACCTGGGTGTCATGGTACACCAGTCATTGAAAGTAGGCATGCAGGTGCAGCAGACAGTGAAGAAAGCGAATGGTATGTTAGCATTCATAGCAAAAAGATTTGAGTATAGGAGCAGGGATATTCTACTGCAGTTGTACAGGGTCTTGGTGAGACCACACCTGGAGTATTACATACAGTTTTGGTCTCCAAATCTGAGGAAAGACATTCTTGCCATAGAGGGAGTACAGAGAAGGTTCACCAGACTGAATCCTGGGATGTCAGGACTTTCATATGAAGAACGACTGGATAGACTCGGCTTGTACTCGCTAGAATTTAGAAGATTGAGGGGGGATCTTATAGAAACTTACAAAATTCTTAAGGGGTTGGACAGGCTAGATGCAGGAAGATTGTTCCTGATGTTGGGGAAGTCCAGGACAAGGGGTCACAGTTTAAGGATAAAGGGGAAATCCTTTAGGACCGAGATGAGAAAAACATTTTTCACACAAAGAGTGGTGAATCTCTGGAACACTCTCCCACAGAAGGTAGTTGAGGCCAGTTCATTGGCTATATTTAAGAGGGAGTTAGATGTGGCCCTTGTGGCTAAAGGGATCAGGGAGTATGGAGAGAAGGCAGGTACAGGATACTGAGTTGGATGATCAACCATGATCATATTGAATGGCGGTGCAGGCTCGAAGGGCCGAATGGCCTACTCCTGCACCTATTTTCTATGTTTCTATGTTTCTATGTCTCCATCAATTTGGTGCCAAAACATTACTGTCAATAGAATCATTGACATGGGAATTTCAATTTCAAAGCAGTCGAGAACACCACAAACCTGCCTCTTCTCAGCCAGTGCCTTCCAGGAAACCGCCAGTAAACAGGCTGCCTCTTCCTTGGCTTATGGGCTGCCCTGAAGTCTGCTATAATTAGCACGTAAGAGGAGGCTCCTGGCTCTTCTATCAAGAAGAAGCAAAGCTGGTTTGGTGAGAATAACTAGAAAATGCAATTAATCACAAATTTAAGGTGTTCCAAGATTGAAAGCACCAACTTTTCTTGGAGAAAGGAAATGGCATCACAAGTGCCTGAAGGTAGAGACCCAACAGAAGCAGAGGAGCATGCACAGATTTTTCAGTGTTATAAAGGACATATATTGCTCAAACACCCAAGGCCAAACCCCACTGACAGCCAATAACCTAGTGAACATTACAGAGAAATGTGAGGTGTTGTATTTTGGAAGTCTAACATGGGCAAGACCTATCCAGTGAATAGTAGGGCTCTGGGGAGTGCTGTAGAGCAGAGGGATCTTGGAGTGCAAGCACATGGTTCCTTGAAGGTGGAGTCGCATGTAGATGGGGTGGTCATAAAGACTTTTGGAATTTTGGCCTTCATCAGTCAGAGTATTGAAAACTTATTTTAAAACTAGTTTTAGAGATACATCGCGGAAACAGGCCCTTCGGCCCAACGGGTCCGCGCCGACCAGCGATCCCGGCACATTTTAACACTATCCTACACCCACTAGGGACAATTTTTACAATTACCAAGCCAATTAACCGACAAACCTGTTCGTCTTTAGAGTGTGGGAGGAAACCGAAGATCTCGGAGAAAACCCACGCAGATCACGGG
This sequence comes from Malacoraja senta, assembly GCA_038087875.1. NCBI lineage: Eukaryota > Metazoa > Chordata > Chondrichthyes > Rajiformes > Rajidae > Malacoraja > Malacoraja senta. The sequence goes on from CM075977.1 coordinate 376,271,778, forward strand.
GAGAACGTACAAACTTCGTACAGACAGCACCCGTAGTCGGGATCGAACCCGGGTCTCCGGCGCTGCATTCGCTGTAAGGCAGCAACTCTACTGCTGCGCCACCATGACCGCAACGGTGGAGTTGGGGGGTCATGTTGTAGTTGTATAAGACATTGGTGAGGCTGCATTTAGAGTATTACGTTCAGTTCTGGACACCATGTTATAGGAAAGATGTTGTCAAGCTGGAAAGGGGACGGAGAAGATTTACGAGGATGTTGGCAGGACTAGAGGGTCTGAGCTATAGGGAGAGGTTGAGTAGGCTGGGACTCTATTCCTTGAGCACAGGAGGATGAGGAGTGATCTTTTTGAGGTATATAAAATCATGAGAGGAATAGATTGGGTAGATGCACAGGGTCTCTTGCTCAGAGTAGGTGAATCGTGGACCAGAGGACATTAGTTTAAGGTGAAGGGGAAAAGGAATAGGAATCTGAGGGGTAACATTTTTACACAAAGGGTGGTGGGTGTATGGAACAAGCTGTCAGAGGAGGTAGGTGAGGGAGGGACCATCCCAACATTTAAGAAACAGTTAGACAGAGATACATGGATAGGACAGATTTGTCGGGATATGGACTAAACACGGGCAGGTGGGACTGGTATAGCTGGGACATGATGGCCGGTGTGGGCAAGTTGGGCCAAAGGGCCTGTTTCCATGCTGTATCACTCCATGACTCTATAACTACAGAGAGAAGGAGAGGGACTTAATCTGTTCAGTCCTGTCACCACCCCTGATCGAAGGGAAGCCATGAAGGCCATGTATCAACTAAAAAACTGCAATTTGAGGGGAGTAGACAGTATCTGCTAAAATCTTAAAACTTATCGATGAAGACATCAAGAGCGCACAGCGCAGTGGAGAAAACCGGGAGCCTCACACTCACCTGCCCCACCTCATAGAGTCATAGACTCTTACAGCTTGGAAACAGGCCCTTCGGCTCAACTTGCCCGCTCCGGCAGACGTATCCCATCTAGACTAGTCCCTTCTGTCTGTATTCCGCCCATATCCCTCCAAACCTGTCCTATCCATGTACTGTGGAAGATTATACAAAGGTTATTCAGATTCCCCCAGAAACAGAATGGAAGTAAATCGTACTCAATCCAAAGGGACTACTGAAGGAGAGGAGAAGAGCTCACTCGAACTTCACGTTGTAAAAAAAAAGAATTATGCCCTTTGCAATCACTGAAGTAAAAATTGGTTTATTGGATTGATGTTTAAATTGTGCAAAACTAATATCCTCTATCAATGATTGACTGGTGAACACGTGCTACTTGAGCTCACATGTGACCTCTGAGCCAAGGTACTGGGAGTTGCTGAAGAAAATGGAAGTGGACGACAATTTAGCAGATTAGATTAAAAAGTAAAATGCTGTTTTTTGTTTTTTCATTTATATGGTGTTGCCACTATTTTGTTACATATACCTGGTAACTGCAATTGAGATTCAATGAGGTGGTCTACACTGTGAGACCTATTTCAATACTTGCTGTCCAATCAAAGTGCTTGGTTGGCAAATTTTTTTCCCAATTATTTTTGGAGCTCTTAACACAGACATTTTTAATGAAGACAAAGGGGAATTGGATAATAAAAAAATTCACTTGCACAATGTTAATTATTGCCCGTTTAATGTTGTTTGGAAGGCCACAACTGCAATTCTGGCATGAGGTTCCCATACATTCAGAATTGTACAGTATGGAAACAGGCTCTTCGGCCCATCAAGTCCACTCTGACCAACCACTAACCTAATCTAATTCCGTTTCACTCTACACGGCAGCCAAGTGAACCTACCCAACCACAAATCTTTGAGAGGTAGGTAGAAATAGGGGCACCTGGAGGAAATTCATGTGGTCACAGAGAGAACATGCAACCTTTACATAGACAATTACCAAAATGAAGATTGGATTAGAGGACATTAGCTACAGGGAGCAGTTGGACAGACTTGCCGGAAGTTGCTGGGAAACCTGAGAAATATATAAAATTATGAGGCATAGATAGCATAGATAATTGGAACCTTTATAATATTACTATTATTTACTATTGGAATACTAGAGGGCATAGCTTTAAGGTGTTAAAGTTTAAAGGGTATGTTCAGGGAAAGTTTTGTTTTTGTTCCAGAGGGTTCTGGGTGCCTGGAATGTACTGCCAGGTGATGGTGGAGGCAGATGGGGTAGTGTCATTTAAGAAACTTTTGGATTAGCTAATGGATATCCAGGAAATTGAAGGATATGGATAAGATAAGGCGGATAAGAGGTCTTGGCATCATGTCGACAGAGACATTGTGGGTCGAAGGGCCTGTTACTATGTTGTACCGTTCTACATGCAGGAAGGAGCTTACAAACCAGCATTATGAATATTGATTTCTCTCACCAAGTAACCTTTGCATATCACCCCTGTCTGTCCCACCCCCACGTGCTCCATTGTACTAGTTTCACTGTCATCATGTTCAATTCTGCTGTCTGTATAACTTGACGTATGATGAAGGAATGGGTTGACTGGGCTTGTATTCACTGGAAGTTAGAAGGATGAGAGGGCATCTTATAGAGACATGTAACATTCTTGAGGGATTGGACAGGGTAGATGCAGGAACATTTTCCCGGTGTTGGGAGAGTCCAGAACCAGGGGTCACAGTCTAAGAACAAGGGGTAGGCCATTTAGGACTGAGATGAGGAAAAACTTCTTCACCCAGAGAGTTGTGAATCTGTGGAATTTTCTGCCACAGAAGGCAGTGGAGGTCAATTCACTGAATGGTTTCAAGAGAGTTAGATTTAGCACTTAGGGCTCAGGGAATCAAGAGATATGGGGAGTAAGCAGGAACGGGGTACTGATTTTGGACGATCAGCCATGATCACATTGAATGGCCATGCTGGCTCAAAGGTCCGAATGGCCTACACCTGTATCTATTTTCTATGTTATCACCTATCCCACAGCCAACAATGGGCCATTGTGGGCTCTACCATCCGTTAATGATTATCGTCGCTTTTTGCATATTATCCATTCATTTGTCCGAAGTACCATCTATATCTCTCATTCCCCTTTCTCCGACTCTGTCAGAAGAAAGATCTCGACCCGAAACGTCACCTATTCCTTTTCTCCAGAGATGCTGCCTGACCTGCTGAGTTACTCCAGCTTTTTGTGTCTATTCTATGTTGAGGATTGGCCACCCCAGTCAGCACCAGCAGTCATTGAGGCTATGAGGCAGTTCTACACCATGCCACTGTGCCACGCATGTAAATGGAGATGGGCAATTAAAAAAAACTGCAGAGCTCAATGTAGGGCAATAGACAATAGACAATAGACAATAGGTGCAGGAGTAGGCCATTCGGCCCTTCGAGCCAGCACCGCCATTCACTGTGATCATGGCTGATCATCCACAACCAGTTCCCCATTTCTGCCTTCTCCCCATATCCCTTGACTCCGCTATTTATGAAAGCTCTATCTAACTCTCTTTTGAAAGCATCCAGAGATTTGGCCTCCACTGCCTTCTGAGGCAGAGAATTATATAGGTTCACAATTTTCCTCATCTCCGTTCTAAATGACCTACCCTTTATTCTTAAACTGTGGCCCCTGGTTCTGGACTCCTCCAACATTTGGAACATGTTTCCTGCCTCTAACGTGTCCAATCCCTTAATAATCTTATATGTTTCGATGAGATTCCCTGTTATCCTTCTAAATTCCAGAGTATACAAGCCCAGTCGCTCCATTCTTTCAACATATGACAGTTCCTCCATCCCGGGAATTAACCTCATGAACCTACGCTGCACTCCCTCAATAGCAACAATGTCCGTTCTCAAATTTGGAGACCAAAATGCAGATTTCAAAACTAATATTGATCCCACCATTGATTTGTTCTTAAATTTTGAGTATAAAACGAGGGCTGGGGGAGCTCAGTGGGTCAAGCAGCATCTATGCACCCAGCACTTTGCTTTTTTCTCAAGATTTAAGCATGTGGATTTTGTATTTCCTTGAATTTGATTTCCTCCTCATTCATTCCTTTATTAATCCAAGATCAGATTCCAGAGTTATTGGGTGTGATTCAGCACCCTGAGCTGCTAATGATACTAACTGAAGGAAGTGTATGATATGACATCATCCTTCCACTTTCCTGGTGGTGTGCCCTTGGCTCGAATATGGCAACATAAAATATTATAAATCCAGAAATGCGACAATGTCACTTCTGCTGGTGGACTGCTCTTGAAGGTTAGATCATATAGGAGCCAATGAGAGCTAGCTGACTAGATAGTAAATTGGCTTAATGGAAGGAAGGAGAGCGTGATAGTGGTAGGTTGTTTTTCAGACTGCAGGCCTGTCACTAGTGGTGTGCCTCAGGGTACGGTGCTGGGCACATTGTTGAATGTCATCTATATCAATAATTTGGATGATAACGTACATGGCATAATTAGTAAGTTTGCCAATTACACTAAAGTGGGTGGTATTGTAGATATTAAAAATGGTTTACGAAAATTACAGCAGGATCTTAATCGGTTGAGCTGGTAAGGTGAGGAATGGTTGATGGAATTTATTTATTTATTTTTTAATTTTATTTTTTAATTTGTATTTTTATTAGAAGCAATGTACAGTAGTATAAACCGCGGCATATGACAGAATACATTTTGTGTACAACTTCTCTTTTAAATTTAACAAGAAAAAAGGTAGAGCAAGAGAGAGAGAGAGAGAAAAAGAAAGAGTGAAGAGTGAAGGAAGTAGTGATGTGTAAACCCCTAGATTACCCGATGGGCAGTCCAGGGGTGAACAAGTGATAGCCTGTAGAAAAATAGACAAAAACCCATAAAATTATTGTAAAAAGAAAGAAGAAAAAAAAAAGAGAAAAGAAACAGAAAACAAGAGAAAAAAAAGGGACCCATGTGTAGAGATATATGCTTCATATCTCACCACACCCATCACCCAGTTCGTGAATCGGTTTATTTCCAGAGTTGTGTTGCACCATACTATAGTTGTAATAAATCAATAAAAGGAGACCATGTCTTTAAGAATTGCTCTGATTTTCCTGCTAAGACGAGTCTCATATCTTCAAGATGTAGCGTCTCAGACATGCTTGTGATCCACATTTTAAGCGTTGGGGTGGATGCATTTTTCCAAAATTTGAGTATAAGTTTATTTGCCATTATCAGGCCGTAGTTAAGGAAACGTCTTTGAAATATTGATAGCTCAGCGCAGGCTTCTGTTGTTCCAAAAATAATCAATTCTGTATGGGGGTCCAGTTTTGTTTTTAATAATTTTGTGAAGATTTCAAAGATTTCTTTCCAAAATTTATGGAGTTTTATGCAAGAGACGAAGGAGTGTGCTATAGTTGCGTCTTGAGATAAACATTTGTCACAGATGGGGGATACAGTTGGGAAAATTTTATTCAGTTTAGTTTTCGAGTAATATAGTCTATGTAATATTTTAAATTAGATTAGGATATGTCTTACATTAATCGAACAGTTATGTACATATAAAATATATTTATCCCATCTGTCTTTGGGAATTTTAAAACTTAATTCCTGTTCCCACTCTCTTCTAATTGCATCTGACGATGGAATTTCTATATTTAGAATGATATTATACAAGAATGATATTAAATTATTTGACTCTGTATTTCTATTCATACCTTCATCTAATATATCTGGCATCAGAGTTTGATATTCGTGTGTATGTTTTTTCAAATAATCTCGAATTTGAAGGTATCTAAAATATTGATTACCTTTCAAATTGTATTTGGACTGTAATTTCTGAAATGATAAAAGGTTTCCCATTTCATACATATCTCCAAACTTTTTGATTCCTAGTCATTCCCAATGAGTAAACGTTTTATCTGTAATAGATGGTTTAAACGACAGATTATTAGCTATAGGAGAAAGAAGAGATAGATTTCTTAATTTAAGAGTTGGTTGATGAAATTTAATCCAGAGAAATGTGAGGTGTTGCATTTTTGGAAGTCTAACAAGGGCAGGACCTACACAGTGAATGGCAGGGCTCTAGGAAGTGTTGTAGAGCAGAGAGATCTAAGAGTGCAGGTACATAGTTTCCTAAAAATGCCATCACAGGTAAAGAGGGTGGTCAAGAAGGCTTTTGGCACATTGGCCTTCATTAGTCAGTGTATTGAGTACATAGGTTGAGGGGTTATGCTACAGTTGTACAAGACATTGGTTAGGCCGTATTTGGAGGATTGTATTCACTTTTCGTCACCCTGTTATAGCAAAGATGTTGTTAAACTGGAAAGAGAGTAGCAAAGATTTATGAGGATGTTGCCAGGAATCGAGGGCCTGAGCTATAAAGAAACGTTGAGCAGGTTAGGACTTAATTCCTTGGAGTGCAGGTGGATGTGTGGTGATCTCATATAGGTGTATAAGATAATAAGAGGATAAGATTGGGTAAATGCACAGAGTCTTTACCTGGAGTAGGGAAATCAAGAACCAGAGGACATAGTTTTAAGGTGAGGGGGGAAAGATTTAATAGGAGCCTGACACAAAGGGTGATGGATATATGTAACATGCTGCCAGAGGAGATAGTTGAGGCAGGTACTATCAAGATGTTTAAAAGATATTTGTACAGGTTCACAGCATAAGTTTAGAAGGATACGGCCAAACGAAAGCAGGTGGAACTAGTGTGGATGGGACATGTTGGTCGGTGGTGGCAAGTTGGGCTTTATGACTCTAAATTAATTATATTTTCAACTTGGTTGAACATGAAGAGTAGATCCTCCTTATACATGTAAGAGGATCTGTTTGGTTGGGAAGTAGAGTTCTGAACTTGTCCAAAGGGGCAAATGGACTCCAGGATGATGTGTTGCCTCCCCGGTGCCAGGGTTCAGGATGTTTCAGAGTGACTGCAAAATATTCTCAAGGGGAAATGCGAGTAGTCAGAAGTGACATAGGTTGCAAAAGAGATGAAGTCCTGCAGAATGAATATAGGGAATTGGGCAAAAGGGCAAACGAATAAAACGCAGGATCTGAAGGGTAGCAATGTCCAGATTACTTCCAGAGCCATGCGCAAATGAAGGCATCAATTCGAAGATAGGACAGATAAGTGCGTGGCTGTGGAGTTGGTATCCGAGGCAGTGATTCAAATCTTTGAACCATTGAGATCTCTACTAGGGTAGAGATAGCCTGTACAAGAGGGAAGTGGGTTGGGCAAATTTGTAAGTGCTACCTGGAAGGGTTTAGTTTAGTTTATTTTAGAGAAATGGCACGGAAACAGGAACTTCGGCCCACCGAGTTTGCACCGACCAGCAATTACCGCACATTAACATTATACCTACACACACTAGAGAGAATTTACAGTTATATCAAGCCAATTTACATACATTTGGAGTGTGGGAGGAAACCGAAGATCTCGGAGAAAACCCACGTGGTCACGGGGAGAATGTACAAACTCTGTACAGATGGCATCCTTGTCGGGATCGAACCTGGTTCTCCGGTGCTGCAAGTGCTGTAAGGCAGCAACTTTACCGTTGAGCCACCATGCCTCCCTTAGACTGGAGTGGCAGGGGGACCAGTTTCAATGCAGTAGGAAAGCAGGGGGAGGCTGGAAGTCGATACAGAAGTCAATGACAGCAGGTTCAATAGACAGGATAAGGAGGAGCTCAGCAGGAAGTGAGGAAAGACGGTTGGATTAAATGGCATTTAATCCGATGCAAGAGGTCTGACAGGGAAGGCAAATGAACTCAGCGCTTGGATAAGAACGTGTGTCTGGGACGTTGGAGCCATTATAGAAGCCTGGCTAAGGAAGGATAGTACTGGAAGCTTAATGTACTGGGGTACAGGTGCTGGAGGCAAGATAGAGTTGGGAGTAGTTATTTTTTTTATTAAGGAGAATATCACAGCAGTAGTCCAAGAAAACATTACTGAGGGTTCATCCAGTGAGGCTATATGAGTGGAGCTGAAAACTAAAAAGAGGATGATCACCTTGTTGGGAGTGCACGATAGGTTGCCAAATAGCATATTTATTCCTTTAATTCTCATTGACTACACGATTGCAGGCTGCTACAAGACTAATAGAGTTGTCATAGTAGAAGATTTTAACTTTCCCGATATAGACTGTGACTGCCATTGTGCTAAGGCCTTATATGTGGTGGTATCGGTCAAGAATGTTCAGGAAAGTTTCCTCTGGCAATACGCAGATGGCCCACAAGGTAGAAGGCTAAACCGGACCTATTCTGTGGGAATTGGGCATGGGAACTAAATGAAGCATTGTGGGTGAGCACTTTGAGACCATTGACCACAGTTCTATGAGCTTACAAATTGTTATGGATAAAGATGGGGCATTTTGGTCCACATGGACAAGATGGTCCACAGGGCCTGTTTCTGCAATGTATGACTGAGTCGGAAACAATTTGATGACTGTTTCTAAAATTAAATATACTAAGAATATTGATGACTCAATATTTATTAGTACATACTGGGTAACTCTCGCAAGGATGGAGAGATTTTTGGAGCATTCGGAGAGATTTTTTCTGTAATTGCTCACGGAGAACGGGTGACTTTTAGCAGTAACATATTCACCTCTAAAATAATACTTTCTCGGTGTAACAAAGTATAATACTGTTCATTGTAATGCAAAGGGGATGCATTCACTATAACCTGTTGCTTTCTGTACACCAATATGTCTTTTTTTTTGCAGTATACAAAGGTTTGGATCCCTGACCCAGAGGATGTTTGGAAATCAGCAGAAATCGTTCAGAACTACAAAGAGGGGGATGAGATCCTTCACCTTAAACTGGAAGATGAAATGGTCAGTATTGTTAGTGGGCTAGTGGACGGAAGAATGACAACTTTCTGCCATTGTTGGGTCTTGGTTGACACACTTAAAGACAAAAAATGTATAAGTAACTCGGGTTGAAAAGAGGGCACCTGGGGAGCAATAGCCACTCAATTTGTGTGAGATTCTGCACATGGTCTAACAACACAAGTATTCAACAAGGAAATTAGTCTGCAGAGGAAAGTGGAGAAGCAACAATGCCCTACCCCTCACAGGTCAGATGTTCCTCAGAGGAAGTTTACATCTTTTCAGATGTGGGAAGGAACGCAGAAGGAATCTCATCTGTAATTATGTAAACTTCCTCTTGAAAGGTATAGATTCACTGTTGTATTTGTGATGACTGGTCAGCAGGTGTAACATTCTCTTCTGCTTTCGATTGTTGGAATCAGCTGGGAAGTCAGAAAGTTTGTGGTTTACACTCCAGGTAAATGCAGTATTGGTAAAGAATTACTGTTCCAGTTGTTAAATCTATTATATGTGATCATCTGCCTTCCTTTGTGGATGTAAAAGATCTGATATATTTGAAGAAAATAGGGATCTCCTTTTGCAGTTGATTTAAAGAAAAAATTTACTCCTTTGCCCCAAAAAATAGATATTCAGGTAATTCATTTTGTGGGATATCATGTGCATATTAGCTGCCATATTCATCTTCAGAATAATATTGTTAATGCTTTGAAATTACATGAATATGAAGTCCAATTGGATATCCTGAGAACATGAATAAAGCTACATGAAGTAGACCAGAAATTTGCTTTGCGTTGGATTGCATTGCATTCTGAAAGAAAAATGAAAAAACGAGGGAATCATAATTAAAATAGAATTGAGTGGCAATGTGCAACATTAGTAGAAAGATAACGCTTCAGATATGGCACCTCGAATGACCACAATTTGGAAGGATTGTAGTTTGGAACTTTTAATGAATAGAAATTAAGCCAAGGCTGGATGAAGGATGGAAACTGTGGACTTCCAAAGATAGAAGAGTAAGCACGGGGACTGGCTCTAAAGCCCACCACGGCTGTCCTGATCATGATGCCAATCTAACTAATATCCCTATCCCTCTATTCTGTGCCTATTCATGTGTACAAATTTATTGTATCCAATAATATGCAATCTTATCCACATCCACCACTTCCTTAAGCTGTGTTCCAGACATTTGTCAATCTCCGTGTTTTTAAACATTTTCATGCTCTCCTTTCAACTTTTCTATCTGTGCTTAAGTTTAACCCATGTACATTGTCTTCACCGTGCGTGTTAACTCTTACGTGAAATAAAGCCCGAGTAGCCTTGCCCCCGGGTCTGACACCACATCTGAAAACTGCTGATAAATGTAGTCAGAGACCAATAAGATTGACAGCAAGTCACAAATTTAGAGAGATTTCCCTCAAAGGTTTTAGTTGAGGCACATTACAAAGTAAAGATTCTCTGGGTATTGAGAATGGACCACGATTCTTGTTGCTAACCCCTGAGAGCACTTGGTGGGAAGAAATATTAAATCAATGATTACATTTAGATGTAATTTTTGGCAAATACAAGTCAAAATAAGAAATGTGAAAATAGGATAATATAAGAAAAATATAATGCATTGCTTAAACGATCAGGATCAAACAAATTAAGGGCTACAGTTTATATCTATTGAATAATTGATCATATCCACTTACACCACCTCCTTTAGCTGTGTTCCAGGCATTTGTCACTCCCTGTTTTTAAAATGTATTCAAGAGAGAGTTAGATTTAGCACTTGGGGCTAATGGAATCAAGGGATATGGGGGGAAAAATCAGGAATGGGGTACTGATTCTGGATGATCAGCCATGATCATATTGAATGGTGGTGCTGGCTTGGGGCCGAATGGCCTACTCCTGCACCTACTTTCTATGTTTCTATAGGTGGTCGCTATGATCAGCTCTCAGCCACAGCTTTTATGTTCAGAGACATTTTTTCTACATTTGGATCTGTTCTACACATACTCGTCTGGTTCACTGTGTTTGCATTCCTTATGGCAAAATAACATGTTGCTCAATATCTGGACAGCATGACCCATGGACTATAACAAGGAGACTCCACATTTGTGCTCTCGATGTGTTCTATTGTGTGTTTCTTCATTTGGAATGCAGATTAATGTATATTCTGGTAAATCCTAAATGAACAAACCAGATAATTTTGTAGGGAAACTCCAAACGACCAGAGCACAGCTCCTTAATGAGATTTAAACAACTCTCTTAACCCTTGTTACAATTAAATAATATGTTTTGTCCTTTGATGTCGTCATTTAGAGTGTTTTGGCGTTCATTTGTTACATAGAACAGCACAGCACAGAAACACGTCCTTCGGACCACAATGTTTGCGCTGAACACGATGCATAAAATCCTTTCATAAAAGCCTGTGCATGATCCATACCCCTCTTACCTGCACTGCCATGTGCCTATCTAAAATACTGCTCAAACGCCACGTATCTGCCACCATCACCACCCCTGGCAATGTGTTCCAGTCCTCTACCATTCTCTGTGGGGAAAAAAACTTTGCTCTGCACATCTCCATTAAACTTTCCCCCTCTCAACTTTTGCTATGCCCTGTAGTGTTTAAAGATAGTTCAAAGGTTTCCAATGAGATAGATGGTAGTAGGGGACCATGCTCTAGTTAGTGAGAGGACAGTTTAGTTGCATGATTCACAACTCTCTGGGTGAAAATGTTTTTCCTCATCTCAGTCCTCCTGGCCCATGATGGCTCTATATAGAGAAGAAGCTATCAAGGTGACATTGTCAATTTTGAGTCCACATGGATAGCCTACATTAAAAGCAGAAGAAGTTCACCACCTCTATTTAACACCAGAGCAATCATCGTTTTGCATTGCAGTTTATGTGTAATTGAAGATACAGTGAACTCTCTCATTCTGACTTCTGTAAGCCTGAATTCATCCAAAACTCATTTACCCATCTCTTTCAAAAAATTCCAGATCTTCCCAGTGCCTTCTGATTTATATTGAGTCCTGGTGAAGCAGTACCATGTTTTAAAACTCGCATTCATATTTTTCTGATCAATCTTTGGTCTTCCCGCTCCTCTTTCCCGCAATGTGGGTCCCTTGAAGGCAGACACGGGTGAAATTATTATGGGCAACAAGTAAATGGCAGAAGAGTTGAATAGGTACTTCGGATCTGTCTTCACTAAGGAAGACACAAACAATCTCCCAGATGTACTGGAGGACAGAGGATCTAAGGGGGTAGAGGAACTGAGAGAAATTTTCATTAGGCGAGAAATAGTATTGGGTAGGCTAATGGGACTGAAGGATGATAAATCCCCTGGGCCTGATGGTCTGCATCCCAGGGTCCTCAGGGAGGTGGCTCTAGAAATAGTGGACGCATTGGTGATCATTTTCCAATGTTCAATAGATTCAGGATCAGTTCCTGTGGATTGGAGGATAGCTAATGTTATCCCACTTTTCAAGGAAGGAGCGAGAGAGAAAACGGGGAATTACAGACCAGTTAGTCTGACTTTGGTGGTGGGAAAGATGCTGGAGTCAATTATTAAAGAGGTAATAATGGGGCATTTGGATAGCGGTAAAAGGATTAGTCCAAGTCAACATGGATTTATGAAAGGGAAATCATGCTTGACTAATCTTCTGGAATTTTTTGAGGATGTGACAAGTAAAATGGATGAAGGGGTGCCAGTGGATGTAGTGTATCTAGACTTTCAGAAAGACTTTGGTAAGGTCCCGCACGGGAGACTGGTGACTAAAGTTAGAGCACATGGTATTGGGGGTAGGGTGTTGACATGGATAGAAAAGTGGTTGGCAGACCGGAAACAAAGAATAGGAGTGAATGGGTCCTTTTCAGAATGGCAGGCAGTGGCGAGTGGAGTGCAACTGTTTACCATATATATTAATGATTTGGAAGAGGGAATTAGGAGCAACACTAGCAAGTTTGCGGATGACACAAAGCTGGGTGGCAGTGTGAACTGTGAAGACGTTGTTTGGAGGTTGCAGGGTGACCTGGACAGGTTGAGTGAGTGGGCAGATGCGTGGCAGATGCAGTATAATATAGATAAATGTGAGGTTATCCACTTTGGCGGCAAAAACAAGGGGGCAGATTATTATCTCAATGGGGTTAGGTAGGTAAGGGGGAGGTACAGCGAGACCTGGGTGTCCTTGTACACCGGTCACTGAAAGTTGGCGTGCAGGTACAGCAGGCAGTGAAGAAAGCTAATGGAATGTTGGCCTTCATAACAAGAGGATTTCAGTATAGGAGTAAAGAGGTTCTTCTGCAGTTGTATAGGGCTCTGGTGAGACCACATCTGGAGTATTGTGTACAGTTTTGGTCTCCTAATTTGAGGAAGGATATCCTTGTGATTGAGGCAGTGCAGCGTAGGTTCACGAGATTGATCCCTGGGATGGCGGGACTGTCAAATGAGGAAAGATTGAAAAGACTAGGCTTGTATTCACTGGAGTTTAGAAGGATGAGGGGGAATCTTATAGAAACATATAAAATTATAAAAGGACTGGACAAGCTAGATGCAGGAAAAATGTTCCCAATGTTGGGCGAGTCCAGAACCAGGGGCCACATTCTTAGAATAAAGGGGAGGTCATTTAAGACTGAGGTGAGACAATTTTTTTCGCCCAGAGAGTTGTGAATTTATGGAATTCCTTGCCACAGAGGCAGTGGAGGCCAAATCACTGGATGGATTTAAGAGAGAGTTAGATAGAGCTCTGGGGGCTAGTGGAGTCAAGGGATATGGGGAGAAGGCAGGCACGGGTTATTGATAGGGGACGATCAGCCATGATCACGGTGCTGGCTCGAAGGGCCAAATGGCCTCCTCCTGCACCTATTGTCTATGTTTCTATGTTTCTATGTTTCTTTCTCATCTGCCGCAGCTTGTACTCTCATATACGGATCCCCTTGGCAGCTTGATCCTCCCTAAATGCTAATCATGAGCAACCACCCCTTCTCCGTGCTGCAGCCTTCTCTCCCAACACCGCTGAGTATCATTCCTCTTTCCTTACGTAACCTGCTCAATGCCCACTGCTTTGTTGTTTGATAATTATCCCGTGAAGCACCTCAGAATGCTTTACTGTGTTCAAGGGATTAAGTAAATAAAGTTGATGGTATATTGCTTCTTGTTGCAGTACTTGAAAATATGAAAGCAATATATTTAATATGACTAACAATCGGTTAATTGCAGTGTGTGATTCGCTTTTGCATTGAGCTTCTGTCCATTCTCTCTCACAAGATATGCTTTATACATCAGTATTATCTCTGAGAAAAATCTATTCTAAATATTGCTAAAAATGTACTAAATAAAGCATCAAAGATCACACCTGCATAGGGGGTCCTTAAGAAAGCCAACAAATTTAATAAAGGTGAATATATTCTTCTGATGGAATAGCACATGCCTTCAAGTCGACTTGAGTCACAATATTTTCAGTGGCACAAGAGAGTGCAGATACCAGAATCTGTAGCAAAAAAAAGGAGAGCTGCTGGGGGAAGACAGTGTTCCCCCAGGCAGCATGGAAGGCAGCATGTGTGGAGGGAAGTGGACAGATGACACAATGCCGAGACCTTCATCGAGACAGTGTTTTAGGTGCTATATTCCTCGCCAGCATAAAAAATATCTATATCCGATGGCATTTGATGGATTTTTTTTAGGATGTTTACAAGGCATTATTAAATCTAATTTTTTTTGCCCCTTTTGTGGTTCTTGGATTTTTGCTGCAGCCTCTCGAACATCCTGTCAATTCCAAGGCAAATCAGTTGCCTTTCCTGCGTAATCCCGATATCCTTGTGGGTGAGAATGACCTGACGGCTCTCAGTTATCTTCACGAACCTGCTGTGCTCCACAACTTGAAGGTCCGCTTCCTTGAGTCCAATGCCATATACACTTACTGCGGTGAGTAAAGAAATTACAACCAGAGTTAGAGTGATGGTAGGGAGGACATCCTGCAGGTAAGATTGTGCTGATGCACTAGGTGCAGGTGGAATGTTTAAGGTGCCACCTTGTTGATATATTGAAGTAAACTACACAATGAATGAATGAACGATACGTTATTATCCCATGTGACATGTCACAGTGAGATTCTTTGTGTTGCATACACAAGTATGCAAAGAGTCGCCACATATATGGCACCGACAAAGTTACAAAGTATCGCATTTGGTCTCCATTGTTCTCCCTGCCCCCCCCCCCCCCCACCACCACGCTGGGTCCCTCTTTGTTCTCGGCGGCACATCCAGCACCCACAGCGACCTCTGGCACCCACGTGGCTGTCCGACCTCCAGCACCCCCAAAGGTAGGCAGAGGAGATGTGCAGAAACAAATTGCTTCTGCACTCTGTCAATGGATCATCAACTTCCTGACAGACAGGAAGCAGCATGTGAGGCTTGGAAAGCATCTCTGACCCGCTGACCCTCAGCATAGGCGCACCGCAAGGCTGTGTACTCTCCCCTCCCCTTTACTCTCTCTACACCAACGACTGCACCTCCACAGAATCGTCTGTCAAGTTTGCGTACGACACAACCCCGATTGGACTGATCCAGGATGGGGAGGAATCCTCCTACAGACAGGAAGTGACACAGCTGGCGTCCTGGTGCCATCGCAACAACCTGGAGCTCAATGCTCTTCTTCTTGCATATGGCGTGCACAGCCTAAAGTTGTAGGACAACTTGTTCTATTTGATCTTATTTGATTGTGCATGCCGTCGAAACAGGGCGGACCACGTGAAGGTTGCAATCTTCCACCCCACAATGCTCTTAAGACAGTGGAATTGATTGTAGACTTTAGAAGAGCTCCCCCTCCCCTCCCCCCCACTCACCATCAGCAACACTACAGTCACATCTGTGGAGTCATTTACGTTCCTTGGAACCATCATCTCCAGGGACCTTAAATGGGAGGCCACCATCGACAGTCAAAAAAGCCCATCAGAGGATGTACTTCCTGCGGCAGCTGAGAAAACACAATCTGCCGCAGGCAATGATGGTCCAGTTTGATACTGCCATCGTAGAGTCTGCCCTTACCTTCTCCATCATGGTCTGGTTTGGCTCAGCTACCAAGCACGACATCCCGAGGCTGCAGCGAATCGTTCGATCAGCTGAGAAGGTTATTGGCTACAACCTCCCCCCCCCCATTGACGAACTGTACACTGCAAGGGCCAGGAAGCGAGCGGGTAAGATCATCTCTGACCCCTCTCACCCTGACCACAAACTCTTTGAAGTACTTCCCTCTGGAAGGCGACTCCGGACTGTCAAAGCTGCCACAGCCAGACATAAAAACAGTTTTTTTCCACGAGTAGTAGCTCTACTCAACAGCCAAAGTCTGTAGCCTCCTTTTGCTCTGGTATTTTATTTCATTCTTCATATGTTTAAATTATGATGTTTTATTTTTAATTATCTACTGTTTATCGTGTTGTTACTTGCGAGCAAAGCACCAAGGCAAATTCCTTGTATGTTTACATACTTGGCTAATAAAAATGTATTCAATTCAATTAAATTCAATAATTTAAGAAGTTTAACATAATTAGTTGAGCTACTGGTTACAGCAATTTATATTTCAAATAATTAATGTTTAAAAATATCCATTACTGTTCACATATGAACTATTACCATCATCATTGGACAAGACACATTAGGAGAAACTGATTCAGTCTGAAGAAGGGTCTCGACCCGAAACATCACCCATTCCTTCTCTCTAGAGATGCGAGATGCTGCCTGTCCCGTTGAGTTACTCCAGCATTTTGTGTCTACCTCAGGAGATACTAAGACCAATGACCAAAAGCTTGGTCAAATAAGTACATTTTCACCAGCATCCTAAAAGAGGAATGATAAGGAAAAATATCTAGATTTAGGATGCCTGTGGGCTTGGTAGCTGAAGACAGTTCATCAATGGCAGAGGCATTGAAATTTGGGCGTCCCTAAGGCTAGATTTGATATAGTGCAGGTGTTTTGGAGAATTATGGTGGAGACATTTATAGAGAAATGGAGGCAAGGCTATCGACATTTTTTTTGAAAACTTGAGATCAAGGTATTGGTTAACAGGGGGCTGGTGTGGGTCAGCATAGTGATGATGGAGAGATGAGAACTGCTCAAAGGTAGGACACTAGCATAATGCAGGAGTTCACGATAAAGGAGGTTGCATGATAGAGATCAGACAGTAATGCACTGGAATAGAAGCATGGAAATAATAGACTGGATGAGGGCTTTAGCAGAAGATTTGCCAAGGAGCAGGCAGGATTGGATGATTATGGATTTGAAAATATGAAATCATAGTGATCATGCAGTAACGTGAATTGACAGTCATCTCTGGACCAAATACGAAACCAAATACGAAACAGAGTTGTGAGTCTGTGGAATTCTCTGCCTCAGAGGGCAGTGGAGGCCGGTTCTCTGGATATGTTCAAGAGAGAGCTAGATAGGGCTCTTAAAGATAGCGGAGTCAGGGGATATGGGGAGAATGCAGGAACAGGGTACTGATTGGGGATGATCAGTCATGATCACATTGAATGGCGGTGCTGGCTTGAAGGGCCGAATGGCCTACTCCTGCACCTATTGTCTAAACGATACTAGATTGAAGAGCAGAGTCCACGTTTAAAGGACAGAATTAAACAATGACTCTATCCTAAGTAGAAAGGGTGATAAAGAATGCTTTTGATACAACATATTCTCGCGCTGCTCCCGTTCTGCGATTCCTCCTGCTAACCGACTCTATGACCACTTTTTAAACATTCCTTGAACTTCATTCCTTTTGTCCTGTTTTCACACCTTGCACTTCCTTATCAATACATTTCCTTATCTATGTACCTCTCTCTCCCCTGAGATCAGTCTGAAGAAGGGTCTTGACCCAAAACGTCACCCATTCCTTCTCTCCAGAGATGCTGCTTGTCCCGCTGAGTTACTCCAGCATCTTGTGTCTATCTTTGGTTTAAACCAGCATCTTTAGTTCTTCTTGTATGCTTTTGGTACATTGACCTCCTTCAGTCAGGGTATTGAATTTGGAGTTGGGGTGTTATGTTACTGTTGGCGATGCTGCATTTGGAGTATTATGTTCATTTTTATCACCCTGCTATAGCAAGGATGTCATTAGGTTGGAAGGGATGCATAGGCGATTTACAGGGATGTTTTCAAGACTCAAGGACCTGAGGTATATGGAGAATTTGGACAGGCTAGCACTTTATTCCTTTGAGCTCAGGGACATGAGCTGTGATCTTATAAGAGGTGCATAAAGTCATGACAGTAATAAATAAGGTGAATGCACAGAGTCCCTTACCCAGAGAAGGGGAATCAAGAACAAGAGGACATAGGTTTATGGTGAGAGGGGTAAGATTTAATTGGAACCTGATTTGAAAGACATTTGGACACGTGTATGGATGGGAAAGGTTTAGAGGGATATTGGCCAAATGCAGGTAAATGGGACTAGCTTAGATGGGACATGGATGGGTTGGGCTGAACACCCTGCTTCGAAACTCCATGACTGACCAAAAACAATGCGATCAGTATTTTTTGTACTTCGCGACCAAATTTTGGACATGCAGTCGTAAAGGAGGGTTATGGAAGGGACATGGTGGGTTGATTACATGCTCTGGTTCTCTATGGTGTCAATAGTTGATGGTAGATTACAATACCAAGGGACCTGGGATGGATTTCCCGAGATAGGGATGAAAACCAGAGATTTTTGAAGAGGAGAATAAGCCTTCTGAGTGTAATTTGCTGGCTATGACTGGATTGTTAACAATGGAATTCAAGTAGGTAAAGCTTGCAGAATGTTTTTTGAAGGTTGATGTGTTCAATTGTGCCACAAAAACTGTAGGTAGATTTAGCAGGACGAAGGAGCTGGGTTTTCTTTGTCACGGATGGGTTTTGGCATCAGAGCCACTTTGATAGTGGGAAAGCATGCAGGTGCACATTCATGGACTTGTGAGAATAGAATGTAGGGCAATATATTGAATGTTTGTGCATCACTGGCCTTTAATATAACAATGGATTTGCTTATGACTAAGCTCAAGAGGTTGATTAATAGTTTACAAGATTTTTAACATAATCTGAGACAAATACATTGCAGTGAACTTGGTAAATATTGCACAACCAATATTGACATAGTTTAAGGTCTCTAAGGTCACAGTTTAAGCTCAACAATTGAATTGATTTTTTGAAACTATTAATGACATTTTTAATATAAATTTCTTCTTTTACTTTAAAATTACTTTAAAGCAAAAATAATATCCAAAGGGTTTTATTCTATTAATGGGATAATTTGATTACTGATAAAATGTTTTTCCAGTTTTACCCCTCACCAGAGCCCCTCACCGTCAGTTTTCCGGATCCTTCCAGCAAGAGGGTGGTCTTGTTTTAGCTCACCAAAGTGCAGACAATGAATATGAAAGTAACAGTGCACTTATTATCTCAATGTGTCACAGAGAGCTTCTGTATTTCTAGGTATCGTCTTAGTCGCTATTAATCCTACGAACAGCTGGCAATTTATGGAGAAGATGTCATTCAGGCATATAGTGGCCAGAACATGGGGGACATGGATCCCCATATCTTTGCAGTGGCTGAAGAAGCATACAAACAAATGGCCAGGTGAGTGGAATTAAAGGAAACCGTTGTAATGTACCTACATTTTAAGAAATGAATCATGCTAGACCAATAATATTTCAAATTTTGATCACTTCTGATACAATTGGAAACATAATGTGCATCTAACAGTATTGGCAACATGTTGTACAATCAAACTACTGAACTATTAATAGACAATAGACAACAGACAATAGGTGCAGGAGTAGGCCATTCGGCCCTTCGAGCCAGCACCGCCCATTCAATGTGATCATCCACAATCAGTACCCCGTTCCTGCCTTCTCCCCATATCCCTTAACTCCGCTATCGCTAAGAGCTCTAACTCTCTCTTGAAAGCATTCAGAGAACCAGCCTCTACCGCCCTCTCAGGCAGAGAATTCCACACACTCACAACTCTGTGTGAAAAAGTTTTTCCTAATCTCCATTCTAAATGGCTTCCCACTTATTCTTAAACTATGGCCCCTGGTTCTGGACTCCCCCACATTGGGAACATGTTTCCTGCCTCTAGCATAGAAATATAGAAACATAGAAAATAGATGCAGGAGTAGGCCATTCGGCCCTTCAATATGATCATGGCTGATCATCCAACTCAGTATCCTGTACCTGCCTTCTCTCGATACCCCTGATTCCTTTAGCCACAAGGGCCACATCTAACCCTCTTAAATATAGCCAATGAACTGGCCTCAACTACATTATGTGGCAGAGAATTCCAGAGATTCCACCACACTCTGTGTGAAAAATGTTTTTCTCATCTCGGTCCTAAAAGATTTCCCCCTTATCCTTAAACTGTGACCCCTTGTTCTGGACTTCCCCAACATTGGGAACATCTTCCTGCATCTAGCCTGTCCAACCCCTTAAGAATTTTGCACGTTTCTATAAGATTCCCCCTCAATCTTCTAAATTCTAGCGAGTACAAGCCGAGTCTATCCAGTCTTTCTTCATATGAAAGTCCTGACATCCCAGAATCAGTCTGGTGAACCTTCTCTGTACTCCCTCTATGGCAAGAATGTCCTTCCTCAGATTAGAAGACCAAAACTGTACGCAATACTCCAGGTGTGGTCTCACCAAGACCCTGTACAACTGCAGTAGAACCTCCCTGCTCCTATACTCAAATCCTTTTGCTATGAATGCTAACATACCATTCGCTTTCTTCACTGCCTGCTGCACCTGCATGCCTACTTTCAATGACTGGTGTACCATGACACCCAGGTCTCGTTGCATCTCCCCTTTTCCTAATCGGCCACCATTCAGATAATAGGCTACTTTCCTGTTTTTGCCACGAAAGTGGATAACCTCACATTTATCCACATTATACTGCATCTGCCATGCATTTGCCCACTCACCCAGCCTATCCAAGTCACCTTGCAGCCTCCTTGCATCCTCCTCACATCTAACACTGCCCCCCAGCTTCGTGTCATCCGCAAACTTGGTGAAATTGCATTCAATTCCCTCGTCCAGATCATTAATATATATTGTAAATAGCTGAGGTCCCAGCACTGAGCCTTGCGGTACCCCACTAATCACTGCCTGCCATTCTGAAAAGGACCCGTTTACTCCTACTCTTTGCCTAATTGTACATGAAGTTTTGCTTGTTTTAATCTCAATGCTTCCAATTTTTTGCATACTTTTATTATAGTTCATCAACTTATAGGGTCAAAAAGTTAATAGCTTGCATTGTTTGAATGTACATCTATTAAGGATTGTTGTACTTTTACAGATTGGGCTCAGAAAGCTTACATTTGAAGTGCAGCTTATCAAATAGAACTACATAGTAAATTCATTAGAGGTACTGGTTTAAAGCAGATTAACTGTAATGGAACTGGCACAGTGATTTGTCTGGAGGCTTCATTCTGCAATAAACTTGACATCAATCTTTTATTTCATTGGAGGCAGAAAATAAATGCCTGAAGGCCAGAGTGATCTGGGAGATGGCATGCGTTTTGAAAAGAGTAAGAACCAATAGAAGAGAATCAGATTCAGTTAAATCCTGCAGATTGTAATCAGGGCTGCCTTAAATTGTTCCACACAGATGAACATATGATTGATGCCCCGAAACCTTAATGATTAAAAAAGTAGAGTAGCCTTCAATACAAACACACGAGTACTTTTTTTTGTCATTTTTCTTTTGTTGTTGTTGCTTCTGCTCAAGGCATTGCTGTGTTAAAAGACCATTAGTACATTTTGCACTTTGCATTCCACCCCCTTCCCCTGCAGTTTTATTCCCTCATGCGTGAGTCTGGAAATGAATGTCGGCAAGCTGTGCGTTGGGTAGGGCTGAGGGTTCATCATCGGTGAGCCTTGTCCTTGCTGAAGAGTAAAATCATGCCCTCTTCAGCAACAGTGACTGATTTCTATCATTAAGTAGCTCATTGGAGGTGAGAGGGGGAAAGTTTAATGAAGATGTGCCAGGCAAAACTTTTACATAGAAGTGGGAGCTGGAAAGCATTGCCAGGGGTGGTGGTGGAGGCAGATGTGATAGTGGTATTTAAGAGGCTTGTAGATGGGTACATGGATATTGAGGGATGTGGATCATGTATAGGCAGATGAGATCAGTTTAACTTGACTTCATGTTTGGCACAGACGTTAAGTTCCTTTGCTATGTTCTATTACACCCTTCATCCCCGACAACCAATGCCTCTCTAATCTTTTCCACATCATTCCCAGGCCTGGTGAGCTGGGCCATGTCTGGTGATCTTTTCTAGTCCTCGGTTAGATCAGTTCAAATAGCTGAATAGGATGGGTTCTTGTTTGCAACTGTTTATGGTAACTAATGACCACCACACAAGATTGAATGAACTTGGTAATAACTCTTTGTTTGTTATGAGCAAAATAAACAATCTAAACCAAATAAAAATGAACCCAAAGGGTACAAAATACTCAGCAGGAGACCAAAAAGGTTTGCAGCCAAAGGGTATAATGCACCTCTTGTGTGCCAGATTCTTCCTTGGTTACTGTATGGAGGATATTGAGATTCTGGTCAAAAATGCAGAAAATAACTGGATCTCAAAATCTCAATGTGGTACTTAACAGATTTTTGCCATTTGGATATAATGACTCGTGTTAGGTATTATTTTTTACCTTTCTGAATACAGAGGCATAGCCTGAGAGTCCCTGTTTGGCATCCCGTATGAGATGGTTCAAGTGGGGAGTCCAGCACAGAGCATCTTAGTGCAGCCTGTAAAAGCAGTCCTATTATGGTGCCCACATTATGAGACATATACGGTACAAGTAAATGTCTGTATGCACCAAAAAACTAATTTCCAACTGATCTTGCAGTCACCCACATCAATAAAAGAGCTCATATAGACAAGTATGAAGAAGGGTCCCAATCCAAAACGTCACCCATCTTCTTCTTCCAGAGGTGCTAGCTGACTTAGACTTTAGTTCAGACCTTAGAGATACAGCACGGAAACAAGCGCTTCAGCCCACTGTGTCCACACTGACCAGTGATCACCCTGTACACTAGCACTATCCTACCCACTAGGGACAATTTACAACTTAATTTTTTTACCAAAACCAATTAAGCTACAAGCCTGGAATGTGGGAGGAAGCCAGAGCACCCGGAGGAAACCCCATGTGGTCACAGAGAGAACATATAAACTCCGTACAGTTACTCCAGAACTTTGTGTCTATCTTTGGTATAAACCAGCATCTGCAGTTCTTTGTTTCTATTGGCAAAATTAAATGTAGCACCACCTTAGTAGCAGATTAAAATTTGTTTTTACATATTTTAACATAGAAAACCCAGGAATTCTGTTGAAGTTTCAAAACCATTATTGCTAGATTGCTGCTAAGGCATGACAAAATATTAATGTTTCTGAATATATCTGACATGGACAAACAAGCTAATAAAAATCAAACAATGGGGAAAAACACTGTCACATCAATGCTCCTAAGCTCTCTTTGTACCCCAAGTTTTATTTGAAAAGCAAACAAATGCTGCAGAGGTTGGAAATATGTAGTAACAACACAACAGAACAGGTAGCCACTCTTGAGTCGAGGCAAACTGAGTTAATGTTTCAGGTTGATAACCTTCTGTCAGGATGAGGAAAAGTTAGAAAAATAAAATTTTATGTTGAAGGGAAAAGGATAAGCAGCGCTCGCAATTAGCAGTTGCCCGGGTGCCCCTGACCACTCAAAGCGCCGCCGGGCAACCTAAACGCCGAGTCATTTTGCCCGGCTTGGCAACCAGATACTGGTTTGTACCGAAGATAGACACAAAAAACTGGATTAACTCCGCGGGTCAGGCAGCATCTCTGGAGAAAAGGAACTCGACGTGTTGTGTCGGTGACGGCTGTGTTGCGGGGCAAATATACTAGGTGCGGGGTGATGAAGTGTCGGAGCGGATGACGGGCTCCGAACAGCGGCAGCAGCGTCCGCGACAGCGGCTCCATCTCCTCCTCCTCCCTGATAGCGACCGCTGCTTGTTTCAAAACAAACCCTCCCGCACGCCGAGGGAGGGAGGGAGGGAGGGAGGGAGGGGGAGGCCTC
This sequence comes from Malacoraja senta, assembly GCA_038087875.1. NCBI lineage: Eukaryota > Metazoa > Chordata > Chondrichthyes > Rajiformes > Rajidae > Malacoraja > Malacoraja senta. Next base: position 376,295,599 of record CM075977.1, read on the forward strand.
GGCGTGCGGGAGGGTTTGTTTTGAAACAAGCAGCGGCCGCTATCAGGGAGGAGGAGGAGATGGAGCCTCTGCTGCCGCTGTGCATGGCCCGTCATTCGCTCTGACCCTTCTGAAGCAGCTGCACCAAAGATCTTATAGCTATAGGATCTCTGAGCTGCACCGCCCGGCCCCGCACCTTGCTGTTGGCTGGCGGACGAGGGAGGCGATGGCGAGGAGTTCCCAACGGCCAATTCCCAACGGGGCGATGTTGTCCGAGGAGCGCTGACCTTCCTTCCTCCCCACCTCGCTCCCTCTCACTCTCTCTCTCTCTCTCTCTTGTACGCCCCCTCCACCCCCCCCTTTATCCTGGGACCCCTCCACTCCATCCCGCACTGATCCCCATTCCGCCCTCTATTCAGTCCTCACTGACATCCCCTGTGCTCCCCTCCCAATCAACCCCCCCCATCTATTCATCCTGCGCTGATCACCCTATCCACCTCGCATTGATTCTCCTGCCACCCCCACCCCCCCCATCCATCCTCCACTGGTTCCCCAATTCACCCTGTACTTACCCCTTTCCCATCCATCCTGCACTTCTCCTCCATCCATCCTGTACTGATCCCCCATCCATCCTGTACTAATCCACGCATTCATCCCGTACTAACCCACCCTCCATTTACCCTGCACCTTCCCCTCATTCATCCTGTAGTGATCCCCCATTCATCCTGCACAGACCCTCCGATCCACACTGTACTGACCCCCCCCCCCATTCATCCTGCGCTGATCTCCCCCCCCCCATCCATCCATCCTGTATTGATCCTCCCATTCAAGAAGAATGGGGGGAACAGTCTGAGGAAGGGTCTCGACCCGAAATGTTGCCTATTTCCTTCGCTCCATAGATGCTGCCTCACCCGCTGAGTTTCTCCAGCACTTTTGTCTACCCCATCCATCCTGTACTGAACCCCCCCATTCAACACCACTGACATCCCCCGTGCTCTCCCCTCACAATTTTACTTACTCCAACCAACACATACTAATTCACCTGCCTCAATCCATCCATTCTGCACCGACTGCCTTCTAACCCCCCCCCCCCCCCCCACACCCGCCATCTATCCACCCCGCACTGATTCACACACACCCTCCTCCCTGACCCTATTGTGCTGGAAATGTCTTCAGAGCGAACATTGACTATGTTTGATAACGGAATGCAATCAAATGTGTTTTAATTCCCAATGTTATTATTTGTTTTAATCCATAAAGATCGATTAATTAAATTGTGAACACGTGAAACATTAAAACCACAGTGTTCGATTGTCACTGCTGCCGTTGACACGTTTTTACAGAATTCATTTAACGGCAAATCAATGCTCTTAATATGGAGTATCAGTACTTTAGTTATTTAATGAGCAACATCCACAACTATACGTTGGATTTATCCAGGTTTTACTTCTACAGTCAATCATATACATCACAAATTTGGTCAGGAGATATTTCAGTTGAAATTTTAATGTTAATTCTGAAGTGGGAATGATGGAAACAGCGTTTATCAATAATTTTTTTTAAATCTGGTGCGTACAAACTGGGTATTTACATTGCTGTTCACAACACGTACATTTAATCTGAATGTCCGGTAATGTGGCGATTTGACACCTTTAAATATATTACCAAAAGAACATTTGCTGCAGTTATGTCCTTTGGCCATCTCTTGTCAGCTAGTGTAATGTTTAACCTGTCAGCTGGGTATAGTTGGTTTTAACAGCTATTATCATAAAATGCCTGTAGAAATGTCCTTGCAACCTGTATATTTTGTTGTGGATAAATTATGTGGGAAGCGAGAGTGTTTCTGTGCCAATAGCAATAACGACCCATGCTATGGCCATGTTATGGTAATTTTCGGTCCTTCACAGAAAACATGCTTGCATCAATCAATCTGTAGTGTGCATGGTTAAGCATGGAACTCTGGAACTCTCTGCCACAGAAGGTAGTTGAGGCCAGTTCATTGGCTATATTTAAGAGGGAGTTAGATGTGGCCCTTGTGGCTAAAGGGATCAGGGGGTATGGAGAGAAGGCAGGTACAGGATACTGAGTTGGATGATCAGCCATGATCATATTTAATGGCGGTGCAGGCTCGAAGGGCCGAATGGCCTACTCCTGCACCTATTTTCTATGTTTCTATGTTTCTATATATGTTACCATGGTCCAGGATTTATTGACACAGGTTGATCATATGCTGAATAATCCAACCACATTGTTGTTTGGAAGTGGAAAGAACTAATAGAAATTGCATTAATTGCAATGTGTAAAAAGAGTTGAGATACTGTCTTATAATTTTGCTGCATGTCATTGTGGTATATATCATGTCGTGCTTGGTGAATATGTTTAGTTTGTGACTTTATTTGAAGCAGAAATAATATGTGAATGCTTCATTGAGTATAATTCAGACTGGTAACTACGCACTTCATCCGAGCACATTATCGCACGCGTCATGCAAGCCATCTTAAATGACCACCTAAACTGTCAGTTGGCAACCTAAAAAGCTACCAAGGTTGCCCGGCTGGTAACAGGGAAAAAAAGTTAAGCGAGAGCCCTGATAAGCTTGGAGAGGTCAAAGGTCTGTGATAGGGTGGAGACCAAAGAGACTGTTACAAATGGTGGTCTCAGCTGAAAGATGGTGGTGAAAGCTTGTTAATTGCAGACGACAAGACATAAATAAAAGTAGAAGAATGATGTGAGTAGGGAAAAAACAGTGCTATGTCACACATCATTGCAGATAGTGGATATACGAAAAGAGATAATGCTGAAATATGCAGGCAATCAGGCAGCATATGAGGAGAGCAAAAGCGAGCTGACATTACAGGTTGGTGACCATTCACATGCCAATTCTAACACAACCGGGAAAGATTGGTTATCTGAAACAGTTGAATTCAATGTTGGCCCCCGAAGGTCGTAACATGTCAACCTGGAAGGTGTATCTTGAGGTTAAGTTAGACTTTGGTGATGTATTGGAAGAGGCTGATGTCAGAAATTAGTGAAAATAGGGTAAAGGTCTAAATATAATAAAAATCGGAGGTTTGGGTTTTTTCCTGATGGATTGAAGTGATCCACAAAGCAGCCACTCAGATTGCATTTGTTTTCCCCAATTTTAAGTGCTCCACCATATGCAGCTTTGCCTTCAGGTGCTGGGGCCACAAAGTCCAGATTTTCCTTTATAGTTCTCTTTCTTCCTCACAAGATGTTTCTTGAAGGCCATTTCTTCAATCAGACTATGCGTTTGCCCTGACATTTCAATGTGTGGGTCAGTGTCAGAATTTGTTTGATAATGCTCCATTGAAATGCCTTGGGATATTATATTACATTAAAGACACCAAATAAATACAATGTTTTTTTTGGATCTGTTCTTTGGTTTCAGGAGCTTTCATTCTCCTGAATTTAACAAAAGACCTTTCTGTATGATGCATCTCCTTTGAACTGTAAGAACTGTAAGAATTGTTCACAAAAGCTATTTGAAAGCTACCCGTCAGAATTCAGTCAGTTGGAACAAGTGAAACAAAAATTCAATAGTCAAGTTGCATCTACAATATTTTCTTTATCTGGGTAAATCCATGAAACCAGTTGCTAAACATGGTCAATTTTTCCCAATTTTATCATTTGCACACTGAAAATGTCAAGTTTGTAAGAGCATTGTCTTTGTAAAATTGTTTTAACATCACTCATTAAACGTAATCACAATGAAAACATTGGAACACTGATAAGGGAGTAGGCTCTTTTGTCTCTGAGCTCTACTCCATATTCAATCAGATAATGGCGAATCTGTGACCAAACGCCATATACTTATATGTGTTAAAGAAGGAACTGCAGATGCTGGAAAATCGAAGGTACACAAAAATGCTGGAGAAACTCAGCGGGTGCAGCAGCATCTATGGAGCGAAGGAAATAGGCAACGTTTCGGGCCGAAACCCTTCTTCAGACTGATAGGGGGTGGGGAGAAGAAAGGAAAAAAGGAAATAGGCGGAGGAGGAGCCCGAGGGCTGGGGGAGGGGAGGAGACAACCAGAGGGCTGATGAAGGGGAGGGGACAGCAAGGGCTAGCAGAATTGGGAGAATTCAATGTTCAAGCCCCCAGGATGTAGACTTATATACCTGCATATCACTATTTTGGTTGGTACCTTTGACTATCAACAATCATCAGATTTTAAACTACCAATTGACATAGCATAATTTGTTTAAATTAGCTTTTCAGCAACGTTGGCAAAGCTAACATTTTTTGCCTACCATGTTTTTCCCATGAAAGTGGTGGCTGGTGCCTCACTTGAACGTTTGGAATTGGTGGAGGCTGGTTTGTGTGATTGACTGGGCTACACCCAGAACTCACTGCAGTTTCTGCAGCCTTGGGCTGAGCAGTTACCATACCAAAAGGCCGAATGGCCTACTCCTGCACCTATTTTCTATGTTTCAAACAAATGCATCGAGAAGGTGCATCTATAGAAATTGGTAAGTTGTTGGGGACATGCAGAATCTCCTTGTTCTTCTGATGAAGTAAAGGCATTGCTTGTGCTTTTCAATGCAGTTAGGCAGAGAATTCATGAAGTTAGATCTAGCAATGATATATCTTCCAGAAAGAGCAGAGATATTTCTTCCAGGTTAAGATGGTGGGTGATTTTGTGGGGAACATGCTGAACATTTTCTTTTGATAACATCTAATTGCTCATTCACTTGTAAGATCCTGAAGATTTGTAGTCACATTTCCACTCCCCTATCCAGACAAGAATGTGTTTCTTTTACCCCCTTAACATTCGCACCAGCACCATAGACAGCATATGTGGAGGGAAATGTACAGGCGATGTTTTGGGTCGGGATCCTTTTTCAGACTGAGATTGAAGAAGTATTTTGTGTTTTGCTCATGATTCTAACATCTGTAGTTCATTCTTAATTATTTGATCTGTGCTCAGGTTGGCTCTGTGTGCTTCAACTTTGTTTTCTCACATTTACAGACCAGCTGTTGACCATATAGCTTTCATTCACTGTGCTTTTATGTCCTGTAATTCCCGGCATCTTTCTCGTCAAAATATCCTCCCAAAACCTGTCCAGATACTTGACATCTTGTCTCCAGCTACAAATGTCACTAAAAGGCATTGATGTTCGATGGGCCTACATTCATTCTATATCCTCATGCAAATCGTTAATATAAATCATGTACAGCAATGGGCCTAGCACTGATCCCTCTTGGCATACCACTTGAGTTGTGAGTCTGTGGAATTCTCTGCCTCAGAGGGCGGTGGAAGCCGGTTCTCTGGAAACTTTCAAGAGAGAGCTAGATAGGGCTCTTGAAGATAGTGGAGTCAGGGGATATGGGGAGAAGGCAGGAACGGGATACTGATTGTGGATGATCAGCCATGATCACATTGAATGGCGGTTCTGGCTTGAAAGGCTGAATGGCCTACTCCTGCACCTATTGTCAATTGTTGCAGGCTACCAGTTCGAAAAACAACCCTTTGCCACCACCTTTTGTATCCTATCATTGAGCCAAATTTGTATCCCATTGGATAGCTTGCCTTGGATTCCACATCTTCAACAGCAACTTACCACATTACGGACAATGTCAATGGCCTTGTTAAAGCACATGTCGACCTCATCAAATGCATTATGTGCTCACAATGTGGCTTCCTTTACATCAGTGAGACCAAGCATAGACTAGGAACTGTTTCGCTGAACACTTGCACTTTGTCCTCCAAGACTTGGTGGCTCTTCCAGTCGCCAACCATTTTAACTCTCCTTCCCATTCCCATACTGATCTTTCCATCCTCCATTGCCAGAGTCGGGCCATGCAAGGAGCAGCACCTCTTATTTCACTTGGGCAGCCCACAACCCAATGGTATGAGCATTGAATTCTCCAATGTTAAGGAACACCCATCTCCAACACACACCTTTGTCCTGCCCCCACCTCATTGCCAACTTTCTTCACTAGTACAATCAGCCTGAAGAAGGATCCCAACCCAAAACTTTGCCTGTCCATTCCCTTCAGAGATGCAGATTGACCAGCTGAGTTACTCTAGAATTTCAGCATCCGCTATTATTTGTGTCTTTACCACACTTGGGAAGAGTTTAGAGGGATATGGGTCAAATGTGGGCAAATGTAACTAGTGATTATGGGCATCACGGTTGGTGTGGAGGAGGTAGGCCATAGGTCCCGTTTCCTTGCCGTAGGACTGTATGACTCTATGCATCTACCTTCTTAGTCACCTATTCAAAAAACGTAAATCAAATTCACGAGGCACGATCTCCCATGCACAAAGCCATGCTATGTGATCCTAATCAGCTCTTGCCTTTCTAAATGCATGAGGATCACATCTACCAGAATACCTTGCCCACCATCGATGTTCAGCTCATCAGTTTATAGTTCCTAGACTTTTCCTTGCAACCTTTCTTAATTAAAGGCACAACATTAGCCATCCTGCAATCTTCTGACACCTCATTTGAGAATATTGATGATACAAGTATCTCTGCCAGGGGTCCCGCCATTTCTTCCCTAGTATCTCTCAATGTCCACAGCAGCTCTTGATCAAGTCAACGGTATTGATTTTGGTTTATCATGTACCAAGACACAATTAAAAATAGTTTTGCATGCGATCCAGAAAAATCATACCATTTGAGTACAATCAAACCATACACGAGTATAACAGGTAGTGCAAAAACAGAAAGGAAACCGGTTGCTGAATATAGAGCTACAGGAAAAAAATGTATTAAAAGAAAAGTACAAGGACCACAAAGAGGTTGATTGGGAGATCAGGAATACTTCATTAGCTCATGAGAGATCCGTTCAAGTGTGATAATAGTGAGGAAGAAGCAGCCCTTGAATCGTGTGCTACATGCTTTCAAGCTTTTGTACCTTCCGCCTGATGGGAGAAGGGAGAAGAGGGAATGACTGAAGTGTGAGTGGTTATTGATTACCTTTCTGAAACAGCATGAAGTGTCGATGAAAGGGCGTGGGGTGGAATGGCAGTCGGAGTAGGCTGGTTTGTATGATGGACTGAGCTGCATCCGTAACTCTCTGCAATTTCTTGCAGTCTTGGGCAAAGCAGTTGCCAAACCAAGCTGTGATGCATCCTGATAGGATGCTTTCTATAGAAATTGGTAGGAATAATTGGAGACCACAGAATTTCCATGGTTTTCTGAGGAAATGGAGGCAACGATGAGCTTTCGTAGCTGTGGTGTCAATGTAGTTGAACTAGGACAAATTGTTGATATTTACATCAAGGATTTATTTACCTTTTAAACATTTTAATATCTTTCTTTGGTTTCTTTTTAAATAATGGGGTTACATTTGTTAAATTCCAGTCCATGAGTGCCATTCTGCAGTCAATGGAGTTCTGGAAAATCTGACCTCATGCCTCTTCTATCTTCCTTCCGAAGGTAGAACGAACCTTCAATGTGCTTCCTTCAATATCTTTGGCAGCAAGTCAGTAGGATCCTGGGATCCTGCCTTACATCCCACTCATTTCTATAATATTAACTATTTACCAATGCGAATATTGTTGAGCTTCTCATTCACTCCCAGATCATTATATGGTGACCGACAATTTCAAAAGATGGATACAAAATATTTATTTCCGTGCAAATTTCTTATTTCACAATATAATTTCTCCTTGCTCAGTATGTAATTCAAGAATTCTCCATTACAATCCCTGGGCCAAATTGTCCTGACAGCAAGGCAAGCCTATCAGAGGATTCAGCACAATGGTATACTGGAGAAAAGAGTGCCATTAGGGGTCTTCAACATTGACTCCAGACTTCTTTAAATGTCAGTGGAGCTAAGCTATTGTATCCAAAGAAACTTGTTGATTCTCCCCAATGATCTTCTATTAGTCATCCAATTTGAATACCACTTGAAACTTCGAAGTCCTCCACTAAAAACAATATCCTGTTGAATCTCTCCGGCATTTTCACCAATGCAAGCATCCTTTGTATAGTGTGATAATCAGAACTATGCAACATCCTCCACCCTAAGCAATGTTTTGTAAAATTGGAACCTCGACATTCCTTGGTGCTCCACCATGTCCTACCCCTATTTGACTTCCCAAAATGCAACAACTTGCAGCTGTTGGATTAAATTCCATCTGCCAATGCTCATTTAGTAAATCCATATCCTGCTATAGCCTTGGACAACCTTCCTCACTATCGACAGCAAAACCTATTTTTGTGGCATCTGCAAACACAACTATAGTGTCATAGTTGTACCACAAGGAAACAAGCCCTTCCACCTGACTTGTACATGCTGCCTGAGATGCCGATCTACTCTAATCTTATTTTGTGCATTTGGCCAATATCCGTCTCTCCTTTTCCTATCAATATGCTCGTCCAACTGCTTTGTAGACACTTAAACAACTTGTTTCATATATTAACTGTCCTGTGTGTGAATAACTTTTTCCTCAGATCTTCTTTAAATACTTTTCTTCCCACCTTAAACCTATACCTTCTAGTTTTGGGGTTCCCATACCTTTGGTAAAAGACCATGACTATCTACCCTATCTATGGCACTCATATGCTTCTATCTCTGCCTTGCCCAGCTGCAATGGGAATCTCATCTCCAATCATATCTTCCTCTCGCTGTCTTTTTATGTTTGCTTCAGGAACCCCTGTCTCCATGATTCTCTGTTCTGCTCATTCCTCTCTGTCCACCTTCCCTGTCCCCTGATACTTTTGCCTGCAATTGTAGGAAGTGCCGCACTTGTCCCTACACCACCTCCCTCACCACCATCCAGGGACTTAAACGGCCGTTCCAAGTGAGGCAGAGGTTCACGTGCACCTCCTCCAATGTTTCCTTCTGCATTTGGTGCTTGCAATGTGGCGTCCTCTCTATCAGCAAGACCAAGCACAGATTAGACAATTATTTTGCAGAGCACTCTGCAACAGCCATCTTGGGCTCCTGGTTAACTGTTATTATAATTTTCCTTTCTGTTCACATGGTAAGTTGTCTCTTCTTGGCCTTCTCGACTGCCACAATGAGACCAAATGCAAATGAAAAGAACAACACTGCATATTCACCTATTAGTCCCCAACCCAATGGTATGACCATTAAATGTTCCACATTCGGGTACCACACACCCATGCCACAGAAGGGCATGGAGGCCAAGTCAATGGGTATTTTTAAAGCTAAGATTGATAGGTTCTTGGTTGGTGAAGGCGTAAAAGGTTATGGGGAGAAGGCAGGAAAATGGGATTGGGAGGGGAAAAAAAGGTCGGCCATGATGGAGCAGTCTCGATGGGCCGAATGGCCTGATTTTGCTCCTATGGCTTCTGGTCCTACCTTTCATCTGTGTGTCAACAGGGATGTTTACATGGCTTGGTTTGGGAACAGCTCCATCCAAGACCGCAGGAAATTGCAGTGAATTGTGGACGTAGCCCAGACCATCACACAAACCAACCTCCTTTCCATTGGCTCTTCGCACTGCTTCAGCAAGTCCAGCAGCATAATCAAGGATGAGTCACACCCTGACCACTCCCTTTTCTCCCCTCAGGCAAAAGGTATAGACGTGTGATAACACACACCTTCAGATCCAGGAACAGTTTCTTCCCAGCTGTTATCAGGCAATTGAACCATCCTACTGCAACCAGAGAGCTGTCCTGAACTACTGTCTACCACATTGGTGACCCTCGGACTACCTTTCAGCGGACTTTACTGGCTTTACTTTGCACTAAATGTAATTCCCTTATCATGTATCTGTACACTGGGAATGGCTTGATTGTAATCATGTATTGTCTTTCTGCGGACTGGTTAGCACGCAACAAAAGCTTGCGTGACAATAAACCAATAAGCTAAATAAATTTTACATGGTGATATAACTTCTACACCCTTTTGTTCCTGACCCCTTCATAAAATACCCATCTGTCAAATGTGGCATTTTGATTATATTCTGTACCAATCCATGGATCCCAAGCCTATTTAGACCTCCACTGTCACCATTTCAAAAGTACTTCCAATCTGAACCAGGCTTGCTGAGTGACCATCCATGGATACACCGTAAACTGCAGTGGGATTTTCTTCTGTATGTATTTTGCACAGCCAGCTCAACTGAGTTAAATGCAGTAGTGATTTATTTTAGTATTTATGTTGTATTAATAGCATTCATTGCTACAGGCCTGACCTTACTGGACTTCATTTATTATTTAATCGCTAGTTAGCAAAATTCCTAGCTTCTGTACTGCATGTTCTGCACTCAGTACTATAAAAATTAATGTTGCATCTGTAAACCAAGGTGTCATTCTTAGTGCACTTGCCTGGTGTTAAAAGATTCTAGTTCAGCTGCAGAGCCATGAGGGGATAATTGCAGTGGGAGCACTGCGGTGTTTTGAAATGGGAACGAAATTGAAGACCCTTTGGCCTGTGTGCAGATGTGAAAGGTTCTGTTGCATTATTTTATTGACTTAAAGATACAGCCTGGAAACAAGCCCTTCAGCCCACCGAGTTCCACACTGATCATTGATCACCCACTCGCACTATTACCATGGTATTCTTTCGCATCCATTCCCGACACATTCGGGGCAATTTACTGAGGCTAATTAATGCACAAATCACCACATCTGTGTGTGTTGTGGGAGGAAATTAGCACCTGGAGGAAATTCACATGGTCATGAAGAACATGCAAACTTCACACAGATAGCACAGCACCCATGATCAGAATCGAACCTGGGTCTCTGGTGCTGTGAGACAGGAGCTCTACCACAAGAGGAAAACCGAAGGATACGACGTAGCATTTTGGCACATATTTATTATTAAACCAATATCAGGGCAAAGAATGGAATGGGATGGGGTGAATCTGATAGAGTGCTTAAAGTTTGGAGGAAAGCTGTGTAATTTCAGGGCAGATGGCGATCAGCTCTGAAGACGGTGCAAGAGACAAACTTTAGCTTTACCTTAAACCTAGGGGACATGGTTGTGTTGCTTCCACATATTTAAGTAAATTCTATGGCATTTTAACCTGTATTCTATCTTTAAATCAATTATAGAATCATTCAGCGCAGAACAGGCCCTTTGGTCCAACATGCAGACCAACATGCCATCTACACCAGCCCCACCTGCCTGCATTTGGCCCATATCCCCTAAACCTGTCCTATACATGTACCTTTCTAAATGCTTCTTAAATCATTGCGATAGTACCTGCAATATTTATGCAGTTGATCCTGCATAATGTCTTGATAAAAAGGATCAATGAGTAATGATCTGGAGGAAGCAATACAAGTTCTTTCCCACATTTCTAGTTAGTCTGGTACCACTGAATGTAAATGTGCAGTTTACTCCAACACAACAGTGGTAACTAATCATCAAGGAATGTAAAGAATGTGAACCATTTTGATTTCTACAGCTCACTGCCATATATTCTATCAAATGAGTATGGCACAATGGCACAACTATTGGAGCTGCTGCCACACAGTGCCAAGGAACAGGGTTCAATACTTACCTTAGATGCTATTTACGTGGAGTTTGCATTTTGTCTCTATGAGTGCAAGGGTTTCCCACTGGTGCTGCAGTTTTCTCAGCTCACATACAAGTGCTGGTGGGTTAATTGGCTATTGCTATATGTTGCTCCTAGTTCAGGTGGTTGCTAGGTTGCAGGGGACTAAATGGGGAAATGGCATTGATGTGACTGCTCTGAGAGACAGCAAAGACGTGATGGGCTGATTAGTTCCTTTGTTGTAGGAACATTATTAAATCTCTTTTTCCAAATGGATTTTGCACAATGGATGCTTTTCTTTGAGGTTTCAAGGTCAGTTTATTGTCACGTGTATCAATTTGGTCCTCAATCCAGGATACTTTTTTTTTTGCCAAATAAAATTAAGTTCAAATCTAATATCTGAAAACAAAGTTACTTAAAACTAATAGATCGAAAGAAAATAAAATGTTATGAATTGATATTTGATTGGAAGGTGCAGATGTTATTACAGTTATGTGAAGGTGTCAGGAGACTTTTATTTTCCCTTTTCTATTTCATTTCACTTTATAGAATAGGTTGTTGGCTCCCTCTAAACATTCATTGGTTATTGAAAGAGACAAGAGAGAAGATTGCAGAATCCTTGACGAAGATCTTTGCATCTTCTCTTGCCACAGGTGAGGTCCCAGAGGACGGGAGAGTAGCTGCTGTTGTTTCTTTATTTAAGAAGGGAAGTCGAGAGAATCCAGGGAATTATTGGCTGACGAGCCACATGGCAGTGGTAGGGAAAATATTGGAGAGGATTCTTCGGTTTAGGATTTAGTCCCATTTGTCACATTGCTCCCTAATGGCATATTAAGGACAATCAGAATGGCTTTGTACATGGCAGGTTTTATCTTACTAACTTGAATGTGTTTTTGGGGAGGTGATGAAGATGATCGATAAGGGTAGGGTGCTAGATGTTGTCTACATGGATGTCCCCCATAGTAGGTTGATCCAGAAGATGCAGGGTATTAGCAGCGACTTGGTCATATGGGTTCAGAATTAGCTTTCTGATAAAAGACAGTGGGTTGTGGTGGCAGAACAATATATAGGCTGGATGTCTGTGAACAGTGGAGTTCCACAGTGATCCATGCTTACTTTTATAGGTCAGGGCATTGTGTATAAGTGTCAGCAAGTCATGATGCAGCTTTATAGGATTTTTGTTTGACCACATTTGGAGTATTACATGTAGTTAGATACATAGATACATAGAAAATAGGTGCAGGAGTAGGCCATTCGGCCCTTCGAGCCTGCACCGCCATTCAATATGATCATGGCTGATCATCCAACTCAGTATCCCGTACCGGCCTTCTCTCCATACCCCCTGATCCCTTTAGCCACAAGGGCCACATCTAACTCCCTCTTAAATATAGCCAATGAACTGGCCTCAACTACCCTCTGTGGCAGAGAGTTCCAGAGATTCACCGCTCTCTGTGTGAAAACGTTTTTACTCAACTCGGTCTTAAAGGATTTCCCCCTTATCCTTAAGCTGTGACCCCTTATCCTGGACTTCCCCAACATCGGGAACAATCTTCCTGCATCTAGCCTGTCCAACCCCATAAGAATTTTGTACGTTTGTATAAGATCCCCTCTCAATCTCCTAAATTCTAGCGAGTATAAGCCAAGTCTATCCAGTCTTTCTTCATATGAAAGTCCTGACATCCCAGGAATCTGTCTGGTGAACCTTTTCTGCACTCCTTCTATGGCTATAATGTCCTTCCTCAGATTTGGAGACCAAAACTGTACGCAATACTCCAGGTGTGGTCTCACCAAGACCCTGTACAACTGCAGTAGAATCTCCCTGCTCCTATACTTAAATCCTTTTGCTATGAAAGCTAACATACCATTCGCTTTCTTCACTGCCTGCTGCACCTGCATGCCTACTTTCAATGACTGGTGTACCATGACACCCAGGTCTCGCTGCATCTCCCCTTTTCCTAATCGGCCACCATTTAGATAATAGTCTGCTTTCCTGTTTTTGTCACCAAAGTGGATAACCTCACATTTATCCACATTATACTGCATCTGCCAAACATTTGCCCACTCACCCAGCCTATCCAAGTCACCTTGCAGTCTCCTAGCATCCTCCTCACAGCTAACACTGCCCCCCAGCTTAGTGTCATCCGCAAACTTGGAGATGTTGCCTTCAATTCCCTCATCCAGTTCATTAATATCAATTGTAAATAGCTGGGGTCCCAGCACTGAGCCTTACGGTACCCCACTAGTCACTGCCTGCCATTGTGAAAAGGACCCATTTACTCCTACTCTTTGCTTCCTGTTTGCCAGCCAGTTCTCTATCCACATCAATACTGAACCCCCAATACCGTGTGCTTTAAGTTTGTATACTAATCTCTTATGTGGGGTCTCTCTTGTCAAAAGCCTTCTGAAAGTCCAGATACAACACATCCACTGGTTCTCCCCTATCCACTCTACCAGTTACATCCTCGAAAAATTCTATAAGATTCGTCAGACATGATTTACCTTTCGTAAATCCATGCTGACTTTGTCCAATGATTTCACCACTTTCCAAATGTGCTGCTATCCCATCTTTAATAACTGACTCTAGCAGTTTCCCCACTACCGATGTTAGACTAACTAGTCTGTAATTCGCCGTTTTCTCTCTCCCTCCCTTCTTAAAAAGTGGGGTTACGTTTGCTACCCTCCAATCCTCAGGAACTACTCCAGAATCTAAAGAGTTTTGAAAAATTATCACTAATGCATCCACTATTTCTGGAGCTACTTCCTTAAGTACTCTGGGATGCAGCCTATCTGGCCCTGGTGATTTATCGGCCTTTAATCCATTCAATTTACCCAACACCACTTCCCGACTAACCTGGATTTCACTCAGTTCCTCCATCTCCTTTGACCTGCGGTCCCCTGCTATTTCCGGCAGATTATTTATGTCTTCCGTAGTGAACCAAAGCAGTTATTCAATTGGTCCGCCGTATCCTTGTTCTCCATGATCAATTCACCTGTTTCTGACAGCAAGGGACCTACATTTGTTTTAACTAATCTCTTTCTCTTCACATATCTATAAAATCTTTTGCAGTCAGTTTTTATGTTCCCTGCCAGTTTCCTTTCATAATCTATTTTCCCTTTCCTAATTAAGCCCTTTGTCCTCCTCTGCTGGTCTCTGAATTTCTCCCAGTCCTCTGGTATGCTGCTTTTTCTGGCTAATTTGTACGCATCATCTTTTGCTTTGATACTATCCCTGATTTCCCTTGTTATCCACGGATGCACTACCTTCCCTGATTTATTCTTTTGCCAAACTGGGATGAACAATTTTTGTAGTTCATCCATGCAGTCTTTAAATGCCTTCCATTGCATATCCACCGTCAACCCTTTTAGAACTAATTGCCAGTCAATCTTGGCCAATTCACGTCTCATACCCTCAAAGTTACCTTTCTTTAAGTTCAGAACCGTTGTTCCTGAATTAACAATGTCACTCTCCATCCTAATGAAGAACTCAACCATATTATGGTCACTCTTGCCCAAGGGGGCACGCACAACAAGACTGCTAACTAACCCTTCCTCATTACTCAATACCCAGTCTACAATAGCCTGCTCTCTCGTTGGTTCCTCTACATGTTGGTTTAGATAACTATCCCGCATACATTCCAAGAAATCCTCTTCCTCAGCACCCCTGCCAATTTGATTCACCCAATCTATATGTAGATTGAAGTCACCCATTATAACTGTTTTGCCTTTGTTGCACGCATTTCTAATTTCCTGTTTGATGCTATCCCCAACTTCACTACTACTGCTAGGTGGCCTGTACACAACACCCACCAGCGTTTTCTGCCCCTTAGTGTTTCGCAGCTCTACCCATACCAATTCCACATCCTCCAAGCTAATGTCCTTCCTTTCCACTGTGTTAATCTCCTCTCTAACCAGCAACGCTACCCCACCTCCTTTTCCTTTCTCTCTATCCCTCCTGAATATTGAATATCCCTGGATGTTCAGCTCCCAGCCTTGGTCACCCTGGAGCCATATCTCCGTGATCCCAACTATATCATAATCATTAATAGCTATCTGCACGTTCAACTCATCCACCTTATTACGAATGCTCCTTGCATTGAGACACACAGCCTTCAGGCTTGTTTTTACAACGCTCTTACCCCTTATACAATTATGTTGAAAAGTGGCCCTTTTTGATTTTTGCCCTGGATTTTTCTGCCTGCCACTTTTACTTTTTACCTTGCTACCTATTGGTTCCGCCCGCATTTTACACCCCTCTGTTTCTCTGCTCACCCATTTAAGAACCCCACCACCTCTTATTCTCTGTTTATTATTGTTTTCTTCTTCCCCCCCTACATGTTGGGTCTGAGTGCTTTCCTTCTCTGCCTCCTGCCTCACACACTGTCTAATAGCTTTCTCTATTTGAGTCCCTGCCCCCAACCATTCTAGTTTAAAGTCTCCCCAGTAGCCTTTGCAGATCTCCCCGCCAGGTTACCAAATTACAGGAAGGACATGGAGGCTTTGGAAATGATGCAGAGGAGGTTTACCAAAGTAACCTGGACAGGTTGAGTGAGTGGGCTGATGCGTGGCAGATGCAGTATAATATAGATAAATGTGAGGTTATCCACTTTGGCGGCAAAAACAAGGGGGAAGATTATTATCTCAATGGGGTTAGGTTAGGTAAGGGGGAGGTGCAGCGAGACCTGGGCGTCCTTGTACACCGGTCACTGAAAGTCGGTTTACAGGTACAGCAGGCAGTGAAGAAAGCTAATGGAATGTTGGCCTTCATAACAAGAGGATTTCAGTATAGAAGAGGTTCTTCTGCAGTTGTATAGGGCTCTGGTGAGACCACATCTTGAGTATTGTGTACAGTTTTGGTCTCCTAATTTGAGGAAGGACATCCTTGTTATTGAGGCAGTGCAACGTAGGTTCACGAGATTGATCCCTGGGATGGCGGGACTGTCATATGAAGAAAGATTGAAATGACTAGGGTTGTTTTCACTAGAGTTTAGAAGGATGAGGGGGAATCTTATAGAAACATATAAAATTATAAAAGGACTGGACAAGCTAGATGCAGGAAAAATGTTCCCAATGTTGGGCGAGTCCAGAACCAGGGGCCACAGTCTTAGAATAAAGGGGATGTCATTTAAGACTGAGGTGAGAAAAAACCTTTTCACCCAGAGAGTTGTGAATTTATGGAATTCCCTCCCACAGAGGGCAGTGGAGGCCAAGTCACTGGATGGATTTAAGAGAGAGTTAGATATAGCTCTAGGGGCTAGTGGACTCAAGGGATATGGGGAGAAGGCAGGCACGGGTTATTGATAGGGGACGATCAGCCATGATCACAATGAATGGCAGTGCTGGCTCGAAGGGCCGAATGGCCTCCACCTGCACCTAGTTTCTATGTTTCTATGTTTCTATGATATCTGAATTAGAGGGGGGAATTGGCCACAGGGAGAGGTTGGACAGACTTGGATTGTTTTCTCTGGAACGTTAGAGGTTGCAGGGAGATCTGATCGAGCCATATAAAACTATGAGAGGCATAGATGTGGTAGACAGTCAAAACCTTTTCCCCTGGATGGAAAAATGAAATGCTGGAGGGCATAGCTTTAAGGTGAGCGGGGCAAAGTTTAAAATAAGATGTGCGGGGCAGGTTTATCACACCGAGGGTGGTGTGTTCCTGGAACATGCTGCTGGGGGTGGTGGTTGATGCAGATACAAGAGTATCAGGGTTAAAATGTGAATAGGCACATGGATATGCAGAGAATGGAGTGATATAGATTATGTGAAGGCAGATAAGAGTTGGTCTTGGCATCATGGTCGGCACAACATTGTGGGCTGAAGGACATGTTCTTGTGCTGCACTGTTCTATGTCCTAAAACTTGGAAGATACTTAGAGGAAACGAATAATGATGCCAGTAAATGCAAATGCCAAATCA
The DNA here is from genome assembly GCA_038087875.1 of Malacoraja senta. Classification (NCBI taxonomy): domain Eukaryota; kingdom Metazoa; phylum Chordata; class Chondrichthyes; order Rajiformes; family Rajidae; genus Malacoraja; species Malacoraja senta. The sequence goes on from CM075977.1 coordinate 376,312,942, forward strand.
TAGAGTCCGTCATCAACAATTAAGGGCATATTGAAATTGAATATTTCAACATTGTTTTAATTAAGTTGCCTACCTTATTTAATCTACTGATGTTTTTTGAAGTCCTTTACTCCAGGGACTATTATGCACTCTCCTGAAGCCTGCTGTTTCTTTCCATAATTGGTTCCAACACTACAATTGCAGCTTAACCATTATTTTAAAATAAACATTCAATACTGCTACCTTCTCTGGGCAGCACAGTGGTGCAGCACATAGAGCTGCTACCCCACAGCACCGGAGATCCAGGTATGATCGTGACCTCAGGAGCTGTCCGAGTCAAGTTTGCATGTTTGCCCTGTGACTGTGTGGGTTTCCCCCAGGTGTTTCAGTTGAACTAAACTGAACTACTTCCCTCTCTGACATTATTTATGATATTGATGGTCCAGGAAGCCTATTCAACGCTTTTGTAAAAAAAAAAGATACTGCTGGAGCAGATCAGGCAACATTTGTGGAGTCAAAAGGTCTTTGGGTCAGTACTGGCTTGACCCAAGACATCAAATATCCCTTTGCTCCGCAGCTGGTGCCTGACCGGCAGAGTTCTTCCAGCATTGTGCATTACAGCACCTGCAGTTTCTTGTGTCATCATTTTAACATGTTTGTTCTGTATCCTGCTACCTTCAAAGGGATATGCACATGTACCACTCTCTCTGTTCTTTGCCTGTTCCTGTATGATATCAAAGGTAGACACAAAATGCTGGAGTAACTCAGCGGGACAGGCAGCATCTCTAGTTTCAAATTTACATTTATTGTCACTGTACCAATTGGTACAGCGAGATTTGGGTTACCATACAGCCATACAAATAAAAAGAACACAATACACAAGATAGAATTTAACATGAACATCCCCACACAGCGGAATCAACGTTTCCCACTGTGAGGGAAGGCAATAAAAGTTCAGTGCTCTTCCTCTGTGTTCACCTGTGGTCGGGGCCTATTGAGGCCTCCGCATTCGCCGCAACGGCGGCCCGATGTTCAGGCCCTCTCGTCGGATGATGGAACTCCGGCGTCGGAAGAACACTCTCAGCGGTTTGGAGTTCCGAATCAGCCATTTCCTACCGGAGACACGGCAGTCCTCGGCGAAAGATCCCAGGGCCCCGCGTTGTTAAAGTCAGCGCCGCCCGCGGCTGGAAGCTCCGCAGACCACAGCTCCACGATGTTAGAGTCGGCAGTCCCAGCACTCCGGGGCTCCAACACGACGACCCCGGTATGGTATCGCCCGCTCCGCGATTTTACTTCAGTGCTGCGCTGCTGCAGAAGCTGAAGCTCTGGCCGGTCTCCGGCAGGAAGGCCGCGCCAATCCAGATGGTAGGCCGCAAGGAGGGGGCGAAGATGCGGCTCGGAGGACAGACGCATCCTCGACCAGGTAGTGACTGGGAAAAACTGTTTCCCCCTTCCCCCCCCAACATCTCCCACATAAAAAGACTAAAAGACCTCCAAAACAAAACTTTTTATCAGACTAAAAAATAAAAAATAGAATGAAAGGACGAACAGCTGCAGGCAGGGCTGCCATACTCAACAGCGCCCCCTTCTGACTTGGACAGAAGGAATGGTTCTCGAACCGAAATGTCACCCATTCCTTCTCTCCAGAGATGCTGCCTGTCCTGCTGAGTTACTCCAGCATTTTGTGTCTACCTTCGATTTAAACCAGCATCTGCAGTTCTTTCCTACACCTGTATGATATCATCTTGTTTCCCAACATGTTTTTTTGTTTGCATTACCTGGTGTGAAGCTTTGCATGCTACATGTGTGCAGGTTTATATGTATGCAGGATGAATATCTGCTTCTTGCGGTTCATCTTGCTTTTGATGTAGTTCTCTCTCTGCCCAAGACTGACAGTCACTGATAGACTGCTATCCCATGAGTTATCACAACACCCTGCAGAAACTGTGGGAAAAATTCATGTCCGTCTCTTATCTGTATGGTTGTCTCTTTGGTGGATCAATCTTTTTGTTTGTTGCTATTATGTTATATTTTATTACTGGAAAAATAGAAATGAAATTCTATAAAATCATAGAAAACTTGGCAGTCTGCCCATTCAGCTCATGTTTGGGTAAATACAGGTGCATTTCTAGGGAACTGATTTTCCAAATTTCTGCTCTGCTTTGAGAGCATTTTCCCAGTGAGCAAGGTACTAGCCGGTGCAGTAATTATTATTTTTTTGATTTTGGAGAGATTAGGTTTCAGTGAAAGATCTGTTCAATTACAAGCACCAGAAGTACACAATAGTTTATTTAGTACCAGAGGGAGAAGAACATCTCACCTGGGAGCGTTTGTTCAAATTAGTATAATCTGTTCAAGTTCTACGCAGTGAAAATTCCCCTCAATTTGGTCAAGGAACGTTAAATTGCTAAGGTGAACAGATGTGATTCTGCAGGCAGACTTTAAGCAATTAGGAAAGAGATTTAAGAAGCAGGAGCTTAAAGGTGGCAGCTCTGTATTTCTCCCTGTTTCAGGGAGGTATTGGACATCCTACAGCATATGAGGTTAGATAAATCTCCCACACCAGATATATCTGAAGAAACTGTGGAAAGCTTGAGATGAAACTGGTTTTGCATGGTAGGCTGCTGCTTCTGCATGGGTAGACTGCTCTGGAAGGTTAGATCGCATGGGATCCAGGGAGTGCCAGCTGACTGTATTGAGAATTGCCATCGCAGATGTGGTGCGTCGCGGCTAGAGTTTGGATGGTCACGGTAGGCCTAAGGAGAGAACAAGGGAAGCATTAGTACTGTGAGAATGGGTACCTGTGGGTCGGAGTCTGTTGATGGTCGTGCCCGGAGAACTAGTCGTGGGGTCGGCAGGTTTGGGGGAGGGACGATAGAGTCAGTTGGAGGCTATGGAACGACATCGTAGGCTGCAGGTCTTGACGGTTTTGGCAGGCCTCGTTAGTTCCTTGTGACGCCAAGAGTTGTTGCGGGAGGCTTTCTGGTCCCTGGAGTCGGAGAATGAACAGATCTGAGAGGAGATTAAGAAGAATGCAGTTAAACAATTGCATACATTCAAGAATGGCTCCTACAAATAGGAAGATACCAAACATTATCCATCTTTTAAAAAGGGAGGAAAAGTGAAATTAAGAAATGATGGAGGAGTTAGCCTGATATCAGAAGTAGGGAAAATGCAGATATTTGTTAATAAGGAAGTTATAACAGGGCACCAAGAAATTAATAAGTAGATTGAGTATTTAAATTTAGATTGAAGTTGCAACTAGTAGATGAGAGCAAATCCGTTGAAGTGCAATTGGCCTTTGAGAAGGTATTCAATAAGAGGCTATAAATGAGCTTACTAAACTAAATTAGAGTTCCAATTATTGGGATTAACAAATCAGTATAGAATGATGATTGGTTATTCAATAGAAATTAATAATAAACTAGCAATGTTACAAAATTTTGAGATTTAAAAAATCTAGTCTGCAATTTATCCCATCAGATAAAGCATAAAAAGAAGTTTAATTTGACACCTAATTCACTTTCATATCTTCAGTATTAAAAAGGTTATGGCCATTTTCATACTTGGAAATTAGCATCTTGTTCCCTATTGCTTTTCCATTGACTGAACACAAAAGCTGTGATCTAGGACAGTCAAAGCCCATAACTTTCTTAAAAATTAAGAGAACTGAAATAAATTTTCAGTTATTATAGATTGAAGCATTCTGAAACAAATATGAGACAATCTTACTTGGATGACCTGAAATTAAAGCATATAATTAGTTAGTTACCTAATTGTAGCTAATTACAAAATTCAATTACTAGATCTAAACATCTATCCATTTCTTAAGAAAAGATTAACATTTTTAAATAGCCTAAGTGTCCAAATAACATTCACACAAGAATTCACAATATAACATGATTTTTAAATCTCATTATGAATTTATAGGCCAAATGGAAGGAATTTAGTGTTTAATTCCCGTAAATTAATGGCCATTTTAATCATCTTGCGAGTGGGATTTTGTGGAACTCGATCGATTGGAACGTTGCATTTGCGGTGAATTTAAACCCCATATCGCCAGGAAAAATACTGCCGGTTCGTATGGGTCCTAAGTCACCTTTTCGCAACGTAAAATTTGGATTAAAGGCATCCTAAGAAGCACGTTTATATGTAAAATAAACGGCTTTCCTTTACCTGTCCCGTACGTGAAATCCGTCCCCGTTGTCGGCGTTCGCGGCATTAGATGCTGATTTTCATTTTACTCCAGCGCTGAAATTGTCCCACGGTTTAAAACAAAACTCACAGACCAGCAGTCGGAACAAATCTTCAGCAAAAGCTGGAGCCCGAGGAAATAAAACTCCGGCAGACTGGAGAAAACCGCATTTTAACCCCGCCCCCCCTCAAAGGCACCGGTCGCGCACACGGCCAGTGACAGAACTGCAGCGCCGCTGATGGTAAGTTTTGTAACATACCTAAATAAACAGCTCATATACGTATAGGTTGGGAAGCTATGATAAGTAGGTACCAATAGATTCAGTGCTGGAGTGTCAGCTATTCACAATATCTTTTATTGATTTGGATGAGCCAGTCCTGTGTAATATATCAACGTTTATTTAAGATACAAAGCTTGTTGGTAGAGTGGTCTGTAAGGAGAATGCAGTGAGATGAACATTTAAAGATTAAATCCATAGTTTTCATCATATTTAAGATGTACCTATTCCTTAATGCACAAAAACTCAACAGGAAAAGACTGATGCACAAAAGTAAAATGAATGGACAAAGTCATGGCAGATAGAGCATAACATGGATAAATAGGTCATCTGCTTTGGTGGGAAAGTGGACAAAAGAAGTGTGTTTTGAATGGTCAAAGATTGAAAAGTGTTGGTATTCAGAAGGAGCTGGTTGTACTTGTACATAATTTACTGAAAGTTGATATGCAGAAACAGCAAACAATTAGGAGGCAAACAGCAAACAATTACGAATATGTGGAGGCAAAGAGATAGATAATGCGTCGGGTTGTAATCTGCACCAGTCCTGCAGGGTCCTGACGTCCTGATGCAGGGTCACGTCCCGAACCATAATTATCCCTTTGCCTCCACGGATACTGCTTAACTCATTGAATTCCTCCGGCTGTTTGGTTTTCTTTCTCATTGAGATTTCAGCATCTGGAGTCTCTTGTGGTCTCCAAGGCAAATGATATGTTGCAACAAACAATCTGCCGTAGAAAGTCAGTGGGTTGAGCTGATGGCAGATGGAATCAGGTGCGGTTGGGGTGGATGGAGATGGTGACGAAGGCTATGAGGTGGTAAGTGGGGACAACAAATTATGGAATCTGATAAGAAAGGAGAATACTATTGGGTTCTTGTAAGAGCAGATCGAATAATAGCATTCAATAGGAATTAGGAAACAGAGAATGGGGCAGACTGGCTTGCTTTAAGTAAATGGAAGCACAGACAGGTGATAAAATAAAATTGGTGTTTGTTATTTTGAAGTCGTATCACACGATGCATAAAAATAATGTCTTCCACTGACTGAGGTAAGGATGCTTAAGTGACAGATAATAATGTACCTGTCCATGAATAGAAAGTTAAATGTATCATTAAGATATTTTCAGTTCACTGGAAATAGTGATGAGTGGTTGTAGGGGTGGGGATGTCTGAAGGAAGAATTGATCATTTGCTTCAATGGACTATTAGATAATGCACGCCACAGCAATGGAAAGATACCAATAATGTTGTGCCTGCAAAATCCTCCAAATCCATTGGCAGGAGAAGCAAAGCAGAAACAGCATTCTCTCTAAATGACAGAGTCTGGAATCTGAAACATTAACTCGCTTTCTCTTTCCATAAATGCTACTTGACCTGCTTAGTGTTCACCACATTTTCGATTTTTCTTTTTAAATTTCAGATTTCTAACATGTGTAGTTCTTGATTTTCCTCAGCATTCTCTGTAGACCAATGCTGTGGTTCTAATTGTGCAGTCAATTTCAGTAAATGGGCCACATTGTCCACAAGCCTGACATAGGCTCCTGAAGCTGGAACTCTACTCTGACCCCTTTCATGGCAAGGCATTTACAGATTAACATTTGATGAGCGTTTGACGGAACTGGGCCTGTATTCACTAGAGTTTAGAAGAATGAGGGGGGACCTCATTGAAACATACAGAATCGTGAAAGGCTTGTGGATGTGGAAAGGATGTTCGCACTAGTGGAGAGTGTAGGACTAGAGCTCATAGCCTCAGAATTAAAGGACGTTCTTTTAGGAAGGAGATGAGGTATCTGCCATGAATGAATGAAGGAATAGACTTGATGGGCCGAATGTCCTAATTCTACTCCTATCACTTATGATCTTATGAACCTAGAAGATGCTTCAAGGATATTCTCAAAGCCTCCTTCAAATGAGGAAATGAGACATCCTGGAAGGCACTTGGTTATTAGAACTTCATCATAAATACTTGGAGGCATACAAAAACAGGTTGCATGCCGTTCTAAACAGTCCACACCATTTCTAAAAAGAAGCACCTTCCTCCAGCTGCAGCAGAGTCTGCGGGTCCCAAATAGGGTTCTTCATTGCTTCAGAACTCACTAAGCCATGGAGGAAATAAGTTATCCTGCATCCAGAGGGTTTGGCTAAGATTGGAGAGTTAAATGAAACAATGACTGTTGTGGGTCAGGTGGACAGGTACAAACTCGGTCTAAAGAAGGGTCACCCGTTCCTTCTCTCCAGAGATGCTTCCTGTCCCACTGAGTTACTCCAGTATTTTGTGTCTATCTTCGGTTTAAACCAGCATCTGCAGTAGCTCCCTACACAGGTACAGACTTAAGTTACATACCATTTCTTTCCACCTCAGAGATGAGAAGAATCAATCAATCATCGTAAGCGGGGAGTCTGGAGCTGGAAAGACGGTTTCTGCTAAGTATGCCATGCGTTATTTCGCCACTGTGGGTGGATCAGCCAGTGAAACAAATGTTGAGGAGAAAGTCCTGGCCTCAAGTCCAATTATGGAGGTAAGAATACTGTTTTTAAATACCAATAATTGTAAATGTTAATATTTATAGATTTTGATGCTGCATGGATTTATTCAGAATTGCTTTCTTCTTTGTATTTTTACATGGATCAATCATGGACACGAAGGCTCTCTGATGTTTTCCAATTCCATTCAAAAGGTTTACTAAGTGAGGGTTGGGGGAGGGGGAAGAATTATTGGAATGATATCTTCTTGATTTCACCTTCTCCCATTCTGATAAAATGCCCAGGTATTGCTGCTTTGATGAGATGAATGAGAATGGTCTGTAATCATATGAATTTACATGAGTTGCATTATACACATGATGTTGACATTGATAGCTGCAACTTCTATTGGTGAAGAACTATATGAGGAACTCTTTTATTAGTGTTTCTCTTTACGGGTTGGACTCATTAATCATACTTGTGCTGAGATGAGCACAAACTGTAATTGGTTTGTTGGCACAAATAATTCTATGTTTCATGCTTCCCTCTCCCTCATATAATCATAGAGCCATGTAGCATGGAAACTGCTCCTTGGCCAAATTCATCCATGATGACCAAGATGCCCCATCTAAGCTAGTCTAATTTGCCTGCGTTTGCCCCATATCCCTCCAAACCTTTCATATCAATGTACCTGTCCAAGTGTTATAGTATCTGCATCAACTTCCATCTTTGGCAGCTCCTTCAACTCTTCAGTGGTAAACACCACCACTTGAGTAGAAAAAGATGACTCTCGTGTTCCTATTAAATATTTCCCCTCTCACCTTAAACCGATGTCCACTGGTTCTTGATTTGCCTACCCCGGGTAAAATAAATTGTGTATTTACCCTGTCAATATCGCTCATGATTTTATCCATCTTGATAAAATCACCCCTCAGTCTCGAAGCCTGTCCAACCTCTCCCCATAGCTCAGGCCCTCGAGTCTTAGAAACAACCTCGTAAATCTTCTCTGCACCCTTTCCAGCTTTATGACGTCCATTTGTATGGGTGACTAAAAGTGAACACAATACTCCAAATGCAGGTTCACCAATTTCTTGTACAACTGTAACATAATGTCCCAACTTCCATACTCAAAGCCCTGACTGATGAATACCAATCTACCGAAAGCCACTTGAACATCCTATCTATCTGTGACGCCACTTTTGGGGAACTATGTACCAGTACTCCTTGATTCCTCTGTTCTATCCCCGCAGACCGACTGCGAAGGTCGTGCCCTGGTATGACTTCCCAACATGCAGTAGCTTGCACTTATCTGCATTAAACTGGATTAGCCATTCCTCAGCGCACTTGCCCAGCTGATCAGGATCCTGCTGTAATTTGTGATAACCATCTTCATAATTGTGATGTCACCTACTTTAGTGTCATCTGCAAACGTAAGGGCCTGTCCCACTTGGGCATCATTTGCGCGCATTTACGGGACATCCTAAAAATTAGTTGCCGCGTCGTGACGCGTGGTGGCATATGTAGTGACGCGCGGTGCTCAAAATCCTCGCACACCACCTGCGTGACGTATCCCTTTCGCACGCCGACGTACTGATGGTGTACGTTGACGTACTGATGGCGTATGTGTAGCGCGTGGTGACGCATGGTTACGCACGATGACGCACGAACATTGCCCATGCTAATTTTTTATGCGTCACTGTGCATCAACATCCGTAACCATGTGTCACCGCGCGCCGCTTGGAGTGCGGGAGGAAACCCTAACGCTAACAAACCTGTGCGCCTTTGGAGTGCGGGAGGAAACCCTAACGCTAACCGTAGGCCTAGCCCTAGCTCTAACCCTAACCCTAGCTTCTGCCTGCTCCTCATGGGAACTAAACTGTTGGCCATGAGTTGTTAGTGGGATCTAGCTGTCACAGGCTGGGTCCACAAATGGGGAGCATCCCCTCTCGTCCTTTCTCCCCGCTTATCCCCCTTATCCACTACCTCCTCCACTCACCTTCTCCCACTCTCCCTCCCTTCTCCCATTCTCCAACCCCCCACCCCACTTTCCCCGATGCCCCCCATTTGTGGACCCAGCCTGTGACAGCTAGATCCCACTACAGGGCTCTCACAACTTATTTTCCCTGTTGCCAGCCGGGCAACCTAGGCAGCTTTTCAAGTTGCCAAATGACAGTTTGGGTGGTCATTTAGGACGGCTTGCATGACGCGTGCGAGAATGTGCTCGGACGAAGTGCGTAGTTACCAGTCGGAATTATGCTCAATGAAGCATTCGCATATTATTTCTGCTTCAAATAAAATCACAAATTAAACATATTCACCAATCAAGACATGATATATACCACAATGACATGCAGCAAAATTATAATACAGTATCTCAACTCTTTTTGCACATTGCAATTAATGCAATTTCTATTAGTTCTTTCCACTTCCAAACAAAAATGTGGTTAGATTATGCAAGCATGTTTTCTGTGAAGGACCGAAAATTATCATGACATGGCCATAGCATGGGTCGTTATTGCTATTGGTACAGAAACACTCTCCCTTCCCACATAATTTATCCATAACAAAATATACAGGTTGCGAGGAAATTTCTAAAGGCATTTTATGATAATAGCTGTTAAAACCGACTATACCCATCTGATAGGTTAAACATTACACTAACTGACAAGAGATGACCAAAGGGCATAACTGCAGCAAATGTTCTTTTGGTAATATGTTTAAAGGTGTCAAAACAACACATTACCGGACATTCAGATTAGATGTATGTGTTGTGAACAGCAATGAAGATACCCAGTTTGTACACATCAGATTTAAAACAATTTATTGATAAACGCTGTTTCCATCATTCCCACTTCAGAATTCACGTTAAAATTTCAACTGAAATATCTCCTGACCAAATTTGTGATGTATATGACCGACTGTAGAAGTAGAACTTGGATAAATCCAACGTATAGTTGTGACTGTTGCTCATTAAATAACTACAGTATTGATACTCCATATTAAGAGCATTGATTTGCCGTTAAAATGAATTCTGTAATAACGTGTCTATGGTAGCAGTGACAATCGAACACTGCGGTTTTAATGTTTCACGTGTTCACAATTTAATTAATCCATCATCATGGATTAAAACAAATAATAACATTGGGAATTAAAACACATTTGATTGCATTCCATTATCAAACATAGTCAATGTTCGCTCCGAAGACATTTCCAGCACAATGGGGTCAGGGAGGGGGTGGGGGGGTGTGGGGTGTGAATCAGTGCGGGATGGATAGATGGCGGGGGTTGTTGAGAAGGCAATTGGTGCGGAATGGAAGGATTGAGGCAGGTCTATTGGTACGTGTTGGTTGGAGTATATAAAATTGTGAGGGGAGAGCGCGGGGGATGTCAGTGGTGTTGAATGGGGGGGATCAGTCTGGGATGGACGGGGGGGGGATCTGTGCAGGATGGATGGGGGGGGGGGCTCAGTACAGGATGAATGGGGGGATCAGTACAGGATGAATGGGTGTAGACAAAATTGCTGGAGAAACAGCAGGTGAGGCAGCATCTATGGAGCAAAGGAAATAGGCAACGTTTCGGGTCGAGACCCTTCTTCAGACTGTTCCCCCCATTCTTCTTGAATGGGGGATCAGTACAGGATGGATGGGGCGTGGATGAGCGCAGGATGAATGAGGGGATCAGTGCAGGATGAATGGGGGGGGGTCTGTACAGTGTGGATCGGAGGATCTGTGCAGGATGAATGGGGGGTCACTACAGGATGAATGAGGGGATCAGTGCAGGATGAATGGAGAATCAGTACAGGATGAATGGGGGGGTCAGTAAAAGATGAATGGGGGATCAGTATAGGATGAATGAGGGGATCAGTACAGGATGAATGGGTGGGATCAGTAAAAGATTAATGGAGAGATCACTACAGGATGGATGGGGGGATGAGTAAAAGATGAATGGGGAGATCACGACAGGATGAATGGGCGGATCGGTGCAGGGTAAATGGAGGGTGGTTCAGTATGGGAAGAATGGGGGGCATCAGTGCAGGATGGATGGGGGAGCAGGGCAGGATGAATGGGGGAGCTGTGCAGGGATGGGAAAGGGGGTCAGTACAGGATGAATGGGGGGTTCAGTACAGGATGGATGGGAAGCGGGGTGAGTACAGGATGAATTGGGGGACAAGTGTAGGATGGATGGGGGGGTGGCAGGAGCATCAATGCGAGGTGGATAGGGAGATCAGTGCAGGATGAATAGATGGTGGGGGGGGGGGGTTGATGAGGAGGGGAGCACAGGGGATGTCAGTGAGGACTTAATAAAGGCGGGAATGGGGATCAGTGCGGGATGGAGAGGAGGGGTCTCAGGATAAGGGGGGTGGAGGGGGACGTACAAGAGAGAGAGAGAGTGAGAGAGAGAGGGGGGAGAGGTGGGGAGGAAGGAAGGTCAGCGCTCATCGGACAGGGACGGCATCATCGCCCCACTGCCTTGGCCATCCCTGTCCACCGCCAAGTGCCGCCGCCAAAGGGGGAGGCAGTTGGGATCTCCTCGCCACCGCCTCCCCGCCTCCGCCAGACAACAGGAAGGTGCGGGGCCAAGTGGTGCAGCTGCTTCAGACGGCGGAAGGGGGCCTCCCCCTTCCTCCCTCCCTCCCTCCCTCCCTCCTCCCGGCCTCGGCGTGCGGGAGGGTTTGTTTTGAAAGCAGCGGCCGCTATCAGGGCGGACCGGCGGGGTGCGGTAGGAGGAGGAGTAGATGGAGCTGCTGTTGCCACTGTGCGGGGCCCGTCATTCGCTCCGACCCTCCGTCACACCGCACCTAGTATCTTTGCCCTGCACTACAGTCGCCGCTGACACGAAACGTCACGTTCCTTTTCTCCAGAGATGCTGCCTGACCCGCTGAGTTGCACCAGTTTTTTGTGTCTATTTTCGGTATAAACCAGTATCTGCAGTGCCAAGCCGGGCAAAATGACTCATCATTTAGGTTGCCCGGCGGCATTTTGGGTGGTCAATGGCACCCGGGCAACCGCTAATTTCGAGCCGTGCACTAATAGTACTGCACAAAGGCCACATCATCTGTTTTAGACTATGGGATAAATGCAGACTTTGGGAACAACCCCCCTGGCCCCCTCCCCTTGCTTCAAAATGGGTGGTGGATATTTAGACTCAGTGGCGGGAGCAGGTGGGTGGCACTGGTGCATTGACAACATTGCCTGTACCCAGTTGAAAAGCCCGCTGTCTCTGGAGGTTTGGAGAGACCATTGGAAGAGATATCTGCCTCTGGGACAACTCGTGGCCAACAGTTTAGTTCCCATGAGGAGCAAGCAGAACATTGGGGGTTCGAGTCCAACCTCTGGGGCCCCTGTGTCACATTTAGTTCAGAGATACAGTGCCCTTCGGCCCACCGAGTCTGCACCGACCAGCGATCCCCCGCACACTATCCCACACACGCTAGGGATTTATATTTATACTTATACCAAGCCTATCAACCTAGAGTTAGGGCTAGGTTTAGGGTTAAAGCCCTGTCTCACGGTACGAGTTGACCCACGAGGTACCCCGAGCGAAAGACTCGTGGTTGTGCACGAGATTCCAAGTGTATGATCAAGAGTTTAACCGAGTTCCCACGGGTATGACTCAAGTTTACCGTTAACTGTCATTTCTGCGATGTTCCAAGTTCGTCTCCCGAGTTAACAAGTTCCTTCCCCGAGTTACTCTTGAGCCAACCTTCAATGAAGGTCTGTTTTAATAAGCAACATCTCCATCCTGCGGCTTTGAGTTAAAGATAGAATTCAGCGCGGCCGCATCTATTGATGTGACCTACAAAGGGAAAATGCGCACCGTCCAGTGCCAGAGCAGTTATACTGATGATTTGTTTGAAACACACATCACGTAGTTAGAAGACCAGCAGGCGGAGGTTTGCTATATTTTAATTGCATTTACTGCCAGGTCTACACACTGCGGGGAGACTGGAGATGAAATCTTTGAATGTGCACGGATGCGCACATCAGATTGTTGGGAGACGGAGTTCAGGGTTCGCCTCCTGAGCTGCTTTGGTGCCCAGGCGTGAGTTGAGGTGGGGGGGGGGTTCAGGTTAAACTCACCCATTTGACAGAGGCAGAGGATTACGAGGATCCAGCGAGACTCGGACTGCATGGAGAGCCGAGACTGCCCCGCTGGTGGCCAACTTCCCCCTGTCCTCCGTCGCCGCTCCCAGCCGGCCGGCAGGAGCTGTGCATGGAGCCCGCCACCGGAGTCGTGTCTGACTGCCTGGGCAGCCTGAGGGAGGCAGATGCACCCTGCCCGGGGAGAGGCAGTGGAGAGACTGCGGGGGGAGTACCTCACTCTGACTGTGATAGGGAGAGACAAAGGCGCACACACACACACACACAGTGTGGAGTTCCTCTGACTGACTGACTGTGTGTGGGTGTGGGGGGTGGGACAGAGAGAGAGAGAGAGAGACACACACACACAGGCAGCGTGGAGTACCTTTAACTGTGTGTGTGGGAGAGAGAGACAGAGGCAGACACACACACACACACACACAACGGGCAGTGTGTACCTCAGTCTGTGTGTGTGTATAGGGGAGAGAGAGACACAGAGACAGTGTGGACCTCTGACTGTGTATGAAGGAGAGAGGGGGAGAGAGACAGAGAGAGAGAGAGAGGCACAGAGGCAGTGTGGTGTACTTCGGCGTGACTGTGGGGGGGAGAGAAAGAGCGCACAGGACGATCTATCTGTGTGTGTGGGAGGGATGAGAGACTAAGCAGAATACATCGGTCTTATTGTGTGTGGGGGAGACAGAGAGAGGTGGGGGGGAGAAAGAGAAATGGGGGGAGACGTATATATACACACAAAGCAGAGTTTTACTGTGTATGTGGGAGACATAGATGGACTTACACAGACGGACTTGCCTCGGTCTTACTGTGTGTGGGAGAGGGGGAGAAAGAGACGTACACTCACAGAGGCAGAGTCTCTCAGCCTGTGTGAGAGGGAGAGAGAGACACACACACAAAGTGGATGTGAAATCTCACCTGCCTGTTTCAGTGACCGGCACCCGCTACTAGTGAATGAAGACACCCCCATCTGTCTCCCCCGCCTCTCCCTCCACTCTCCACCAAGACTTTGCCTTCCATCACAGTGAGGAGGAGATTCACTGTGATGGATGTCTGAGTGAATTGAGTTGGTTGTGTGTCTTGTTAATTGTTTCTTTTGTTGTATGGCTGCCGAAACCAAAGTTCCTAACGGATAAATAAAGTTCATTGAAGTATTGAAGTACAGAACTAGGGTCTGAAAAGCAACCTTCACCACCACTCTCCGCTTCATTCTATGAAGACAATTCCGTGCCCAGTCAGCCAGCTTTCCCTGGATCCCATGCGATCTAACCTCCCAGAGCAGCCTGCCAGGTGGAACCATAACAAAGGCCTTTCTGAGGACTCTATAGGATTTGCTCTTGTCGTTACTTCAAAAAACTTAAATAAATTTGTGAGACATATTCGCCCATGTACAAAACCATGCTGACTATCTCTAATCAACTCCTATACAAATGCATTATATCTTCGGAACCCTCTCCAGTAACTTACCCATCACCGATATTAGACTCACTGGTCTTTCGTTCCCAGGCTTTTCCTTGCAGTCTTTCTAGAGGCACAGCATTAACCATCCTTCAGTCATCTGGTACATTTCGTGTATGTGACGGTAATTCATATATCTCAGCTAGGGCTCCCGCAATTAAGTTAGTGTACTGTCCGATTCCCCTCTTCTCCATTGCAGACATTGTATTTTGTCTATGGAACTGATATGCTACAATGCTGAGAACTGTATTCTGCACTGTGTATCTTTCCCTTTGCTCTGTCTCTTGTACTTGAGTTTGGCTTGAATATATTTATGTATAGTTACATCTGATTTAATTGGATAGCACACAAAGCAAAGATTCTCACTCTACCTTGGGACATGTGACAATAATAAATCTAAACCTAAGCATAGAATGTCGGGTATAGGGCGATGAGATGGGGAGTTGCATTAAGCACAATATCAGGGAAATCTCTGCATTCAGCACAATATCAGAGTTAAGCCGTCGGGTGTGGCTGTGGTTTGGTATAATGGATGTTGTGGGAAGAGAGATTAAAGATATGAAAGGATAGATGTAGAAGAAATCAAGAGCAAGCATGAGTACGTAAAATGAGACTATTTGGGGAGCTGGAATTTTAAATTGGTCATGAACCAATGGTTGGAGAAGTGCATTGGGAGTAGATGTCAGGCAGTTTTTAAAGACTCGCGATGGAATACTAGTCAGGAGAAAATTGGATTTGACCAATAAGGAGGTGACAAAGCATAATATAGTTTCAGTAGCAAGAATTTACAGTATGTCAATGAGTGAAGATCATGCCAAAGGGACTTTTGTAAGAGTGAAAAGGATTATTATTGTGGGGATGGAAGTAATCAAATTTTCTACTAAATGTGGTCAGTAAGTTAGTTCACTGCTAAAAAGAAGATTGAAAAAAATTATTTTGCACCTTGAAAAAATCACCTGGGATTTTGAGAGATTACAGAGGTGACGGCTGAAGACCATGTTTTCAATCTTGTGTACCTGAAGGAAATAGCAGTTCATTTAAGTGAGTAAGCTGAAGGTCACCTGTGGGTCATCCATCAGTAGCATTGAATCAGCTTCCCCCTCTCTGCTAGCGTAACCTGAATAGTTGCGATTTGTCACAGCTTTGCAATTCACTCCTTTTACATCTTTTTGCTTGTGTTTTCTCTATCTCTCATTCTTCACAGATTTTTTATTCATTCTATTCAGTCAACCTGATAACTTTATCAATACCTTATCCCCATGGCAACCCAAAAATGCAGTTTGTATCACCAAAGACCCACACCACCCTGCTCACGCTCTCATTTTACTCCAACCATTGGGAGAAAAAGATATAGGTGTGTGAAAACTAGGGACACCAAGTTCAAGAAAAGTTTTTCCCCGACAACCATCAGGTTCTTGAACGCCACACATCACTACCTTCAACTATGAACTATGGATTAGCTTTGGTTCTCAAGGACTTTGTGTTTTTTTTGCAAGCGATTATTATTATTTTTTTGATTTTTTTTGTTACATATTATCCATATGTATTTTGTTTACAGGCCTGTTGTGCCTGAGTATGAATTTCTTTATCTGTCAGTACATAGACAATTAAACGCTCTTGATAGAGCGAGGCTAGGGCCAAGTCAAGAGTGTTTGATTGTCTATGTACTGACAGACAATGAAATTATCCAGTCCATTCTCCGCACATTTTCTCTATCACATAACAAATTCATTTCTCTTTCTCAGTTCTAGGAATGAAATTTCCTCTTTCCCTTTCCACGACCTGATCTGTTAAACATTTCTCGTGTTTATATGACTGGTCACGTGAGTGTGACCTCGCACGGACGCATTCTTTTCATAACACAGTTTTATCTTACAAAACTCTTGTGAATTTTAAAAAGCTAGAATGTTCATATCTTTAGCAGACATGCATTATAGTTCTGTAGGTAGGAAAATAGCAATGAATAAGATTAATCTCTTACAAGAATGTTTTAATGTATTGCTTTATGTGATGCCATTTGGTAACGTGTGTGACATTTTGGTTCACTTTCCAAAGAATGGCCCATGTGAAGAAGGGCATGAAAAATAGTTTTCATGCCCTTCTTGGTCTCACCGAGCCTCCGCTCGGTGAGACCAAGCGGAGTCTTGGCGATCGTTTCGCCGAACACCTCCGGTCGGTCCGCAATAACCAACCTGAACTCCCGGTGGCTCAGCACTTCAACTCCCCCTCCCATTCCGTATCTGACCTCTCTGTCCTGGGTCTCCTCCATGGCCACAGCGAGCAACACCGTAAATTGGAGGAAATGCACCTCATATTCCGCTTGGGCAGTCTACATCCTGGGGGTTTGAACATTGAATTCTCCCAATTCTGCTAGCCCTTGCTGTCCCCTCCCCTTCATCAGCCATCTGGTTGTCTCCTCCCCTCCCCCAGCCCTCGGGCTCCTCCTCCACCTTTTTCCTTTTTTCCTTTCTTCTCCCCACCCCCTATCAGTCTGAAGAAGGGTTTCGGCCTGAAACGTTACCTATTTCCTTCGCTCCATAGATGCTGCTGCACCCGCTGAGTTTCTCCAGCATTTTTGTGTACCTTCGATTTTCCAGCATCTGCAGTTCCTTCTTTAACACGTGAAAAATAGTTCAAAGTGTAGCACTGGGCAATAATTATGGAACTATTGCACCACTTGGGTTTATAAAGCACCGCAATGATCATCAAACTATCGCAAAGCACTTTACAGAGAATGAGGTCTTTTTGAAGTGTTGGAAACATTGGAATCTATGAAATATGACTGCCTGTTTATGCATAAGTGTGGTAACAACTGACTAACTTGTGTTTCTTTTTAAGTGCATATTTGAGTAATAACTGAGTATTGTCCAGGACATATATGCAAATTAGTTTGCTTTTTATATTGCTTGAAGTAATGCTTGGGGATTGTTTGCACCGATTTCAGGTTTAAAATTGAATCACTGCAGCACTTCCACTTCCAATGTGCTGGAAGATCCTATCCTCAGGTTTCTGGAGTTCATTGAACCTTCTGCTTTCCTATATCTGCCAAGACTGTGTCTGAAGAAGGGTCTCGACTAAAACATCACCCATTCCTTCTCTCCAGAGATGCTGCCTGTCGCCAGTTACTCCAGCATTTTGTGTCTATCTTCAAGATTGTCCAACTGCTATGTTCCTTGCTTTCAACAGGCCATTGGTAATGCAAAGACAACAAGGAACGATAACAGCAGTCGCTTTGGGAAATATATCCAAATTGGCTTTGACCGGCGATATTATATAATTGGTGCCAACATGCGGACATATCTGTTAGAGAAATCAAGAGTGGTTTTCCAGGTTAGTGCACGTGACGTGTCTGCAACAGAACTTAGCTGAATAACCATAGCAAAAAAGTTTGGGGTTATTCTGCTTAACGTGAATGGTACAAATGCAGCATCTCAGCCATTCTGTTTGTAGTTGTCAAACATCAGAGGTTGAGAGGTGATTTGCTTACTCACCCGAGGAAGTGGGGCTATAGTACAATCCCATTAGAGTGATTCCACCATACTTATTTTTGAGCTCTACCCATATTGCCTCTGCGGAAAACCTTTTAGCATGTCCTCACTGAGTACCGGCATGACAGTCTCCCTGATTAGTAGTCCAACTTCTCCACCTCTCTTATCTCACTCCCGATCACATCTGAAACCTCAAAATCCTGGAACGAAGCACTGCCGATCACGTCCCTCTTGCAAACAAGTCTCAATGTCATAGTCTCAAGCGCTGATCAAGGCTCTAAATTCATCTGCTTTACGCATGGTATGCCGTGTTGAAGTAAGCACACTTCATTCCATCAGCTTCATCATATTCCTTAACCTCTCCATGCCTGTCCTTCCTTTAGGAATTACTGGTCCTAACCTACCTTCCCTACATTTCCTTTTGCTGACCTTCTATCCTGGTACCCACCCTACTGCCATTGATAGAACTATATAAAACTAGTGGAGGCATAGGTAGGGTAGACTGTCGGAACCTTTTTCCTTAGAGTAGAAATGTTAAAGATTAAAAGGTATACCTTTAAGGTTAGAAGGGCAAAGTTTAAAGGAGATGTGTGGAATAATTTTATTTAACACCAAGAGTACTTGGAATGTGCTACCTGAGGTGGTGGTGAAAGCAGATACAATAGTGGCATTTAAGAGGCTTTTAGATAGGCGCATGGATAAGCAGGGAATGGAGAGATCATGTACAGGTAGAGGAGATTAGTTTAACGGCATCATGTTCAGCATGGACATTTTGGACTGAGGGGCCTGTTCATGTGCTGTACTGTTCTATGCTCTCAGCTGTATCATCCTCAGCTGATTTCAGAGAGAATTGTTCTCATCCCATCAAGCTTCAAAATTAAGAGTTGTTGTTTAATTTTCAAATAAGGAATAGGTATTGATGAGATAATAGTGATGACTAAAGAATGGCTTGCTAGTGCATCAGAGCTGTTAAATATCAGTTGTGGGTCATATCTAGGACTGCAAGAGTAAGTATGACAGATATTCTTCATGAAGAATGCAGGAAACCAGAAGTGCTTTGAAACAATCCATCAGTTCATAACAAAGAACACCTGTAACTATTTTTCATTACAAATATATAAATCTGTAGATGAAGGAACCTTTCCAGACATCGTGGGTAGGATTTGAATTTATAATCGTTGATTATGTTCAGGTTTTTGCATTGCTAATTTAATCGCCATTATACCCTGTTTTCCTTGCCATCTGTCCATGAGGAATTGTTCTTTATCTTTATCAGGCAGAGGATGAACGCAACTACCATATCTTCTACCAGCTGTGTGCCTCGGCCTCCCGGCCAGAATTCAAAGAACTGTGCTTAAGTAAGTTACTTTGCCCAAACTTAGTATACTAATGCAAAGTGGCACAACTGACCTTGCACCATTTAACAAGTGCACACTCAGCAAAGTAATGTTCTTGGAATTCTCCTGTAACATTGGATCTCATTTTATCACTGGTCTGGAATTCATCCAGTTTTTCAGCAAATTAATTACTTTTGCATTCCAGTCATTTTTAGGTTTATAAATAGGCGTGGCAATTTATCCCTAGCATGGGGTAATATAGAAGTCCACACCTGGAACAGCGGATACACTAGATGAGGTTGGAGGAGGTGCAAGTGAACCTCTGCCTCACCTGAAAAGACTGCCAGGGTCCTTGAATGGAGTCGAGGGGTAGGTAGAGGGACAGGTGTTGCATCTCCTGCGGTTGCAGGGGAACGTAGCTGGGGAGGGGGCGGTTTGGGTGGGAAGGGACGAGTTGACCAGGGAATTGTGGAGGGAACAGTTTCTCATAAATGCACCCTTTCCAGCTTGACAACATATCGAAGAAACATTTGAGTAAGTGTGATATTGGAGGTCAATGGAATCTAGGGGGAACCTCCTCCTCCCTTCCCTACTGGATAATGTCCAAACAATGCACAAGAAGTTGATTGTGGTTGTTGGAGGACCACAATCATGATGATGTTTTATGTGGTTACATTCTTTAATGTTGTGTCTTATCTTTATTCGTGTGCTGCATTGGCAAGTCAAATTCCACTACACCATTTGGTGTACGTGATAATAAATGTCCTTTGTATCCTTTGTATCCTTTGGCTTAATAGCATTTCATTCAAATGTCCGGTCCTCATTATTGACCAGAACTAATATAAAAGCAGAAAATGCTGGAAAGTCCTATCACATCAGAGCATATGCAGAGAGTGAAACAGCTTCATTCTCTGGGAATGCTGCCTGATCTGCTGATTATTATCAGCATTTTCGATTTTTATTCCTGATTTACAACTTCTGTATTCATTTGATGTAGCTATACGGTTAGGAGAGCAAGTCAAATCATGGTCAAAGGACGTTCCTTTAGGAAGGAGATGAGAAGGAATTTCTTTAACGAAAGGGTGGTGAATCTGTGGAATTCTTTGCCACAGAAGGCTGTGGAGGCCAAGCCAATGGATATTTTTAAAGCAAAGATAGATAGATTCGTGATTAGCACGGGTGCCAGGGGTTATGGGGAGAAGGCAGGAGAATGGGGTTAGGAGGGAGAGATAGATCAGCCATGATTTGATGGTATAGTAGACTTGACGGGCTGAATGGCTTAATTCTGCTCCAATTACATATGACATTATGACCTTAAATGCTGAGTATCCCTTGGTGAGTGAATCTGACTCTCCAAAGCCTTTTCACTATTTACAACCAGTCAGTATGCTCTCCTCAGTACACATGTAGAAGTTCAATAATTTGGCAATATGCATTGATTTTGAGTGTTAGGAAGTCATGATGCAGCTTTTATAAGACTTTGCTAAGGCCACATTTAGTGTATTGTGTGCAGTTTTGGTCGCCCCATGTCAGGAAGGATGTGGGTGCATTGGAGAGGATGCAGAAGAGGTTTACCAGAATGCTGCTGGATTAGAGGGTATTAGCTGTAGGGAGAGGTTAGACATACCTGGATTGGTTTCTTTGAAATGTTGGAGGTTGAGGGCAAATCTGGTAGACATACATACAATTATGAGAGGCATATATTGGGTAGGCAGTCAGAATCATAGCTTTAAGATGAGAGAGACAAAGTTTTAAAGGAGATGTACAAGTAATGCAGGAGAGTGGTGGGTGTCTGGAACATGTTGCCAGAGTTGGTGGAGGAGACAGGTATATTAATGGCTTTTAAGAGGGTGTTAGATGGACACTTGGATACACACGGAATGAAGGGTTGTGGATCATGTGAAGGCAGATGAAATTAGTTTATCTTGGCATCATATTTAGCACAGTCATTGTGGGCCATGTTTTCTGATGCTCAATTCAACCCGATTTGGTTATCTATCATATCATATCTTCTATCTATATTTAAAACTGTGTGTGTGTCTGCCTGTCTGTGTGTGTGTTTCTGCCTGTCTTGTGGGTGCCAGCCAGCATTTGATTCGTTGCTACGCCAACACCACACGCAGAAACGCCGAGATTTTTTCCATTTCGGTAGAGATTTCACTTTTCATTCCAAGTATCCACTCCTGATTAAATTTCGTCGTGTTTATGTACACTTTTTTAATAAAATCCTTCTCTCCCGCCCACTCACTCATTTTGTCTCCTCCTGCTGGCCAGCCACCATAACGGTTGCTGCCGACCGGGTCTGCTCCAAAAACGACGCCATTTATTTTTTTCGCTGGCGATTTTCGCCCAGGGGTCTGAAACACGTTCGGGGTCCAGACCCAATGGGTCTGCACTTGGTCTAGTATCTATTAAAACTCTGTGTGTGTGGGGGTGTGTGTGTAATTTTGCATGTGAAACGTATCTCCTCGAAAACCAGACTCCGAAACGGGAAAATATTTACATATTTCAGTAGAGATTTTCCTTGTGATTTTAGAAATCCACTCTGTACATTTGGTACATTATTTTCCCGACTTTTTAATTAAAATTGTTGACCAATCTGACCTTTTTTTTAAATCTGACCGCTGCCCAGCTAACAATAACAGTGAAATTTTTACATCTTCTGGTAGAAATTTTCCTTATGATTTCAAAAATCCAATCCTCTATAAATTTGGTCCATTATTTCCCGAGATATTTACTCAAATTGATCACCAAACTGACATTTAAAAAAAGAATTAAGGTTGCCCAGCTGCTGACCTCACAATGCCTTTCCTCGTGCCCCCGCCCCCCCTCCACGCTGCTCTGGATTAATGCAGCTGCTGTCAATGCGCATGCGCAGTTTTCCACGAGGTACGTTAGCCCACCCACCCCCCTGTTCTTCAAAAGGCGCTGAAAGATCGAGAACGTTCTGCAGAACAAAGATTCTACAGCTTAGCTCCGCTATCGGATCTTTGTTCTGC
The DNA here is from genome assembly GCA_038087875.1 of Malacoraja senta. NCBI lineage: Eukaryota > Metazoa > Chordata > Chondrichthyes > Rajiformes > Rajidae > Malacoraja > Malacoraja senta. Next base: position 376,335,227 of record CM075977.1, read on the forward strand.
AGACCACTCTCGCGCTGAAGGAGGTTATCCTCACTGTCGGCGCAGCTCGTGAAGCCCCGCCAGCCCGCTCATTCCAGCTGTGGGTTTCCAGAGAGTCAGAAGCCGCTTCTGTCTCTCTCCGCATTTCGCAGCCCACTCA